>CM050165.1:147211378-147811378 GCA_027410445.1 Discoglossus pictus
CTCTAGCAAGATGCTTGTGGCCAAATAATATCATTTTCAAAAATGACCATTCTGAAATGGTAGTTATTGCTCTGTTTGCTTATCTCTTCTTATAATTGGATTTGACACTGTATATATAACATAAAAGGCAATTGTCCTTTTGAATTTTAGTGATTTACACAGTGTTAACGGTCCAATATAGTATTGTGTTACTGATAAGTATGATTTATAATCCTTGCCCCGTCATGCAATCACAGTGTTGTGAAAAGAGGTCATATGTCTCTCTTCCTACTGGGAAACCTTATCTAATTTCTATCAGCAGATGCTTTTAGAGGTTTTAACCATGAGAGACATGGGAATCTGTTAAACTGGAACACACCTATGAAGCTGGAAATTATTAGTACTGTTATGCGGGTTCGGACTTTTTTTTACAGATAAACCCTAGTTATCTTTGGGAAAAAATATGGTGTACAGATTTGTTATTTGGTATTTTAGATTGTATCAGGTTACTTATCCAGCATACACCACCTTTCCTAGCAGATAGGCCACAGACCCTCAATGGGTCTGTGATTTGTGAAGATGTGAGATAAAGGGAGGAGATTGCCAGAGTATTTTTAATAATAATAATTCATTTATATGCCACTTTTCTCCCAGAAAGGACTCAAAGCACTTAGGAGAGGAAAGAAGAAAAAAAAGGCGAGAGCTTCAATTTATTAGAAACTATAGGTGAAGAGCATTGTCTCCAGTCTCTTTTTGAAAGTGACATCTTCAGACCGCTCCAGATTCTGGGTGCTGCATATATAAAACCTTCGGGACCCTGAGGTTTATGTAGAGATTTTGGGGATGTTTATTTTTGTGTGTGAGGTTCCAGTATAGGGTAGCCAGCTCCATATTGCCTGTTGGGTGGCTGGCCAATTTGTGCATCCTCATTCTGTGCTAAACGATAAGGTGCCATGTTCAAGGTTTATATAGGACAAGGTAAA
The DNA here is from genome assembly GCA_027410445.1 of Discoglossus pictus. NCBI lineage: Eukaryota > Metazoa > Chordata > Amphibia > Anura > Alytidae > Discoglossus > Discoglossus pictus. The sequence goes on from CM050165.1 coordinate 147,212,341, forward strand.
AAAAAAGTGCAAGTCTAAAGTGATGACTTTGTGTATTCTCATTTGTATTTTCATACCCAGAGTTCCTTGCTGCAGTGGAATCCCTGCATGTATTAATTCTGCTCTAAACTACGTTCTTTAGCCTTTATTGTGTATAGGAATGTTCAGATAATTCAGCTCCTATGGTTGCTCTATTTTAATATCCTCTGTAGATCGCTCCATCAATCTATTGAGTGATCGGACTATAAGACTAGATCAGGGGTTGTCAAATTTGGCTGAAATTTAGAAGCCAGCCAGGTTATTTAGGATCCAGCCAACCAGTTTTTAGGAGCCAGTCTATGAATTATATATACAATATATATGCATAGTAGCTACAGTTAAGAGGCAGCAGCAACATTTTAGCCTGTATTGGTATATAAAGCTAGATATCTTTTTATCTAGACATATATTTAGATATATATCTGTAATTAGATATTCTTTCAAGTTAGTTGAACATTATCTTGGACTGACATTTATTTCTAGTTCTTTCCAATTAATTTTAAAGATATTAAAATCTATATATACAGAGTGAAAATGATGGTTTAAAGGCAACATATCCTTACAACTTCATGACTATTTGTAAAAAAAGAATGCATTTAAGTAGACACTCATCACCATTTATAATTTGTGAAGAAAAGATTAATATGTTAAAGGTAATTAATAAATAGATTATACCTTGTACAAAGTGCCAAAAACAATTTTAAAATCTCTATATAATAGAAATCCTGAAGAGAATGAAAATGTAATACATGTTTTATTATTTTAAGTGATCATTCATTTTATTCTTCTCATCCCTCCCTCCCCCTCTATTTATTCAGAAAAGCCGGCACTATGAATTAACAGCCCATAGAAATCTTTCTGAAGCATAAATAGGTCTTCCATGTCTTATCTTCCTTTGTTACTCGTGGCATTTCTGAGCATTGATGTAATGCCTGTGCCATTATTGCTGTCTCAGTGCTCGAGGTAGCTTTTTTTCTTAGTCAGTCCAGAAAAGGATGTAACTGGAACACCCTTGTATCCTTTGTAACTGCAAATGCTCTGCTCATTAGCAAGATGCTTCCGGGAAATGTGTGCCTGCAGCCACTTGCGCTATTCTGTTTGGTTTATTTTAGGTTCAAAACATCAGTACTTCCTAGATCGAACGCAGAATGAGCTCATCTCCATGCCAGCATCTTCAAGGCTCAATATAACCCTCCCATTGTCTGTCTATTTATTCTTATGGTAGAAGAGAGTTTGGTTTCTAAACTTGAACCGTTGCTAAGATTGTTAGGTCAAAGGTTCATTTAATTAACAATAGAGTGGTAACCTAAGCGCTCTATGCTTCCTACTTAAGAAAACACTGCTGCAAGACAAGTACATTGGCAATGTACTTATAAAGTAATATATTTGCGTTGTTCAGTCATTTACAACTCTGTGACCTCATGAACCGTAACACACCAGGCACATCTTTATGTCCATGGTCATGCTGATCCACTTGGTATTCATGGCAGAGATACTGGATTGGGTTGTCCATTCTTTCTCTAGTGGGCCACAGCATACAGCTCCTGGTATTTCAAGGTGGTCTTCCATCCAAATACTGATCAGGCCCAACCCTGCTTAGCTTCAGGGTGTTGTGACCTCTTGGTTCCCTGACTGGAATCAAATCCAGGTCGTAGCAGTGAAATACCAAATCCTAACCACTGGACCACCCATGCTATGTTATTTGTATAAATGTAATGAGTATGGTAGTTGGAATACTTGCCAGCAGATACAGAAACAGGAGCTGAAGCTCACCTTGGCCACAATTGTGATGCACTTTCAGCTTTACACTTGGATTAATATATTTTAAATATGGTTTGGACGCTGTTTTCTCTTTTCATGCAAAGTATAAAAGCAGCAATAAATATTCCCACGCCTCCTGTTAAACTGTTCTTTATCAGGTCATTTGTAACACATTTAGCTTTATAAAATCGGTGGTTGAGTCAGGCAAGGGCCAGGCATGGATTTTAAAGAATGAATTGCAGAGGAACACCCTACTTAATATGTTCCATCATACTTTTATGCAGTGTTCTTTATAACACTAAAAGAATCACACCCTGAAATAATGTATTTATTGTTCTATTAATTGTATGTTAATATCCCACATGCAGATGTAGTTTGTGTTTTTTATTTGATATGATTATCAACATTGATTTCTTCATAAAATGAATAATAAAATGGTCTGACATTTTAGAAGCAGGATATTCCACCCGTGGGCTGAACTATAATGTGCTTTAACGAACGGAAATAATTAAAATAATAAACAAGTCCTGGTTTACAAATAGAATCTGTAACGGCAAAAGTAGAAAACATGTATTTTTCACTCTTATACCTGACAGAAGATAGCCTCTGGTTGAAATGACAAATTATTTTTAGAAAATAAATCATGTATTGTATTGCTTGCTGCTTTTTGAATATCTATTGTTTTTGAAGACTGTATGTCAGGCTTGATAAGACGTTTTGGCCAAAACCTTCCATCCCAATCTGTGCTGCATAGCTGGTTCTTTCAAAAGAGATAACTTGGGTAAACGATTTTTCTGATTAATGGGAGGCTGACACTTCCAATCATTTTGGCTTTATGTTGAAGACAAGTTGGTTTTGGGCTTAGAACCAAGTAACGCTAACACCTTGCCAATCCAGTTCAGCCTGAAGTGGGGCACAAAAGACTGGTGTCTGCTCTGCCACAAATGCTGCAGGGATGATTGAGTCTCCCTCCACATGATCTTTAATGGACCATAAAAAAGAAATATGATTCAATGAGCAGTGTATCTAACAATAATTTAATAATGACATTTCATATAAAGATGTGGCAAATATAGATTGTAGTTGAGAAGCTGTATGTAAACTGCAGTGTTGTGTTCAGTACTGGAGTAAAAGTTGGTTGACTATACCAGACCTCTACCAGAGGAGGTGGTGACAGCGGATTCGATAGATAACTTTAAAAGGGGACTATATTTATTTCTAATTAAAAAGGGAATTCAGGGTTATCATGGATAATTAGAGAGGCAGTATTGATCCAGGGATAAGTCTGGTTGCCGGTGTCTGGGATCAGGAGGGATTTTTTTTTTTATACAACTAATTAATTAATAGTTTATCCGCATATTGCAGATCAGAGCAGATCTTAAAAGGTTGAACTTGATGGACTGAAAGTCCTTTTTTCAACCTTAAATACTATGTAACTATGTAACTATGGGAGGAAAAATATGCAAAAAAAACAACCACAACATCTCTGCTGATGGCCAGATTACCCATTAGGCCAACTAGAAAAAGAAATGGCTCCTGGCTTACAATAACGAAATGATGCAGTTCATACACGGGCTACTATGGGATAACCACCTAGAAAAAAAGAGTTACAACAGGAAAATAAACTTACACGCACAGAAAAGGCAAAAGTGGGTCAGTGCAAACCTTTCCATACTCACTCCAGGGGCTCCTCCAACTCCCCGCCTAGGGGGTCCAAAAAGGTAGACCCGGCCCTGCTGCTGATATCAGCTCTGCCTCTATGCTTTTTGTAAAGACAAATGTATATTATGTGTCGTATATTTATATAAATCAACACATTTTTGCATTGTTACATAGTATTTAAGGTTGAAAAAAGACTTTCAGTCCATCAAGATCAACCTTTTAGCAACTCCATCGTTGGGGGCAGACAAATCCAAACAGGCCTAGGACAACATAAGATCTAAATACGCCACTGTGTATACTTGTGCATTCTTCTAATACACTTATTTAGGTGATGTCCGTGAGACATTCAAAAATCATTAGTAATTGAGTTCTGTTGTTTGGACTAATTTCTTGTTTCTCCCCTTTATTGTTAGGATTTGGAGTTCCATGGCGTCATGAGATTTTACTTCCAAGATAAAGCTGCTGGAAACTTTGCCACAAAATGCATCCGAGTATCCAGCACGGCCACAACGCAGGACGTCATAGAAACACTCGCAGAAAAGTTCCGTCCAGATATGAGGATGTTGTCCTCTCCTAGATACTCTTTGTATGAAGTTCATGTCAGCGGGGGTGAGTGATCAGTGATATACTAAGATCTCAGTCACTGGAATTATGGTAAAGTTGTTGATGTACTCAACATTATAGGTTACCGTCTTCTGTGTGCCATATTATATCAGATGGTGTAGTTATCAAGTTTCACAAAATTTAGAAATGTGTGTGTGTTTTTTTTTTTTTTTAAATCTAATCTAACCAGCATATTATTTAACTCTAGGGGTAATCAACAATAATTGGCAATGATCCGTTTTAACAATATATATCACTCTCTATCCTTAATGAGTTGATGTCTGGCAGTTAGAAAGTGCAATCTTCAATTTAATTGTACTGAAGGAAATTATTTTTTTATAACCTTCCTAAAAAACATAGTTATTACCTAAGGACCAAAATGTGAACTAGTAAGGAAGAGTGGTTGCATATGCATTACAAAACAAATATTATAAGAAAAATGCATTTTACTTTTTTCCCCTTTTTTCTGGAAAGCATTAATATTCAGGTATCTTATATACAGGTTAAATAAGAACATTTATCTGGGTACTTCCTATGGCTCATGATTATACTGGTTGTGTCTGATCTTGAAATTGCTGATCTAATACATTTAAAATATATTTGTGCGACTGTTGTAATTCAGTCAAGTAAATTCAGTGTTTTATCATTTAGATACTATGTGCCATACCAATAAATTATTTATTTCAATAGAAAGAGAGCAGCAGAGTGGTATTGCAACTTTATATTTGCGTTGAAGTGTACCATTTGTGTGTGCATTTGCATGCCTAAAAATAAGTGAATAAACGTATTTCCTATTCAGAATTTCAGAAGAAATTGTTTGTACTGCACTCTGGGAAATTGGGTGGAGGCATGCAAATGAGTCCACAATGCATTTTCACTCTTTAATCTAAAAACGTTTCAAACATGGCTCCTTTACAGCATATGCCTATCATTATAACCCCACTCAGGATGGATTTATATGATTTAGGAAATAAACAGATTTGATCTTTTGGATCTCATCAATGTGGGGCTGGTTCCTAACTCATGTTGTAGATTCAGAAATATATAACTTCTACCCCAATACATACAATATCTTGTTGAAAAAAATCTCAAGCTCATACTAGCTCATCTTTCTAAGCTGTCAGGAGTAGAAACACATCCCCTCTGCAATTCTGCATTCTTAACATTGTGATTATTAGAAAAAAAAAAGTAATTAAAATTCCTTTAAAAAATGGTGCTGCCAAAATGAACGTGTTTACTGTCTGTTTTTTGGCCTTTAGTTGCTAGCTATGTCTGAGATATATCTTGGTAAGGAGAAGAATAAGAAAGTTTGCTACCAGTTTTGTATTAAAGGCCCACTGAGACAATATTTTCTGTATAATATTTTAAATTAAAAATCGAGAACAAAATCTTTTTAGAAATTAAAAGAAAATAAGCACAGCCTTTACATTTTCATGTTTATTTGCAATTATGCTTTAATTCAGACTTCTTGCAGCTTCTGTCTCAATATTGCATTTATAAAGCAAATAAACATTACATTAGACCTATTGAATGCACTGGAAGTTGTATATGCCAAATTCACATTGTGCAAACACAAACTTACTGTGTATTCAAGGTCTCCTCCCACCTCAAGAAGTAGATCACTAGGAAGTAAAATGGCAGTTTTCACAGTAGTATAGAGGCTGTATCACTTTTTTTTTTTTTACACTCTAAAACATTTTTTTAAATGTAGTTTGGATAGGCTATTCAAAAATAGGCCATACATGTATTCAGATTATACTATTTTTTACCACAGTGGTCTTAGAATATGACCTGCCTAATCTCTTCTGGATTGCTATCTTGTCGTGGTGAAGGGGCTTGTGTACTTCACTGAAGCTGTGAGCTATACCATGTAGGGTCATCCAAAGGCAGATCATAGTAGAGAGGTCAGACAAATCACAGGAGAAGGACCTGACAACTCACTCCATTATCTTTGTCAAGAAAACCATATGGAAAAGCACAAGCAGATACAAGATGTGTCTGGTGTGCTGAGGTCCATAGGGTTACCTAAAGTCGGACACGGCTGAATGACTAAACAACAGTAACAAATAGGCATGATAACCTACTCACAGGGCAACAGTATTTTAGGTCACTTGTACCTTTCACAGAGCAGACCCCCCCTGCAGTAAATCAGTCTTATCTCACTTTAAACAGTCATCCAGTCTCAAAATGCCAGGCAGTTCCCCCTGAAAAGGAGAAAAGGCAAAACCCCAGACATACGCCATGTTTGTTTCCAGACATTCTCATATTCTTTACTCCTTTTGTTTATGTAGTATTTCCATTTATTCTAAACAAAATAATGGCTTCAGGTATCCGTGCATGAAATATACTTTATTTCCTATTTTTGCAACATCCTGTAATTAAGCTGTGGGATGGTATTTTTCCTTCAGAGGGCTTCCGACACACAGCATGTCATTGAAAGCACATTGGACACGCACATGAATATTAATTACATTTTTTAAATATTGTTTAGATATTAACTAAACCACCAAATGCTTCCACTATTTTAGTTTATTACTTTTACTTCTCTTTGTACATCTATTTCCTCTTTCTCAACCCCTTGTCACTCCTTTCTGTCCCTGCCTTAACATGCCTGGGATCTTTACATCTGAGCTTGGTAGTTTATTGATATCACATATATAGTTGTGAGCATACGAGTTGTTGCTAACGCTTGCGGGCTCGCGTTGCGAGCCCGCAGCCCTCGCCGAAGGCGCTCCTTGCCAGCAACTGCAACCCTCACAAACTTTACGTCGTAACGCAAACAACATACAAGACACGTTACCACCCATTACGACCTTGCAAAAATCGTCCGCAACCCGCGGACATGAAAAAATGAAAAGCACAATAACACACAACACATACATAAAAAGCACACAACACATACATAAAAAGCTTACCTACAGCAAGAGGGAGCATCCAGGACCTCAAAAAATGAAGTTACACCTTAATTTAACTCAAAATAAAAGAGTTTAGACACTAAAAAATTCTCTAAGCAAGAGAAAAAATGGCCGCCGAACAAAACGAAAACGAGGCTACAGCACTCTAAACACGCAAAACACCACAAAACCCCTACGCATATTCCGCTATAGACGCATACCACACATTAGCCCCATTTTAGAACAATAACTTATACAATGCGGAAGTACACCGCTACGCTAACGGTTTGGTCTCACGCACGCACACTATTACACTGCACACATTCATCATGCTTACACTGCAGCTCCACACCACTAATGCTGCAGCAACATCCAAACAGATTGTTAGCTCTTCAACAGAATGCTACTTCAAAATAGATAAAGTATATTAATTTATTATCTATTATTTATTTGATTATTACCAAACAGCATTAGCTCACTTACAATTTCATTGCCGTCATTTTTTGACAGGCAATTCACTAGTAAGGATATATTGCCTTGTGTTTTGGTCACTGAGCCTGATTTACCACTGGCCATAATGAATCTACCTCTTGGAGACTGGGAGCGGTGGCTGCATAAGTGCATATTTCTTCTGTTGTTCAGTCGCTTTAGTCGTGTCCGACTCTCAGTGACCATATGGACACAGCACTCCAGGCACATCTGTCTGAGAGGGGTAGGGAAGGATACAGTAGGGGCCATTGAGGTAAATTATATTTTTGAAATTACATTTTCAGGCTAAAGATGTGATTTGCTGGACATTGTTTTAATGGTGAACCAAAAATAGGTTTACCATGTAGATTCTTACAGTGGACTTTAGCAGGATTCCTACCACTGAAGAGTTAATTCAAGGGTGTCCTACTGTGAGGAGAATTTTTTTTTTAATTGACATAAATATCATTTAATTCAGTAGGTTTGCCACATTTCAGGACTAGTTTTACTAAGTGTGGCTGCTAAAGGCCACCAGCGTTTGTGGCTGATTGCAGCAGCTACCTTCATGGTATTTATTGGCTTATTATGAGGAGGTTCGTGGAGAGCCTCAAAGCTTAATCTAGTTTACCATTCACTATCTTGCAAAAATTTGAAAATGCTCACAAACGAGAATGTGTATAGAATGGGCGAGAGGAGTAACTTCTAAAGTAGGGACAGCTTTCATTGATAACACTGTACATTTAGATTTGCTACAAATGTTATAGAAATCACTTTAAAAATGTGTATTAATCACCCATCACATTAAACCCTAATGTAGGCAGATAATTTCCGACAGACCTCTGCTCCCTGTTATTGTTCAGTTGTGTCAGACTCTTTGTGACTTTATGGACCCCAGCACACCAGGAACATCTATCAGCTACTGCCCCTCTGAGCTCCATCATGTTCATTGCTTCAATGACCTCATCTATCAATCTCCACCTCTGTCGCCCCCTTCTTAGTGTGCCTTCAATCTTTCCCAGCATCAGAGTCTTCTCCAGGTAATCCTATCTTCTCAGGATATATCCAAAATAATGGAGCTTCAGCCTCATGATCAAACCTTCCAGTGAACAGTTCAGCTTGATTTACTGTAGTATTGATTGATTGGATCTTTTTGCAGTTTAAGGGATTCTAAGCAGTGTCCTCCAACATTACTCTTCAGTAGTATTTATTTAACCTGAAGCTTCCAGCCCCTTTAAATTAACTATGAGTTAAATAGTGTAGTATGTCTCGGTCTCTATTAGGTAAAATTCCTTCCTGCATCTCTTTGAAACCCATCATATTAAACGCTTCTGTTTGTATCGCTAAAGCAATATCACATTCTGCACCTTGACGTCATTTTTACAAATATATTTGGACTTTAATGTATATTGTGAAAAATAATTGACTATATCTTTGGGTCTAATGACTTAGTTGCTGACCCCGAGCATAACTCAAAGTAAGAGGGATACTTCTATTTGTGTAAATCCATCCTATGCATGAAAGCGGTGTTATAATGGCAGGCATATGTAAAGGAGTCGCATATAAGGTGATTTTGGATTAGCGTGAAAATGCATTGTGGATTCATTTGCATGTCCCCGCCCAGTTACCCAGAGTGCAGCTCAATAACTGTATTTTCTCTAAATTCTGATCAGGAAATACATTTTAATCTTATTTTCTTACATCAAAATGTACTATTTATTTACAATATATATTTGCTTTTGGGACATCTGTTTCCATTTCTTTTCTATGTATTTTACAAAACCAACTGCAAACACTGTTGCACAGTTTTGATAATTAGTAGATTTGTGTGGGATAAGGGCATGTCACCCTGTTGGCAGTATATGACTCATACTTTTCCTGTATTTCAACTCCTTGGTTTCTGATAAACATTAAGTAATCAAACAGCAGTGAGTACTGAAATTAAGCAATATCTTTGCAATCCAGACATGGTTTACTAAAACACATCAGACTATTAATAAGGTGAAAATGTTCATGATTGGACATCTTGTTTGATTTATTTATTTAGTTTTACTGTACTCTGAAGAAATCTTTTAAGATACAATTTTACCATAATAGTTAATTATGTGATAACGTTTCCATGTTGGCAGAATTACTTTCTTAGAATTGGTGCACATATTCTTTATTATTTACTGGGAATTGTTTCTTGAATGTCTCTAATTTGGTGTTTGATGTTTTGAAGAAGAAAGAAGACTTGATATTGATGAGAAGCCTCTGGTGGTTCAGCTGAACTGGAACAAGGATGATCGGGAAGGAAGGTTTGTTCTTAAGAATGAAAATGACATTCTTCCACTAAAGGTAGGTGCCTTTCAACTACCCTCTATATCTTGTTTTTGCAAGTTTTACTGAATGACACAGGAGCCATAAGCGGTGTCTTACCAGACTGGACATTTTTTCCTCCGATTACCCTAAATATATAGACCTTAGGAAAGGCATGTTGCTTTATAACTGCTCAATATTTGGTGATAACCATATTTAGTTTTCTTTTTATAATGGCCACTGTGGTCAATCTTTCTTCTTTATGGAATTTTCATTTACTAGACTTGAAAAATTGCGAAATTACGGTATATAAATATAACCTTTCCCTTTTTAACTTTTATATTGAACTTATTTTTTACTGCACAGTTCTCAGCTACCTCTGTAGGGCCCTTCCTCCTCTTCTGTGAGCTTTAACTAATGCACTTTTAATTACTAATACTGAAATCACTGGCAATTTTCCATACCACATTCCCATTGTTTCTGTTTTATCCTTTTACATTCTAAAACATTTAGCCTTTTATTAACTGTTCTATAAATAATATATTTAAAAATGACTAAAGTGTCACTTTAACCAGCATTAGCACAGCTAGACCTCCTTATTTTGGCTGCCAAACAAGGACATTTTAAACAATAGTAAAAAAAATGCTTATTAATTATTTTTAGAAGCTTATAAGACCTACATACTGTAACTAGATGTACCCAGCTACATATAGTATAATTGTTGCAATTGAGACCATTATTATTATTATTATTATTATTATTATTATCTTTATTTATATCGCGCCAACATATTCCGTAGCGCTGTACAGGGGTTGAGTACATAGCAGAAAACAAATTAAACACCTTGTAAATAATGGAGGGCCATGTTTTTGAGCATACAATCAAATGTACATAGAGCTTGTTTCCAAGGCACTGACACAATATTGAAAACTCGCACACTTACAATCTAAGGGATTGGTGCAATATGATAGACTTACATATTTGCCTAAAAACTTTAATTTTTTTTGACGACTATTTACCTTCTTTTCTTTTTAAATGGTGGGGAAATTGTTTTGTATTTTTATTTTATTTATTTTTAAGCCTGTTTGAAGTTTCATCTCACACCTCCTGGGGTGCTTCAGTTTTGGCACCCATTATATTGAACTGATCCAGCTTCTTTATAAAGAAACACTCTTGCAAGGAAAGCAAACTTTGCACTATTTCTAACAAAACCAAAATCTCTTGGTAAAGTAAACAATAGTAGGCATCTCAAGTCTCCTTAGCTGCAAAAGGAAACCAAGTGGGGTTTGATGTTAACATCCTTTTGCTGAGTGACATATTGATTTATGATGCAGTATTGCCTATATAATGATACCTAGATCAAAAGACCAACTTTATATGTTCATCTTCATTTTTAAAATTCTTGCTGAATTTATTTATATTGAAACTGACTTTTTTGTCTTTGAAAAAAATATATTTTATAAAAGAAAAGTTATTTGGATTAAAGAGATTTTGATACCTAAAGTGGCATTGGATGGTGTTTTTTTGTCATTTAAATATAGTATTTAAAAATAAGAGGATTGTTGCATAAACTGGAGTAAAATGCTTGAAAAAGCTTGATGCTCTACTTTTTAGTTCCCCCGCCATTCTCCTCTCCTAGCAACTGTTCTCAGCTTCCCTAATCACATGATTTGTTCAGCCAATTACAAGCATCATGGGGGGAAACATCCCAGGGTGCATTGTCTGATTGGCTGACTAGCAGGAGGAGTAAGAATAAGGAATTGCTGGGGGAGGAGAAAGCAATGACAGACTAAGACAACTGTAAAAGTAAGTTATCAAGGTGTTGCTGTTTTTTTTTTTATTAATACAGTGATACTTTTACATTTTAAATATCTTTTAGATGACTGCAAATAAAAATAGTGTCCTTTTGAAACATTTTTATGATCTGGGGATGTGAACATGAATCCCTTCAGGGTAGAACAGCATACACCTGATGAATACAATAAGGAGCTGCATGCTACACATTTCTGGTAGTCTGCAATAGCTGCCCCACCTATCCTTAATTCATGAAACGTCAGCATATATTATACAGCTGAAGTACTTTTTTTTGCCAGATTCTTTCATTCTCAATAAACCTGGAAAGGCTAGTTTAGTTATGTATTTTAATGTTTCCATTGTCTTTGTTTCTAGAAGGCTCAGAGCAACGGGCCAGAGAAACAAGAAAAGGAAGGAGTAATACAAAACTTTAAGCGGACCCTGTCTAAAAAGGAGAAGAAAGAGAAGAAAAGGCGTGAAAAAGAGGCCTTGAGGCAAGCTACAGAAGAAGACAGATCTCAATTACCAGATGATGTGTAAGAGCCATTTCCTTTTCTTTTGGTGGTCAAAAAGGTGTTTTATACAGAAATTTGAGGACACGTTATTTGAATATAGATTACCAGGGAGCCACTATAATGTTATTTCGTTTCTGTTGCTGCAGGAGGGCTCTGTACTGCATTTCAATGCAATTGAGTGATGCACTGCAGGCATCTTCAGCACCACCAGCTTTAATATAGAGAGATCATTTGAATGCAAGACTTCAGTGCAGTGCATGGTTACCCAACCTTTCTTTTTTTAATCTGATGTAGCCAAGAAGTATTCCTTTATTAAATTATGTTTTAGAAGCTGATTTTGGCGTAAGATGTTTAACATTGATGTCTGCAAATCAAATGGATGCTAAAAGATGTGATCGTGTATTTTAATAAATATTTTTAGATACTGGTTTTATAAAAAAAATGTAAAATGAAAATACTGGGATTTAGAGTTCTGCAACTTTAAACACTTCTTCTGACAAACGGTTAAGGCACATTATTTACCCACTCTCTGATTGGCTGCACTCAAATCCGACTTTGTTGTTTATTTAATCTTTGCAGAGCTTGACTTTTTCATGTAATACCAGTGTGATGATGATGATAATAATAATAATAAAAATAATAATACTAATAATAATAATAATAATAAAAAGCTCTTTTAAATGCTTAACAGATTGTGTCCAAGTCAGAGGACAGTCTTAAAATCTCAGAGCTTAGTTTGGCCATAAAAAATATTATTATGTATTAAGCAACATCAGTTTCTGCATCTCTATGTGCAGGCAGGGGGTACAGCATATATGTGAGATCTCCAGCAGTACAATGAATAGATTGATACATACATAAGTGGTTGTTGTTCCACCTCAGCTACTTATAGCCTCATAGGGAGCACTATATCCAAACTCAGGTCATCTCATTACTTAATGTAGTAGTGTGTGTTTTGTGTCGTTTGGGTCTTGTCCGTCTCTCCGTGACCTCATAGACCATAAAACACCATGCTGATCCACTTGGTATTTACGGCAGGGAAACTGGAGTGGGTTGCTAGTTCCTTCTACAGTGGGCAACAGGATACAGCTCCTGGTATTCTTAGGTGGTCTCCCCTCCAAGTACTGACCAGGCCCAACCCTCCTTGGTTTCAGGGTGGTGTGACCTCTTAGTTCCCAGACTGGAATTGAAAAATCTAATAATTCCACTTGAATAACAATTGTAATTATATACATGTTTGTACTTTTCATTTATGTAACAACTGGGATATTTGCTGTCTACTATACTGGAGCGCAGCCATACAAAAAAAAAAGAAAAAAAACCTGTTTGATTTTAATCTCATCGTAGATATTCATACCTCAATGTTTATTTTATTTGTTTTTTTATATATGGACTGTCACAGAAAAATGTAGGTGTTCTTTTCTTATTTCATTTCTTTTAGAGAGTATTACAATGGGCTGTCCTTGTACTGGTCATTTTTGAGATAATATAAACTCTTGTTTGTAAGACTCCAATATATTAAAGTGGATCTAATATGTTATTTTGTGATACAATAGCTTTTTTTTTTTTCTTTGACAAAAATGACCTTCTTCTTTTTTTTTTTTTTTTTTTTTTTTATGCAGTTCGATTCCCTTGTTAACACCAAGCTAATTACCATATTAATACAAATTATTGAGTTACATGCTCCTTTAAAAGTAATTAGCCCCATGATCTAGGTGATTTCAGCAACAGGCATTGTATGGAATTTATTTGAAAAAAGAAATAGAACTTCAATAAAGGGCTCATAATGAAGGGACAAATAACCAGTGTTTTCATTTGAATAATATATGGTGTAATATATTAATTCTCTCCTTCGTGATGCTTTGCAAATATCTACCAGTCAGGAATGTTGTCAAATGGATTTTTTAAAGCCTGTATTGTTTCAGGAGATTTAAATGTAATGCAACAGGAGAGCCTTTATCTTATCAGAGTTAGCGAGCGAGGACAGGAGGATTAATGGCGTTCATTTATGCCACATTACATGCAGTCTCTTAGACCAAAAAATTATGATTGGTTACAGTGCTTTTCAGTTTCAGATTGCTTTTTATTTATGCATTTAATATGGATCTATACACTGTCTATTTTGGATGGTGCTTAAATAATTTATTAACACTTTGTTTTAAGCATTTTGGCAGAAAACACATTGCATATAAATACAGTACATTGAGAGCTTGGTTTACTTGTATAGTGGAATATACCTAAGGCTGTCTCACTTGTAGATTAGTTTTCTTAAACCGATAATGCGGTGGTTCAATGTCATAGCTCTATAATAGTATAAGGTGTATGTAGAGTAATGAAAGATCCAGTTATATAAAGTTAAGAATTCATCAAAAAAAAAAAATATATCCCTCTGCTTGCCTATAGTGGGTTGTCAAATGCCCCCCCCCCCCCCCCACAATCTCCAAATGTGTGCTGTAAATATCCATATTGTATCTTCAAATGCACACATTCCAGCCAGTGACTCTGAATATGTGTGTCTGAGGCTGTCATGTGGGACGGCTTCAGAACCACATGATTACCGGTAGGAATATGTTAACTGTGCTGTATGCATTAGATGGTATGGTATGGAGATTCACAGCTTCCTGCCCTACTACATTGCATATAATATGATCCGAGGGATGGAAGAAGTGAGGAACGCCAACATGGCAGCCCCTAGATCCGAGCAGAGCGAAATAAGAAAACAAACTAATAATTCATAACTTTATATAACAGACTAATAGGTTTTCCATTATTCTACCCTTACCCATTTCTCCTCCCTTAGTACACGAGGCCCACTAAGCTTTTATGGAATGAACTCAAAGTAAATGAAACAGAAATCAAGTGGAGTGAGTAGCATCATTTTAATGAAGAATGCAATGATTTTCTTAGATGTATTTTTATACAACATGAACAGTAAATTAGCAGAGGGGATTTTTTTTAATTTTATTTTTTTATCATTACTGTTGAACAGTTGAACCATTATAAATTTCTCCTTAAAAACAACCCAATGTAAGTTCTAAATGTACAAATTTTGAGACAAGGCCACCAGAATGTGAGCTAGTCATATACAGTAATGGTCTATTCAAAGAACGACTGAGGCTAAGTATCTTAAATAGCCATATATTTACTTTACCACCCGATGGAGTCTTTTTTACATCCATTGGAGAACAGCTGAAAATATTCCTGTTCAAGAACGTATACTGCGTCACTTCAAGGTGAAAGAATCTTATTGTGTTCCTCAAGGTTTGAACAAGGACTATGCGACAGATTTTGGAATAGACATATCATTATCAAGGGAATGTAAATGTTGCACATAGATTTATAATGAACTTATTGAAATACTGTTTTCTACTAACATACAAAGACTATTTGTTTGAAAGATGTGAGCACTCCTCTGTGTCTTAAAGGAAACGTGTTCCACAATGGAATATTGGTGTTGAGTACCGGTAATTGCTAAATAATGCATCTATAATGCAGGGCTTGACATGTTCTGGAAACCAGGGTGCCACTGCTCCTCAAACTTTACTGCTGGCTCCTTACCTTTTTATTTATCATATATAGATTTGTACATATAATCAATAATCTGGCTCTAATACATAATCTGGATTCTAAATGAATGCCTGTTTGATGTAATAATTGGAAGCAAAATAATAACCTCTTTATACTAGGCTAATAAAATGACAAATCTGTGCTTAAGAAACAAATTTGATTACTCGTGGCTGCTTTTAAAATATTCATCAAGGATCTAGTAATGAATTAATTTAGGAAACGGCATTTTAATATAAATTACTGATATAATGCATATGTATGTGCCTGCTTTTGTTATAATTAGCAGATTAGGGGATTAGGCATGTCTTCAAAATAACCTTGAATCGCTTCACTGTTTAGTGAATACGGCTAAGGGGTATGGATAGCTTGCAAATATACCTACAATATGTCATTAAAACAAGAAGATTGTGATCTGAACATGACATACAAATACAACTCAAATACCTATAGGTTCAGTAAGAAAATTGCAGCCCCATCACTACTAGTTTACCATTGATAGGCATGATGAAGAGCTGCACACATCACAGGATATGAGGGGTATCCCTGTGCATTGGTGTGACAACCTCTGCCTCGTTCTGCTTGACACATTTGTGCACAGTGGGGGAAGCAATAAATCCCAGCTTGAGCACAGCAAGGACATTCACAAATCTTGACCAGTGCAAGTAATGAAATCCTGACCTATGCACAGCTCTCTAGGACAGACCTTGCCTTGATATAGGGAATCTGCACCATTATTTATATATATATATATATATATATATATATATATATATATATAATTCTCAGACATCACGTTATTATATATATATATATATCATACATCATGTTATTATTTATATATATATATATATATATATATATATATATATATATATATATATATATGTATATATATATCATACATCACGTTATTATATATATGTTGTATTTTTTTTTCTTGAAAGTAATATTTGCAACATGGAAAAGCTAAAGTATATTGTTCACTGAATGTATTATTCTATTCTTTTGATAGTGAGAACTCAAGACTGGCAGCTGAGGTGTACAAGGATATGCCAGAGACCAGCTTTACTCGCACAATATCCAACCCAGAAGTTGTTATGAAGAGGCGAAGGGAGCAGAAGCTAGAGAAGAGAATGCAGGAGTTCCGCAGTGCTGATGGTCGACCTGACTCTGGTAACAAATAGAAAACTTGCAATGTGTTTGTATGGCTCAAACAATGTGTAAGGAAATGCAGTCACAAGTAAACTATTTGTTTGCACAGTGGGTTGGCTGGAAACATTATATAAAAAGCACCTCTTTTGTTCAGTATGTTCTGTTACCAACCATGACGCGGAAACGTGCCAGACTTGGGTACTGGTTGTGAAGTATTTCTTCATTATGTTTTAGAATGCTGCCTTCCAAGTTTATTTAAAATATATTCTTTTCATGCAATGAACATATTTTAAATATTAAAAAAAATATTTTTTTTGTGTGGTACACAGATCATACTATAGTGTGTAGGTCTTGTTGGCAGACAAGTATGATCCATGTATCTACATTACTTCTCAATTGCCCAGCTAAGCTGTTAAACATTTACAAAGGTTTATTGTGCTCTGAGATCAGAGTTTAGAAAAAGAAAACACACTGCAATTTTTATAATTACCCTCCGATGCAACAGAGAAAAAAATATTTAGATGTCCATTTAAAGGTACGAATAAAACCAATAAATCGACTAATTAAGTGGGCAGAACTTGATGCCAGTGAGTGGTGTGACTGACTGTCGGCTTTTAAAGTTTCCATTTTTAATTTAGGTGAAAGAAAGTTTAAAAATATATAAATATATATTTGCTTTAAAAAACGAACAATTAAGCAATTTATTGTGCAATGAAAAGAGCATGTTTTAAACATTAAGTAGTATTTTGCATGCCAATTGATTTGATGTTTATAAATATAATACTATAGTAAGACAAGCATATGATGGCCTAAAGGGACATGGAAATGTTTGTTTTCCTTTGTTGCATCAGATAGAGAGTCTTTGCTTAATTTTAACAACACTCCAGCTGCTGCTTCCCATGTCAGCTCAAGAAAAAAGGAAAGCTATTCAATCTTCTCAATGTTAATGTAATGTACTTTTTCTAAACTGTAAAGTTTAAACCTTATCCTGGGTGTGTGTAATATTATTTGGTGTGTGTATTTACAAGAACCCCATTTTTTTTTTTTTAGCAATAAATCAAACTGACATTAAGACATGCATTATCTACTTATCTCATAAACATATAAACCAATCTATCAATGCTGACAATCTGTTTATTTTTCAGGTGGGACACTAAGAATTTATGCCGATAGTTTGAAACCAAATATACCATACAAGACTATCTTGTTGTCTACTACTAACACAGCAGACTTTGCTGTTGTAGAAGCTCTGGAAAAGTATGGACTGGAGAAAGAGAATCCTAAGGAGTACTGTGTCGCCAGGGTAAGATGATCCTGCTGTATAATTCTTTGTGGGCAGATATTTGTGTGTTTCTTTTATATCCGTTTATTTTTTTTTTCCGCATTTGAAGTTACACAGCCCCCAGATAACCATGTAAAATTGTATACTAGTAGAGCGCAAAGGAGACGTTCATTGGCTTCTCCTTGACCTCATCCTGCCGTCTCGAGTAAGACAGTATGTCCCTCTGACGATTTGAATATCCTGGTTTAACCCCACAAAATACCTGCACTCCATTACCTTTAACAATCTCCCTAAATATTCATCATAGTTTTTTTTTTTTTTTCTGACACCGTAAGTTATTGTTTAGACAGTAATGAATTTTGATACTTTGTTGTTGAAAGAACCCCTAAAAGTATATATATTTCAATAAAATTACAAGTACGATTTGATCTTAATCTAGAAACCTAGACCTTTTTTTACCCAGTATGTTTACCCAGATATTGGTCCAGCATTCCTGGAAACTTAACCTTTTCGAAAGGGCCACTGTAGTGCATTTATAAAAAAAAAAAATTGTGGTCATAAACTTTTAAAAACAGTAAATTCAGTTTAAAATAAATAATATTTAACTTTTTTTTTTCTTCTTACTTTTTGAATGTGTCTGCTTTTCCCTCAAGTAGAGCTGCTTGTCTCCTCTTATCTGTGCTCAAGAAAAATAGTCTGACTGTTCAGAATGGTTCAGAGTGAGCATGCTCAGTAAAGGTGGCGGGGCCTTTATTGACTAATGCACTGTCACTGGGTAGGCTTATGAGGCAGCTGCAAGCAGTTTACAGTAAAGCTGTTATCTCTGCATATACAGTGGGGGTGGAGCTAATGACATCACTAGGTGGGCCAATGATGTCATAGCCTACCGAGCTTCCAAGCTCAATGATGGTCCAACCCCCAGACCGAGTTGGTCGTGCCTCTGTTTGAGGGAAAACGGACACAGTCAACAGGAAGAAAAAATATATGAACTATTATTTATTTTAAACTGCATATTTTTTTTAATAGTCTATGCACTACATTGGTTATTTAATACACCATATGGTACTTTCAGTCTTGCATGGTTCTTTTGGGGAAAGCACTATGGTCACTAGATTCCTAGCTCAAAGACAGGGCCATCCATCCTTTGCAATGTGTTAATATTGCTGTTGTTTTTTGCCTTGACCTTAACCCATGCATATCACTACGGAATATGTTGGCGCGTTACAAATATACATTAATAATAATAATTGTGCACATAACAGTTAAAGTTTTCAGTAAAGGTACATGGGGAAAAAGTATGCGGGAGGAGCATCTCACTCATCCCACATTAAGCAGAATTCAAGAAGCACATTAAGATGAGTCCATAGTCTGCAAAGTCAAACAAAATGGTTTACATAGTTATGGCAGAAAGATGTACAATTTAGATTGTTTTATGGTTTAAGACTATATATTAAATTGTAATAAAATGTATGAGCAACGTAAACAATAGAATATGGATTGATATTTGATAACTTTCGAAAAACAATTGTAGAACTTCAATTGTTGACAAGTTTGTAGCAAACTTATGGGAAAGCCATAATAGCGAGGAGCCGACATATACATATACATATAGGTATTCTATAATAACCAAAAAAGTTAAGAGCCAGAAATAACATTTTCGAAGTCAGTGCGTCAAAGGTGAACCACTAATTTTTATTAGGAAAAAAAAATGTAATTCCTCTTCTGAACCGTGGAGGTGTCCATGTTACTTGGTGAAGGTTGTGTGTAAGAGGACAGTTTACATTTTTGAAGGACAGCGCTTACATTTAATGTTGTGACCTGCCTGCATCTAAGCATGTGCAGGGGAAGGGATTTCAAATGGTCCAATGGTTTAACTATTTTTCCACCCTTCATCCACTATTAAGTATGTAATAATTGCCCTCGGACTCAAAGCTATCAGTAAGTGCTCAAATGGGGCAAGAATTACGTTTTCTCTATGCAAGTAAAGCTAAAAAAATAAATGCTTCAAAAACTATTTTTTTTTCATTTACACAGCTACTAATGTTGTTAGTTTATTAAATCCTTTTTACATATAAGTTTTTTTCCTAAAATGCATAGATCCTTTAAACTTGTTTAGTGTATATTTTTATATTTAAGTTTTGTTGTGTACCATGAAATACTTGATTCTCTGACTAAAACTTTTGCACAAATACGGAGTGATTCCAGTAATTCAACTTCTTTGGTGAATTTTATTTAGTCTGTACAAGAACTAATCACTCTGTTAACACAATTCTATAAATAATCCTTTTATTTTAGAATCAATCCGTTCAAAATCAGGGTTTTCCTTTTACATAATAACCTTTAGTATGTTCATGATGAACTATTTTCTCTGTGTTCAGCTATTTGGATCCTACCCATTAAAAGGTAAAGGTCACTGCTACCACTCCCTTTCTGTGCCTGCTTTTCAGAGATGGCCGACATGAACATAACAAAGGAATAACTGTGTTAAAAGTAGCACCTTTAATAGTTGTATAGACACATGGACCTAAACAGATTTTAGTTGTATAAAGGTATTTATTGTGCGTGACGGAATATCTTATTTTTTGTAGTAGTGTAATTATAAAATAGTTTTTCTGTTTATCACTCTTGTGATGTAATGGTCTTCAATTTCTGCAGGCAAGAAATTATCTGTTGTTTATGCAGTTCATGTTAATAAAGATAAAACACTATTTTTTTCTTCCAGTTAATGATTTTATTTTAAGCAGTTATGTTTATTTGCAACCTATTTCGCTCATATATATGGCCCTCCAAGTCCTTAAAAGGGCAGCACTGTTGTTTTACCGTAAGCAAAGTGGGAAAATCTCTATTGGAGAGAAACAGAGGTGGGTTTATTGGAAATAGAAGTATAGATGATGAGGATATGGGATCTGTAGTGCAAGAACGTGATTTGGTACTTATGGAGAGATAAAATGGACTGTATTGAGCGGGGCATGTTCTTCCACTCTCAAGGAAAGGCTGGGGGCCACGTGGGAAGTAACTGGGGGCCACGTGGGAAGTAACTGGGGGCCACGTGGGAAGTAACTGGGGGCCACGTGGGAAGTAACTGGGGGCCACGTGGGAAGTAACTCGCTAGTCTCCGGGTCAGGTAGTGGTTCTTCTGGCTCCTAAATATTTTCCAAAGTATAATGTGTCTCTATGAAGGTCTTTCTTCCACACTCCTAGAAACAATCTGTCAGGTTCCTATAAAATCTCCCTGGCTTCTAAGGGCATCATTCAATTGCGATTTTCCCAATTGAATAAGGCTCTCGATAAACACAGAGAATATTTTTTACAGAAGTTTTTAGTTAATGAACTTCTATCCAAAAGCAATGTCTTCACTAACTAAAAACTTCTAATATCTGTAAAAAAAAAAAAAAAAAATGCTCCGTGCTTATAAAGGGCCCTATTCAATTGGCTAAATCGCAATTGAATGAGGCCCTAAGTGTTAGATAATTTTGTGCCTCCCAGGGGCCGGTACTATAAAGCAAGAAATCCTCTCTTCCTAGGTCGTCATGCGACAAGCATGTTTAATTTAAGCTATAAATTATTTATTTATGTGTAGCATAGGATGTTCATCATGATTTTGAAGTTCACAAATGGCTTATATTCCAGAATAACTGCCACATACCAGGCAAAGAACTGCAAGAGAAACATAAAACCTAAATCTGAATTTGAATGGTCTTATTTCTTGGCTATAATAATGATAATGATAATAATGATTAACTTTGAATGAATGATACACTGACTATTCAGCTTGCAAAGACACAACCATGCACTAACGATTTAACTTACATATTTTGTCTAGTATTTCCTTGTGACAGATATTTACAAGTTTTCACTTTAGTTTTCGCTTTAATTGCTTTCTGTCCTTGATCCATGCTGGTTAGATGCCAGTTCTCAGTCTGATTTGTATATGTGCTAAAAAAAAACATTACTTCGCAGTGTGTTGTTAGGTTCTCCCGGGACAGAAAACCAATTATCTCACAAAATGACAAGGAACAGATCCTTTCTGGTTTGTAAAGTCCTGTGTTAGAAGATACTGAATCCCAACAACATAGCGGCATACCCCAACCCTCTAAATATACAAACTAATGGATATGAATGTATTGATTTACTTTAATGTACTTTATTTTATTAAGAAGTGCATATAAGCTTTTCTTTTCTATAATCATTCAGTGTGTTCTTGTTTGTGTCTGCCCTCTGCAGTTTATGCTGCTTTTGAATACAAAGACTCAAGAGCAGTGTTTCAAATCGATGACCTCTGTCAAGCAGCATGTTGCAGAAAGTTGCCACTAATTGGTTACTTTGAGCCACTGCACATGCTATACTTTTAAAAACACATCCTTTATAAGGTGCAGAGAGAACCCAATTTGGAAGTATTTGTAAGCTTATGAATGCATCTGATAGAGGAGAATCAGTAGTGTACGATAACTGTTCCCAAATCCCAAAATAAACATTAGTAAATTTACCCTGAAGTTGGCAGAATTTCTTCTATTTTTGGCAGTTGAATTTGAGAGTAAAAGCCCCCTAAAATCCAGGATAAATTAGCATAAAATTAATAATTTTGGCCAATCAGAGGTAGCTGAAAAATTATAGCAAAGCATAGGAATCCTGTATCTGCAGTAAAGCATCATGGGATATGTAGTCTGGCACATATCCATGTAAGAATGTGCAATGTCTTTTCATCTAAGAGTCTCTCTCTCTGCAGCACATTCCACCTCAAGTATCTGCAGCTTATTTCTCTCGCATTCATTCTACAGTTTATTCCACGTCACTATCTGCAGCACATTCTCACAGTCCCTGCGGCATATTCCACCCCAGTCCCTCCAGCAAAGATGAATATAGAGTTCACATATAAAATACAATGCTACTGCTATACCAAACACTGGCTGCAGTGTGGATTCAGACTTGGTTATTCGCTGCACCTTCTCTACCACTTCTGCTGGAAGTCAATTATATGTATCAACTACTGATGCAAGTTTATTTTTATTTTTTTATTTGAATGACTGTTGGTGTTTGGCAGAGCTAATGAACCCCCAGCTGAGCACAATTAGCTGTTAACGCTAAGCTCTGCAGATTCTTTCTCTCTCTTGTTCTCTTTCCCACTGCAGCAAAAAATAACATTGAGTTTACATATAAAATACAATCATACTGTCAGATAATGTACATTTTGTCACATGCAGACAACTCTCTTAGAAGCGTTGAAGGTTGATATCCATTAATAAGCGGCTATTAGGTGTCCGCTGTATCCGCTGTTACTTGCAGCTCTATGCAGAGAGATACCAGTTGACTATAAAAAAGTGATGTACTCTGGCAGGTAAAATTTAGCTGAGGAAATGTAAGCGATCTAAATGTAAATGTATTTCTATCGGCGATACAAAAACACTAATGAGCATCGAATTATTAGCAGGCTTAAATAACCCTCACTATAAAGGTCATATTTATAGATTTTTAAAGTCTTCAGAACTTGAGGATTTTATAAAAAGACCAATTAATTGTGTGTTTGTTACATCATTGAAGAGCGCTGCATCATAAGGGTATGTTTTTATATATATATATCGGTGAAAGGAGGGGTGAGGCAAGAAAGAACAAGGAAAGGGCAGAAGACTTTGTCATCTAATTGTCTAATTGTATCAGCTTGACAGCACACCCCATTCCTTTCACATGCCAGAAGCAGCCTGCTACAATGATGAACTTCAACTATTGCTATCTCTCTGACACACTGAGCTTCCACCAGCATATCATGGATGCCTCCAGGGTCCAGTAGTTTCATAAAAATTAGTTGTTGTTTTTTTATTTTTATTTTACTGCTTATTTACGCTTAGATACAATTGTGTGTATTTATTTTTATTTATTTACACATACACACACATATATATATATATATATATATATATATATATATATATATATATATATATATATATATACATACATACATACATACATACATACATACATACCTACATACATACATACATACATACATACATACATACATACATACATACATACATACATACACACACACACACTCTGGATTATTAAACTCAAGAAACGGTGATAAGCTGCCTTACAATAAAGGTTATCACCGTTTCTTTAGTATAATAATCCAGAGTAATTATCAGGTGTTAAGCACCAACTAGTGTATATTGTTTATTTAAAAAAAAAAATATATGTATATATATATGCATGTGTGTATATATAGAATATATATATATATATATATATATATATATATATATATATATATATATATATATATATATATATATATTGTGAAAAATCCATCCGTTGCTATGTCTAAAACTGTGAAATACAGTAAGCATATGCTTTAAAGGAGCCATGTTTAAAATGGTTTGGATTGAGTGATGGTGCATTATGTGGCCTCATTTGCATGTCCCGCCCAGTTTTCCCAGACTGCAGTGCATATACTGTATTTCTGAGGAATTTGAGCAGGAAATACGTTTTTATCAACTTATTTTTAGACATTCAAATAAAATCACTAATGTACAATTCCTTATTTGTACTACTATATATATATATATATAAATATATAGTACAGTTGCCTTTAAATATAACAACAAAAAACATTTTAACTATTGTATTCAGTTCTGCTTTAATGCCCTCATACATTGTCTTTTGTTCATATGACTAGACAAGTTGGAGGAACTTGTACATTACATTTTAATTCTGCTGCTCCAAATGTCCACTTTTAAAATAGTACAATACAGCAGAAAAGAAACCCGGCTGACTAGCTGCTAAGATCTGATACATTTAAGATTTTCTTTAATAATTATTGTATGCTCCTAAATGCTAAAGCTCTTAGTTTGTTAGTGACTTACATTTTTTAAAAAGTTTTTGCCAAAAAGCAGTGGCCTTTTATCCAAACATATCAGTATAAACTGAACATGACAATGCTGTCCTTCCGTTAAAACCAAACCACTTACAACCTAGTGGAAAGTAAGTGTCTACACATATGATTTAGTTGTGTGACATTTTTTGGCCTCTTTTTATTATGATTTATAGTGTAGCCGACCTGGAATTGGGATTATTTTATTTTATACATCATTAAACCCCCTAATGAAATTTGGCTTTTTCATATGAAGTGTCGCTCACAAGACTAAGATCCGGAAGATAACATTTAACATTTGCCACGGATGACTTTTATTGCTCTGGAAGATGAATGTCGTTCTTCTGCACATGCTGTGACATTTCATATTCTGCACCTCTTCTTCTTTTTTTTTTTTTACACACTTTGGATCCCAGAGCAATGTAGAGATAACAAGGCACACTGCTATGTTTTATATAGGTTTTATTTGATATATCAGCCTGTCAAACTGTAATCAGAAATATTTTTCTGTGGACTTCATTCCATATTATTGTAATTTAACATATCCTAATTTAACATGCCTATATATTGCACAAAAACTGTTACTTTAACTTTTTCTTTGAAGGTCAAAATGGTAAACCATCTTAAAATATCGAAGTATGGACCAAACTAACAATATTAGAATCTGTGTAAGCCATAGACATACAACTATTTTGGAAATCTCTGTATATGAGTACAGGAATACATTTTGTGCTACATCACATCCTGAAAGCTGTGTGTTTGCAGTTATTAGTGGCAGGAGGGAACAGGAAGAAGTCCAGAGTCTTTGCATGATAACTAAGTAAGACTGAAATGGACACCAAACCCTTTCCTCCTCTCTGGCCCAGAAGCAGACACCTTGTATTGTTTAATGCAACCAAGTCATTAACATTATTTGCTGTATATGTAGATATTTGTGGGCACGTTTGCATGTCCCAGCTCAGCTTCCCAGAATGCAGTGTAATTCTTTTTTCTCAAAATTCTGACCTGGAAACAGTTTTTTTTTAACTTGTTTTAGACATTCAAATGTGAACACAAATGTACTATTTATTTACTATATATATATATATATATATATATATATATATATATATATATATATATATATATATAATTTTAATTTTAAGTTTGTAAGTTTTGTTTGAAAACTTTATTTTCATTGGTCAGTGATCTTTTTAAAAGCTTTGTTCATTATGAAGTCAAGTTCTTAAGAAACGAGAAATATTCAAGTATGTAGCAGATGCTAATGTTGTAGGCTTGTTACGTACTTCAATAACGTTTTATTTTCCCACACGATTAAGAGATTTTTAAGTGCTTCTCTGTCCCTATATGTTTATGCTAAAAGGAGCATTTAATAAAGTGGTATTGGATTAAAGAGTGAAAATGCATAGTGGACTCATTTGCATTTCCCTGCCCAGAGTGCAATGTAACCATCGTATTTCTTGGAATTCTGAGCAGGAACGAAGTCTCTCTCGCTCTCGCTCTTGCTCTCGCTCTCGCTCTCCTGCTCGCACTCGCTCGCTCGTTTGCTCGCTCGTTTGCGCTCTCTCTCTCTCTCTCTCGCTAACGCTCGCTCCCCCCGTCGCGCTCTCTCCCCCCTCTCTATCTTAAAATCTTTCAGACAATCTTACCCCAAAATTTAAGTTTGCATTCTTAGCCTGAAAACCTGCCTATATGTTGTGTTAACCATTTTCTTTTCTAAATTGGACCAATCCAAGGAAATTCTATGTCATAGTTGCTGTATTTATATGCATATGAGCACCTCGTGCATATTAATTATCCTCTTGTATGTGGTATTTAGGATTAAAGCCTGCTTGTCTCTGTAGTGGCTAAAATAAAGAGCTGCAATGTTATCTAACAGTTAGACCCCTCTCCCCCTTATCAGGTACTCTGAGACACACATTGGAATTCAGGAGCTGCAAAAACAACTCTAAATATTTCACAAATGTATTTACTCTAGAGAAAAACTGTTAGTACAGTGTATATCCAGTTTTTAATGCTCGTTAAAATTAAAACAACTTCTGGTTTATAACTACCTTTAATAATGTATTATGCAGTTATCCATGGAGAACAGAAACAGGATCTTTCTTCTTACCTACCCTCCACAATAAGTGGCAGGTGGATAATGGGAAAGGTCGCAGAAATACAATAGCTAAAATTTGCTCCAAAATCTGCAATCATCTCCAAATTTTACTTTATATCAAATAAAGTTTCTATGTAAGAAGCATGAAAAGCCGTGCAAGTGCTTGTTGTCTGCAGATGGTGGGAACAGCACCATCTTATCTCCGACACCCGATGCTGAGGAGCTGCAGGGAGCCTATTAGGTGAAAGAATAACTTGGTTGAGGGCTAAAAATAAATACAGTAGTATGTCTGTTTATGCTCCAGTTTCTGAATAAATAATAGGAGGAAGGTCGCCCTTGTTTGTTACCTGTAGGACTTCCAGAAAATTCAGAAGTAATAATAGTGAAAGTAGCACTCGGCCCTGTATATATCCCTGAGGTAGAGCCTCTGCAGCTCCGAGTAAGGGCTTTAAATAAAATATTTGTTGCTGTGAATACAATAGAGTGATAAATATTTCAGATGGCGGCTACATCCAGCCCCAACTGTGGATCTGGTTCACATGTTATCATGAGACTACTAGGTAACTAGTCAGGATGTTTAAAGGGAAACTGTGGTCACCGTACATCTATATGGTTTTAGAATATAATTAAAAAATGTGTTTTATTTTTTTATTGATGTTCTACATTTATTCATATTTCAATTTAGCTGATATGCTATTGTCTAAGTTTCTAAAATGAAGGAAACTTAATTGGTAAATGGATATCATGAACATTTTAAAATAAAGAAAAAAGGGTCCTTTCCCTCTTCACCATCGCTGACAGCTGCAGTTCCGCCGCCGGAGGACAGATGGCGCTGCCGATTTTAAGCATATAAGGCGCGCCGACAGAAGAGGCCTTGAGCTATGAGAGGTGCACTCGAGGCCCTGGGGGTGCGAGTGCCCGCGCCGAACATATCAATGGCCTCGCTGACTATTCAGAGCCGTCGTGTTGCGCCACGTCGGAGGGGAAAATAGTTCTTTGCCTTCCCTGGAACTTGATGGTGCCCGAAAAAATCACAGCGCCCTCTGGCGGCTGGCACCTGTAACTGCAGCTGTCAGTGCTGCAGAAGAAATGCGCAGGCAAAGAGGGATAGATCTGAAAAAAGAAAAAAAATTATTATTATTGTTTGTAACGCACAAGCAAAACAATATTAACACATTGAAAGAAATGGAGGGCCCTGTCTTTGAGCTAAGAATCCAGTGGCCATATTTTTTTTTTTTTTTTTTATCTTTTATAATATATTATTAATTACTGCAGGGATCTGTTTCTGTTATCTGCTGATCATGCATGCTACTTTCTCAGGAGGGTGGTTCAGTTGTAAAGTAATTAGCATTTCAGTAGGCTAAATGAAAGCACTGGCAGGTGTGGATCATTTAGAGGTAATGTGCTACTTTACAGGTGTAGAAGATAAGTGGAATAGCCCTCCCGTTAATGTGGTAGAGTCCAATACAGAGAATTTGAGCTTACCTAGGATACAAGGCTAAATGAAGCCAATATTTTAGGTAGATAGAATGGACAGGCTAGATGGACTTTTTTGGCACTTATCTGCTGTCAAATCTATGTTTCTATGTAAATGCCAGAGAGAAACTTCCTGTTTGTTCAGTCTCCTTCCACCTCAGGAAGTAGAACAGCATAATTGTATATGAAAAGTAATGTTTATATTTGTATGTATGTGTGTGTGTGTATATATATTTAGATTGTAAGTAGAGAGTTTTCAATCTTGTAGAGTGCTTTGGGAAAAAGCACTTTCTACAAAGATTCTAAGCTCAAAACAGGGCCCTCCACTTTTTGCAGTTTGTTAAAATGTATATTTTTCCTTGTTAATTTCCTCTGTATAGCGCTACGGAATATGTTGGCGC
The DNA here is from genome assembly GCA_027410445.1 of Discoglossus pictus. NCBI lineage: Eukaryota > Metazoa > Chordata > Amphibia > Anura > Alytidae > Discoglossus > Discoglossus pictus. Next base: position 147,241,201 of record CM050165.1, read on the forward strand.
GTTACAAATAAAAGTAATAATAATATATATATATATATATATATATATATATATATATATATATATATATATATATCTATATATATCCTGGGGCCATCAGAACATAGACCATGCCGAGTTGTCATAAAAAAAGGATTAATGAATGGTAAGACTGACAACTAAAAAATTATCTTTGACTAATTAACTAATTGGGCATGCTTCTCATTATCACTCGCACTGTGAAAGTTACTTTGTGGTCTTAAATAAAGGTACGTGCACTGAAGGAGCATCTTTTCAGATAATTTATGCTTAAATGCCTTTCTTTCAAGATCAATTTCCTTCACTAGCACACATTATTGTTGTTATTATAATTTATTTGTGTGCCAACATATTCCGTGGCGCTTTACAAGAGTTATGATCAAGGCAAAAAACAATAGCAGTATTAACACGTTGCAAAGGATGGAGGGCCCTGTCTTTGAGCTTAGAATCCAGTGTCCAAAGTGCTTTCCCCACAAAAACTTGCAAGATTGAAAAGTCTCAAACTTGCAATCTAAAGGGTTTGGATGAGGTGCAGGAGAGTGAAAGAGAAGTTGTGCAAGTTAAGGTGGAAAGTGAAAGCCTTCTTTAAATAGATGCATTTTCAGTGAGGTTTTGAAGGTTCTGAGACGAAAGGATAGTTTAGTTTATATTTAATTATTTATAGAATGTATTTTATTTTTCATCCTAAAAACATTTTCCAGTATTATATTTTTTAAATATATCACCAGAATTGTCCTTTAATAAATTGAAAATCAAAATAATATTTAAATATTTACATTTTATATAATTAATATTTGCATACTTGTTTGTTATTGGTTGCAATTTAAGAAACCTCTAATGTTTAACTCTAGCTTATTTTTACTGCCATATAACATTAATAATAAAATCATGTCCAGTGGGTGTTTTATGCTTGTATGGTATCTACTCTTTGTGGTCCAGTAGGGATACTCACATTAACCGCCTTAGCAGTATGGCTCTGGGTTAATTGTCAGAACCTAAAGCGGCAACCCCGAGCCACACTCGGGATCACACATACCCCTTCTTCTGGGTCCCCCCACCTCCCCTGCGTGCAAAACCGACCAACGATTGGGGCATATATCCCTTCTTCTGAGAGCTGGCGGCTTGCGTGCGTTACATGTCCCACCTGCCTTTTCATTGTAACAGTGCCAGTTTCCAGCTGTATTCTTTAGACTCCATTTGTGTCTCAAGACCATGGGGTTTGTAGATATATTCTTTGTCGCTGTTTCACATCCAGAAGTGAGTGAGCTATGAAACCACAACCTAGGGGTTCATTAGTGATCACTACTGAAGGGTTTATACAAGAGGATATATGATAGAAACCTTCAGGGACATTAAGAAATAGAATATGCACCCACAAACGCAAGAGACCGTAATCAGCAATGGATCATAAATGAGGTCTCATTACAAAAAGATACAATTTGGTTTGTGGGTGTATCGGGCTGACAACTAACTATTGCACATTTAAAAATTTACAGTAGCAAAATCAAATATTTTATTAGCATTCATCTGTAAAGTACTATGCTATAGGTTTAAATTATAAAATACTAGCAACTTGCCCGTCGCGGCGCTCATCGCTTAAGTCGTACGCACCTCGCAAAGTGTGACGACGTCTCGCAGTTTGGCAACTATTATATGTGATTGGTACATCTGCAGTATCACTTTAAATAATTATCAATACATATTTTTTTTTTTTGCCCTTTAGAGATTGCTTAGTACTTTGCAGTTCCTGATTAAGGAGGGCATTAAGAGAAGACTGATGCCCAATAAATAGTGTGCTTTATTTTAAAGTAGACCTGACTTTGAACTTCAACATTGATTTTTTTTTTTTTTTTTCCCGGGGGTGCTATGATTTAGGCAATTTTGATCTGATTTGGATTGGAAAGATGAAATATGGCTTCAAAATAAAATCAATATATATATTTTTTAAGTTATCATGTTGTTTGTCATGATACTGGGTCCGCTGTCCATCCATGCACAGGGTTCCTTTCCACACCTCACAAACTGGAGCAGGCAGCAGAATTTTGGTAGCCTTTCACCAGGTCAGACAGCCACAAACCAAGCATGGAAATCCCAGCATCCAGGGAAAGAACATAGTTCTACCACATATGTCTCAACCAGAAGATTATTTATTGAAAAGGGTACAATGTAGGGAAATACAATGATAACTAAACACATAAATGCAAAGTATATAATTAATGGACATTAAACACTATTACTTGGTAACATAATTAAGGTCACTAGATCTGAAGGCCAAGTTAGCCTAATCACTCAGAGCTGTTGTAAAATATGTTTATGGTTAGTAAGCTGAGTTTTTTTTTGCATCTCTGCACAGGAGGAATAAAGTGATAAACTGTCCCATTTGAAGCAACAGCTCCACAAATGACCTCTTATATCTACCATTGCAAACAATAATTTGATTACACCTACATACACTAGGTCACTCAGTTTTACAGTACAGTGAAACAGCCACCTCTATAGTACAGTGAATATACCCAGAGCTGAACATGGTACCACTGGTGCAGTGAATCACTTAGCCTAGAGGCCAGTGCAAAGAGAGTACTTCACACATACCTGACTGGCACATGGTGGTTTGTGACATTGTCTTAAGCAAAAGAAAACCAGAGTTGATCTTCAGTACTGCTGTGCACGGTTCACAACCCAGTTCGTTTTTTTTTTAAAGTGTCTTTCCTTTGTAGGTAATACTGCCTCCGGGAGCCCAGCATTCGGACAAAGGCATGAAAGAGACTATACTCGATGACGATGAGTGCCCTCTACAGATATTTCGGGAATGGCCAAGTGATAGAGGTATTTTTGTCTGTAAAATATATATAAATATTAAAAAATAAACTCAACTCTTTCATGTTTCACATTTATATGTTATTGATTCTTTGGAACTAGCTAGCTAGCTATCAATCCATTACATCCAAGGAAAGAACTGACAGTTGTACATGCCAAACTCTCATTGTGCAGGTACAAACTTTCTATGTATTCAGTCTCTGCACATCTTGACGAAGTAGATCAGTGGAAACAATAATGTGCTATTCCACTGTAGCATAAATTCATATGTTGTTTAGTCATTCAGTAGAGTCCGACTCTCCATGACCCTATGGGCTGCAGCACACCAGGCCCATCTTGTGTCCGGTTTTGCCAAAGATTAGTGAAAGACGAATAAAAGGGCAATATAAATGCCTCGGTAAGCCTTATCTGAATGTATATATAATTGTTTTTTTTTTTTATTAGGTGAACTTGTATTCCAGTTGAAAAGAAGACCTCCAGACTACCTCCCAAAGAAAAACAGGAAGCCAGATGGCAAGCAGCAAAAGGGCAAGGAGAGGGCCGATAGCTATGGCCTTTCCCTTTCACCTGATAAGCTGCCTTACTTGGTGGAACTAAGTCCAGGTAAGAGCTCGCTTGTCATAGCTTAGGATAGCAGTGATTATTATCATATGATAATTTAGTGTAAATTGATTATATTTTCCCCATTTTATTGAAATATATATAGATATATATATTATTAAACTTCTATAAATTATATTATTTTTTCAATACTCCGAAACTGAAGACATGGCATGTTCATTATGTGGGCACCATGTAGCATTTTGATAAATGCCATGCTGGTTCATCAAATACAACTGACACATGTTTTAATTGAGGATTAGTGCAATTTACAGTTATCTTTAATTTCATAATTATTTCAATGCTAAGTTTACAGTGAAAAATATTTAAGACTCTCTATAAAATATATTGAGTTTGTCTGTTCCTTGCCATCATATCAATGTAATATTTTTTATTTCTTCTGCTTAGAGTGCTAAAAGTTTTTATAGTTAAGTATTTATGCTCTACAAGTTTTACAATACTGTATTTCTATCTGGTGTTGGAAAAATATCCCTGAAGTTCATTCAGGGTAAGATATTGCAGGGTGGAAAATGTTATGATTTCCCTAGATGTCCCAGGTTAGAGCAATATTGAAAATTTAGAGTCATAGACATTGTTTGTTCTCAAAGGTAGACAATAAACCAAGATTTAAAGAGCCACGGTACTCCCATTTTTTTCCACATTTAAATTACATTTTATTAACTATAGAGACACTAACATAGCAGTGAAAAAAACAATTTGTTTGATCTGCCTTTATATTGCCAATGAGATAAGAGGAAGTGTAAACAAGGGCTTATGGAGACCTTGTCAATTGTGTTTTCTTACTTGAGTTACATTAAAATTAATGGGAACAAAAAAACAATATGTTCTGTAAGACTCACTGCCCCTCTTTTTTTCCTGTAACTTATCATGACAGAGGAGGAAAAAACAATCTCCATGCTGTCTATATTTACGGTAATTTTCCCATACCTTAATCAAATGTTACACTTTTTAATGTTTCCTTGGAAGTTATGAACTACAGTGGGCCTTTAAATACTTCTCAGCTTGAGCACAGGTCAGTCAATCATAACAAGAGACGGTGATTGACTCCTTGTTACACAAAGATCTCTTTATAGGCATACTGAAATCAGATATTTACAATGTGCTCTTTTGAAGAACAAGATTTGTTGGTGGGCAAACTATTTTATATGCATTCCTAAACCATGTATGTTGTTGTTTTCTTATATCACGTCCATCTGCTAAACTTCCAAACAGCACAATGGCAAAGCCAGTTGCCTATTATAGAAGTGCAAAGTGACATTTAACTGTGTTGCAAAAAGTTCATCTTAGTCTGCAAGGTCCCAAGATATTCTCACAGGTAACTGGGAAAATCTTAGAGGAACACAACACTATATGTAACTAGCGAATTGACCGTCAAACAATGACGGCAATAGAATTGTAAGTCAAGGAATGGTGTTTGGCACACAAATTGAGGGTTTTTTTTTGCGCCGATTGCAAGCCTTGTGGTGAGTGCCTTTGGCGCTCATAGTGTGGCTGGCAATGATCGCCTTTGACGTTTTATTGCGATCGTGTGTTGTGGTGTTTTTTAAAGTTTTGTATATATGTATGTTTTAATGATAATTAATTACTAAATAAATGAAATCATAAATGAATATACTTTATGTATTTGTAATTAATATATTCAGCAAGCAAGGTACTGAAGAGCTAACAATCTGTTTTGTTGTTCCTGCATACAATGTAGAGTGTGTAGTGTAAATAGGCTGCGTGAGCGAGGAGAAGCCGTTAGTGTAGCTGTGTACGTCTGCCTTTTATAAGTTAGTGTTGTGAAATGACGGAGAATGTGTATGTGGTATGCGGGTGTGGATGATTTAGCGTCCTTGGTAATTGTTGTACCCTGTACGGCTTTTTGTAAAAGTCGTATGTGCTTGGTGGTGTTTTGCGGCTTTAGGGGTCGTGTAGCCTCATTTTGTTTTTCTCGGCTGCCAATTTTTCTCTCGCTTAGGGGATTTTCGAGTGTCTAAACTGTGAACATTGTAGTTAAATTGACGTGTAAGATGACTTGCAGACGTCCTGTGTGTCCCCCCTTGCTGTGTGTGATGTTTCCATTAAGTTCGTATTTTTTGCGGCTTGTATTTTGTTTTATGCAAGTGGCGGTTTCCTTTTGTAAGTGTTACGGGCCAAAACACTTTTTACAGTTTATAAAACACTTTGCCCATTATCAAATCTGGTTCTTCAAAGGGCTATACTAAAAATAAGAGATTTCAGAGTAGCTTTAAATTCTGACTGCTTAACGGATGCTTCTTGACTGGCTATGCTGAACTCTAGTATTGGGAGCACAAAGCTGATAGTTTATGTACCTTTACTTTAATGTGATATTTTACATATATATATATATATATATATATATATATATATATATATATATATATATATATACACAAACACAGTACACATAAATGGATATGTTTCTCTACGAAGGACTTCCTTCCACGCTCTTACAAATGACTTGTTTGAATCCAACAATATTCTTGACCATAGAAGCATTAGAAGCCCTCCACCGTACAGTAGTACAGTAAATAAAAAGTATATCTGTGTTCACATTTGAATGTCTAAAGCAAGTTAAAAAACCTGCTTCCAACTCAGAGTCCCGACAAAAACAGTTATTACACTGCATTCTGGGAAGTTGAGCTGGGACACACAAATGTGGCCACAAATGCCTCGCTCTTCATTCCGTAGCCATTATCAAACATGGCTTCCTTTAAGCTTATGCATGCTGTATTACACAGCTTTAATGCAAAGCCAAGGTTGGAATAAACACAGGCTGATATATATATATACACAGTAGACTCTCAGTTATCCGGCACCCACAGGGATGGGTAGATGCCAGAAAAATGTAGTTTCTGGTTGCTTGAGGGTCAGGCCTAGATTAGCTGCAGAGAGGATGCTCTGTTACGTATATTTGCACACATGTAGGTTTGGCTGGAGGTGCGGAGGAGCAGTGCTGAACCCAGGGAATGTAACACCAACACTGCACTGGCTCAGTCACTCATGCCTGTCTGCTTCCAGGTAAAACTGACATACAGTGGATGAAATCTAGGTGCCTTTATGGCACGACAACCTGGCTCCTGGCATTTGTTGACCCCTGTAAAAATTCTGTCTGCTTGATTTTCTGGTTAACAGAGAGTCTACTGTATATATATATATATATATATGTGTGTGTGTATATATATATATATATATATATATATATATATTCTACTAAACCAAAGCAGGAAGTGTGCAACTTCATGATTCTAACTCCTTTAGAAGTTGTAGATAATACATAGCTAATTCTTCATTGTCGTAGTTAATGGATTAACAAGACAAGATGTGTTTAATTGTACAATGTAGTTTAATGTGGTTTATGTTTTATTGCCAAAATGTGTTTTTTATGACCAGTATTTAATTACTCCTCCATCTTGGTTGTATGCTGGTTGAACTTGTATGTTGTAATTTTGAACTTAATGTCTTAATTGCGCACACAGCTGTTGCAAGGGAAGTTCTGCATTTCAATATAAAGCTTTGCAGCCAAAACACTTTTTCTACTTGATTTTAATGAACTATTCCCTAATGTGAAATCCAAGCTCAATTTGGTTCCTATCTCCACACGGTCTCCATCCCTTCCTGATGTTGGCTGACTGCTAATCACAGCTTTACCACTCTCTCTATGGATTTCTGTCTTGTCTGGAGGATTGGGACTAGGAAAAGATCTATTGCAGTCTCTCCTCCAGTGAGAACCTGACTTCTCAACTTTTATTGTATTGTAATTGTCTTTTTTTTTTTAATCCTAATTAACAACCTCCTGTGCACATTGCTTGTTCACTTATCTTCTCTTTCGTGTTAGTAATTTACACACTGTCTCCCATGTAATCAATAATGCAAATTAATTAACTGCCTTTCAGCATCAATAATTTAATGTTGTATTGCAATTAACTTTTCTAATCAATATACTAAAATAATAAAGGCAAGATCTCGGTGTTGTCTGGCTCCAGATTCACTCTTTCCTGTCTTCTCTCTTCCCGTGCCTCTCCGCATGCTGTGCATGGTCTCCTTTCTGCTGCTGGGTCCTGTCTGTGCATGTATTCTGTCCTCAGGCAGAAGGAACCACTTTGCCTACTACAACTATCACTCTTATGAAGGTAAATGGGTGTTTCATATCTAAGTAGAAACAACTGAACCACTTTTCCTTTTGACTAGCAGTGTGTTAATGAGCAATTGCCTATTTTTCTTTTACTTTGGGTTTTCTAAGTGGTTTTAAAGCTACACTCTCTACATCTGTAAAACTTCTATAAGAGTATTGCAGTAAGATTAATGTATAATCTGTGCACTTGTCATGTGTCAATGATGTCAGGGCTTGGAACCACTAAATATATACCTTCCATCAGTGTGTGATTGGCAGGCAGCATCCATGTTGCATCATTCAATGCACACAAGACAGCCAGAGTCTTCCTATTGGTCCACAACGTCTTGTGCAGGAACCAGATGACCCAGTGGACTAATAGCAAGCCACCATCTCTGCTGTGTGCATTAGGACATGCAAAATGGAGATTCACAGTTTGCTGCTTTTCCACTGGACACAGTGATACATTCTGAGAATCACAGTGCGTTAAAAACGCCAACATAGCAGCACCATAGAGCAGAAGGGGATTTTAATAGTAATAATAAATAACTTTTTATTTAATCAGCCATTCATTATGGTAGATGCAAATTATACTCCTAAAGCACTGTGATTTGTTTCACCACTATACTGTGTTGGTTACTGTATGGCCGAAACATATGCAACCAATTGGCATGCTGTGTCAATAGCCAACATGTTTCAAGAATTATTTTATGTATAAAAATGGTTAGTGCAATGTTTAACTATATTTATTGTTCGGTAAAAAAGAACAAATAATCTTAAATTTGACAGTTCCACTTTAACACTAATCATAGCAGTTTGATAATTAAGCTCTGAGATTTAAAATAGGCCAGATAAATGTATTTTTAACATAGGAACCAGAGAATGATGTTCATATATAAATATGTATAGAATTACTAAAACATTAGGAGCCAGAAGTAAATCACTAGGAGCCGTGGCTCCCTGGACTTGTCAGGCTCTGATTTTAAAAGAAAGTAAAGCCCTGCACTGTTTGCTAGAAGACATGCAATTCAGGGCTGCACAACATGTTATGATTTTATATATATATATATATATATATATATATATATATATATATATATATATATATATATATATATATATATATATATGGGGCAGATGAACAAATTACTATTCCAATTACCTTTTCAGATCTCATATTTTCTCAGTGAGAAGGCAATCAAAACCCCATTGATATTTCCAAATGTCTCATGAGGGGGTAAAAATTCAAAAATCTAGAAATCAGATTGCTATCAATACCCACCTATTCTAGATATTTAACATACCCTAATATGTCCTTTTTATAAAAAAAAATATTTATCCAAGCCCTTCTTTAAAGATATCTTATTGAAAAATGCATTTATATTGAATTTTTATGTAGATAATGCAACCATGCAATCCATCCAAATGGAGCTCCTTGTATGTTATCTCTGGTCTATATACATGGATGATAATAGGTCATAATAATTAGTAATCATATGTAGCTCCTACCAGTATAATTTTGTGAAAAAAATTGTATTCATAGCAAAGATTTGTTTTTCAATTGAAACAAATAATATCATTTAAAGGCATATCTAAGTTTCCCTGTTTTTACCTTGTTTCTAATCTAACACAAGTTGCTTATGTCAGAAACACACATTACATTGATTAATTTCTTTACACATATAATCTTATTTTATTTAAAAACATAACTTGTTTTCCACACCCCCAGAGCTGCTTACATAGACACAGTGAACCTCCCAATAGAAACACTGCATTTGGGTAAGGATTTTAACTCGTTACTAACCTTCAAGCGAGCAGCTCAATGCAGAGATCTACAGATCAGTGGCTGTCTCCTCCTGCTTCCTTCTATAGGAGGACTATAGTAGATACTAGAATATACTGCCATTTTTTTATGTTCCCATTTTAACCAATAATCGGAGGATCACAATATATTCGAGATACAGCTGTTCTAAATTCTGGTAAACGGGTTCCCTGCAGTTCTTATTGTTGGATGACGTTTATAGTTTTTCCACCAATGCAGGAACAAATAGCTCCTCGCTGTCATGTCTTTATTAGAGCGCATCCTGCTGCTGCAGCAAGTGCACTGAATGATGCATTTCACACAGGCTGCGCCCATTGTGTTGTGAGACCTGCGGGGGCAGGAGCGGGTGGGAATGGGAGTGGAGGTCTCAAGCATACAGTACATATTATATATGAATGTGACATTAACCATAATATTCTGTTGTATTTACTTGTTATATTGAATATTAAAGCATTTATGCACCATTTGGGGTGCTTTTGGAACAGGATTCGGCACATATTTTTTCTATAATTCCTTAGGTTTTAACCCATGCTTTTATAGTCGCGTCTACCAAATTCGTAACACTTGCGGTATATTCAGGTGTCGCTATATTTGATTATCTATAGTACACATCCCATGATTCCTTTCTGCCCAAACTGCCATCACTGATTGTTACATTGTATTAAAATGTATTAGCTGTCTGTGGTTAGCCAAAACAAGTGTTATGCTAATTTTGCAGAGATATCCAGGGGTGTTAACTTATAAAAGCCGCTGCTTGCAAACTCAGGAGATTTAGCAAACATCAGGGTGAGTTTGGCATCCCAAAAAATGTTTTCATACACTACTGATTCTCCTCTATCAGATGCACTTATAATCCAGGAACATTTAAATATGCCTTTTAAAGTAAAAAAGCACATATAGGGATTTGCACTGCAAAAGATAAGTTAAGATGAAGTGGACCATAAGGTGTCTTCAGACTCATCCCTGATGGTAAATATAGCAGTCTCTTGAGAAAACTACTATCTCAAGACAAGAACATTGAATTCACTTGATAGACACTTCATATTTTGTCTGCAGCAGTGATCTGCCAAATGTAGAAATAGTGATACGAGGTGTTATTAAACATGGTGTGATAAGTGACTATTTTAGACTTGCGTGTGTATCAAAAGGAAATAATTGCACCATAGTTGTTAGGTCATCTAGAGGTTATAGAACTGTAGTTCTACTGCAGATTCTTAGAAAAACTGTTCATACTTCAACTATGTTATATAAAGATCTCCGTTATTGCAGAAATACAATAAATACAATTGCAGTTGGGTGTAATTAAAAATTGTGGAAGTGCCTTAAAGGGACATTGAAAGCAATTTTTTTTTCTTTGTTGCATCTGGAAGATGGTGTTTAATTATGTACCACTGTATGTTTTCTTTTTCCTAATGAAGCTCTCAAAGCAGAAAAAAAACTGATTCAAATGATTAACTGCTGTGGGGGCTTGCCCCTGTCTGCCAATGAAACCTACAGACGTACGTATGCTCTGCGCATTTCCTGTTAGTTTCAGTGAAGTTGAAACCGGTTTTACTTAATATTTTTTTCACGCAAAACCCATCTTTTGTAATGTTTCAAGCATGCTCTTTTAAATGCATGAAAAAAAGAATTGTGTTCCATGTCCCTTTAAAATTTATTTAGAGGGTTAGAAAAATGTTATGTATAAATTAAACGGACACTGTAATCCCAACTGGAAGTTGATTTAATGTTAAAGATCATTGAAAACTGTGTGTACATTGTACTAGCTGTTTCTATAAAGTTAATCGTTCCAGAAATATTCAGCATTCTTTGTGCATCTCCGGTATGCTAATATGCAACTCTATATGCTATTTTGCTACCCAGAATGCTTGAGAAGAGTGGGGGTATGGATCTAACTGTATTGTAAGACAAACTGTAGTAAGACAAACAAGCAGACTGAGATCCTAATTAGCACATCAATGCAGTTAATCAATATTCATGAACTGCACATTTGCATAATAATACAGCACCAACAATGTTACATTTCTCCGGAATTATTCACATTAAACAAAATGTGAAGGTTTTCATGCTCTTTTTTTTTTTTAAGAATGACTTAAAATCAAAAACTTTGATTTTGGGGTGACCGTGTCCTTTTAACTAAAAGATCCAGTGAGGTCTGATAAAGGCGATAAGCATGCCCAGGTGGTAACAGTAATAATAATTACAGTAATGTTTAACAATTTAATTTAATTTTCTAAAACTAATACAGTTGTCTTTTAAAGCCTGACGCCCTAAGCATAATCTGGCAATATGGATTGCGCAGCTTTTTTAGCTCATACTTGTTAATGCCCTTACTAATTTCAGGAGAATTATTATCTATACTACTAAGTGCCAGAACCATCCTGACCCAGGCAATATATATCTATTTCTCTCTGTTTCCACAAAAATGTATCTCTAAAAAATATTCATCTTGGCATTAAACTACATTTATCAATCAAATGTTTATTTTTGCCCACTGTTTATATTTTGTTTAAAGCTTTTTTTCACTCCATTTTCCTATTATTATTTTTTTTGTTTTTGCAGTTGACTTTTTTTCTTGTTCAAACGTTGAGCCATTTGTTCAAATGTTGTTCTAGTGTTTATAAGTGCTGCTATCTTGAGAAAGCAATTTACCACTATGGTATTTATTTTAACTTGTCACAAACTCTAAACAAAAGAGTATTTGTCACCTACTTTTCTGTTGTGTTTTTAACTTTTGTTAAATCAAGAGCATGAAGCAGACATCTGTTTTTGTAAAGCACATTAAATCCAAGCCCGTGACTTCTCCAACACTAATCACAAGGAAGCCACCCTTGTGTCTTTAGGAGATAACATAATGGATTATATCTATACAACCTTTTTAGTCTGTAACCTTTAACTTCTAGGATGTGAGCACAAGGATGTTCTAAATTTAGTATTTGTGATGCGACTAAAAAGTGCGCAGGATGTGCTAAACTCCATTTGTTGTTTTATTTCCATAAATTACTTGTTTTGTATAAAGTCAATTCAGTAGAAATAAAGCTTAGGTCCTACTTTTCAAGAAAATTTATTCTAAGGCCACCATAGAATGTTCTAATTTCTTTATTTCAGTAACCCCCCCCCCCCCCAGCAGCAATAGATTAACTTTTTATTAATGATTTGTTAATTAAACAGATATCTTTATTGTATATATGAAAAATAGCAGCTTTTGTCTAAGTTTTGGCTATCCATCTTCCAGTGCAAAATCCCAAGAAATACAATGTTCCCATTGAATTCTCGGAGACTGGACAGGGACAACTGAGCCCAAACAACATCCCTTAATTAAAAAATAAAATTTTTACATGGCTTCTTTATTACATTATTACATGGCTTTGGAGCATATTACAGGATTAATATGCATGTGTTCGGTATCCTACCCACAGACAGTATTGTTTCGATCTTTTGGATCTTATCTGTGGGCTCTCTCACCGCTTGGCCAGAAAAATACCCAAGGAATTTACATTTTTCATTATTTTTAATCTCATGATGCTTATCTTTCAGATGAAATAATCACAGTTCAGAGATCCCATATCTAGTTTGCCTTCTGCATTGTATTTCGTACCATATTCTGACAGAACCAATGTGAATAAAAATGAGTCTTCATCCTCGCTATTGTTTTCCATGAATTATTATTTTGCATCATTGATACAAATTCTATACTTTACTACTTGCTTCTAAGTGATAATGATAGTTTTAGGATTTCTTAGGTAATTTAAGTTATGTTCTAGTTACGCAAAAATACCTTCAGGCTGCAATTGTATGAACGTAAATATTGTATAGGAAACCAAACTAATATGCATGCATGTCACTCATTATAACCATTTTTTTTTTAAATTATGAATTATTTTTATTGATTGTGTGTGTGTCATAATTTGTAAAACATTTCAAGTCTTATTCAACAAGCTCATCAAATTTGGTTTCCTCCATGTATAACCAGTTTCTCCAATCTTTCTTTCATTTATAGAAGGTAATACAACTATAATTGTTCATGAAAGCATATAATTGGTCAACCTTAAAATAACCAAACTTAACTAAGCTAACTGTACTACTATGTGTCTCCTATCATTTGTATCATTATATTTCAGTCTTTGGTTAAATGAGGACCTTTTGCTTATAAGCTATTCCTGTGTTGCTGTAAAACATAATACGCAACCTATTTATTTATTGACATTTTACAGAGTTTTTATACAACGTGTTATCAACTGTAAGAGCGTTTACCATAGTATAGATTGGTTCATGATGACATAGGTTGAAGGTTTAATGCTAATACAGATTTAAACATACAGATACAATAGGAATTAAGTACCCTGTACATGAGCAAACAGTCTAGTGCAGTGGTTCTCAACACCTAGTCCTAGGACATGTATTGGTGCTTGAGACCTTATCTGCTGCCCTTAGGAACAAAGAGGTTTGAGGAGAGCCTAACACTTTAAACATACCACTGCCATTGATCCCAGTTAGAGAATGAAAAAGTACTGAATTTCAATCTGTGCAAAACAAGAGGAAAATTTTGTCTATGATATTGCATCACCCTGTAAAGAATGCTCTAGGTCTCAAAGCTGGTGCCTGTAAAACAGTGGAAAATAACCAGTTAGACCCCAGATCAAAAAGATTGAGAACCCCTGGTATAGGGAATACAGTGCCTGTATCCAAAAGACCAGAGACTGAATCATAATCATGGTTGTGTTTGGTCATTATGGGTGTAGTGGGAAAGGTTGAGAGAGGTGACACCTTTGCTGCTCGATTTTCCATATTCATGTTTGTTTTTATATTTCCTGAAAATCAGATGGCTCAGACTCCAGAGATAAACCAAAGCTCTACCGTCTTCAGCTGAGTGTAACTGAAGTTGGAACTGAAAAATTAGAGGATAATTCCATCCAGGTGAGTGGTCATCATCCATACATTAAGTGTTACCATTATAATTCTAGTATAAAGTATGTTTATTTTAAAAGTAGTATTGTATTTAGCAATAAAATGTACACTTGTATTGCTATCACTATAATAGTTGTGAGCATACTTGCCGTTACTCACGCTTGTGGGCTCGCGTAGTGAGCCCGCGACCCTCGCAATCTTTACAAGGGTCACAGTTGCTGGCAAGGAGCGCCTTTGGCGCTTCTTGCCAGCAACTGCGACCCTCGCAAACTTTGCGTCTTAACGCAAACAAAACACGAGACGCGTTATGACACATTACGACCTCGCAAAAAACGGCTGCAACACTCGCACATGAAAACATCAAAAATCCAACAAATACACACAACAAATACATAAAAAGCTTACCTACAGCAAGAGGGAGCATCCAGGACCTCTAAAACTAAAGTTACACCTCAATTTAACTAAAATTAAAGCAGTTTAGACACTAAAAAATTCTCTAAGCAAGAGAAAAAATGGCCGCCGAACAAAACGAAAATGAGGCTAAAGGTCCCTAAACATGCAAGACACTACCATAAACACGCAAAACCGCTACGGATATTCTGAAAAACTTGCACAACATAGAAAACTAATATTACAAAAAACTCGCACGACATAGAAAACGTACAACGCTGCATCAGCCACTTTATATACACCAAACACCCTTAGCTCACTTACAATTTCATTGCCGTCATTTTTTGACGGGCAATATTCTAGTGGTAAAATAGTTACTATTACTGCTCCTTCATTAAATGGGCACTGCATCTTTAGATAAAGTCTAGCTTAAAGGTCCCTGTATTTTAGGAAAAACTTCCTATGTGTGCAAAGTAACAAACCACATTAGGAGCTATTTAAGCCATGAGCATAGAAGCATTTTAAAAACTTTATTTTTTATTTTTGCAGACTCTCTCTTCTCTGTTTGTATCTTCCACAATTCCTACTGGCTTTGAGCCTGTTGAGGAGTGTTGCACTTTATATTGCCTATTCAGGGGTGGAAGGTGGGGGATTTATTGACTAACTGGTTGATTCAAATACAATTTGTTCATTTGACATATTTCCTTTCCCCCATTCATAATCAATAGAAGGCAGTTGCAAAAAAATTGCAAGCGTATTTGCTCTGTACCAACCTTCCCTTGTGCCTTGCAAAGGAAGTATTACTGTCATGGCAGCTTTCAGGCACTAGTAGAGTTTAATAATGTTTATATGATTAAAGAGCAACTGATCTTGTTTGTTGCATGCTTAAAAGATGTGACTTTTTTTCCCTAATATTGCCACATAAATGTCTTTATAACTAACTACCATATCCAGATTATGTTTGTTTAATCATGCTTACAAATGGTTTTTGTCATGTCAAAGGTTGTTTCTCAGAAGACGATCATCTAATACAAGAAGCCCTTTCATGCTGCTGTGCTGTGTATGGATTACCACATATTGAGCTTGCTAACACTTCCCAGCTCCATATCTTTCATGATTTGTTCATGCTTAGTAATTGTGTTTTGCTGTTTTCATGACATAGCCTCCTCCTTTTACAGCAGTCATTCCCAAAGTTAAAGTAAAATATTTGTTTGAAAAATGTATCTGACTCTGAGCATAATTAAGCAGGAAAAAAAGTCATATATCTATTTTTTTGTTAGAACATATAAATATTGATGAGTCTGCAGGACCCTGGAGAGAGCTGTTGTTGCAGTGAATGATGCAAGGGACCTGTTTCTGGACCAGTGAGAGGGGATTTACATTATTGTATTCAATTATCTTTACAATGGCTCTCTGCTCCCTCCTTCCCCTCCCCTCTCTTCACTGATAGCCAAAACACACAGCCTCATGATTCAGAGGAAGTGATGTAGCAAACACACAATGGATTCCTGTATTTATAAGCAAAACAATAAAAAAAATCAAATTTACCCCAAAAATGCCTTGTGCCCATGGCTTACACAGCTGCTAATATAGTTTGCTTGGTACGTTTGACAAACAAGTGTCGTTTTTCTTGAAGTGCGGTGGTCCTTTAATAGTTCTCACAGAAAGTGAGGACTTTTGTATTCTCGCCCATTGAACATAAAAGTGTATTTTTGTTATGTATTTAAAATAAACAAGTACACCTAATAATAAGCTACATGTTTAAGAATATAAAAAAAATTACAGCTTCTATTTATTTTTTTATAAGGAATTTAGCATTTTAGTTTCTGCTGATAAAATTCCTGTGGTGAGAGACAACTTTGATGGAGAGAAAGTTTGTCTTCAGAAAGGGAATATGGCATCAAAAACTGTTAGTTCTTTTAATAACAGTAGTGGAGAGTTTACTTCATTTACAGCAAGACCTCCCCGTAAGAAAGAAACAGAATCCCATGACCAGAAAAAGAGTCCCCTTACAAAAAAATAGAACCTTGCAATAAATATAATTACATACAACCTTCAAAAAAATCTAAATCTTGTGTTTATGTTGATGTACTTTACATTTTGTTTCATAAAAAATCATTTTAACAGTTGTCAGGCTGCGGTATTTAAAATACAATACAGTAAATTTAAACACAATGATCCAAGTATTTTTTTCTTGCCACTTTCTTTTAACGCAAGAACCTTTCTGTGATTTGAGACCATTTCAAAATAAGGTGATGCCATGAGCATAATTCAGTGTATTACAGTACTATACAGCAGAAATTAATCACAAATGTAAAAACGCTTTGAATAAGTCTGTCCATTTAAATTGTATTTCTTGTAAACATGGTGATAATATATGATTTGTTATTGCAGTTGTTTGGCCCAGGAATACAGCCTCATCACTGTGATCTTACAAATATGGATGGCGTAGTCACTGTCACTCCGAGAAGCATTGGTGCTGAAACTTACGTAGACGGTCAAATTATTTCGGAGACCACGATGCTGCACAGTGGGGTAAAGGTGCAATTTGGGTCTTCGCATGTCTTTAAATTTGTAGACCCCAATCATGACCAGTTACTGGGCAAAAGACCATCAGATGCTGGCCAGATGGTGAGAGGCCAGAGGAACAAACCTGGGTGAGTTTTTTGTTATTTGTATTTTTTAATAGAATCATATATTATAGGTAATGAAATTCCATGCAAGTTATTGAAGAGATGAAGAGGTCACACACGCACACACAGATATATATATCACCTGGGGGCCAGATAACCTGTTGGGAGCAAGGAAGGAAGACCTGCATTGATTTACATTATACTTTAGGGACCTCCATTCTTTTGCAATGCATTAATATTGTCTTTGCCTTGTATTACTTTGATAATAAACTAGATTAGTTACGATCAAGGCAAAAAACAATAGCACTATATTAACATGTTGCAAAAGATGGAGGGCCCTGTCTTTGAGTTTAGAATCCAGTGCCCATAGTGCTTTCCCCAAAACATCTTGCAAGATTAAAAACTCTCAAACTTTCAGTCTAAAGGGTTTGGATGAGGTACAGGAGAGTGAAAGATATGTTGTGCAAGTTAAGGTGGAAGGTGATAGGCTTCTTCAAACAGGTGTGTTTTAGTGAGGTTTTGAAGGTTCAGAAACAAGAGGATAGTTTAGTGGAGCGAGGCAAGGAATTCCAGAGCATAGGGGTAGCATGAGAAAAGTCCTGAAGGTGGGATTGAGCGGAGGTGGTAAGAGAGGTTGAAAGAAGAAGGTCATTAGCAGAACAAAGTGGGCGGGTAGGAGAGTATTTGGAGAGCAGAGATATAAGGGGGGGCGGGGGGTGTTGTTGAGGGCTTTGTAAGTGAGGTTCATGATTTTACATTTACTGGAGGCTACGGGAAGCCAGTGTAGTGATTGACAGACAGGTGCTGCAGACACTAGTACGGTAGATGAGTTTAGCGGAGGCATTTATTATGGATTGAAGTGGGGAGAGACAGGATATGCGGAGGCCAGCGAGTTGCAGTAGTCAAGGCAAGATATGATGAGAGAGTGTATTAGAATCCGTTTCACCTACATGTATTTATATGTGTACTCTTTGCTTTGTGCAAGAACTGGGATATTTGTTTGTAGTAGGATATTTTTGTTTTATGTAGTAGAATACATATAAAGAAGCATTATGTTTTTGTGACTGTTCATATTGCATGTGGTGCTTCAGAAATCAACCTGTAGTACATCTGGGTTAAAGAAAAATAACAAACTAATGAGACTTTACCAGACTTTTTGTCTGTTATTTCTAATTTATTTTCTCTAATGTTCCTTTTTAATTTCAGAGTTCAAGAAACAACATTTGGTCTGGAAGGGGATGTACACAGTGTTAGTGCTCTACCATCAAACAAGGTATCATTGGTATCTATTTATAGCCGTTTTGTCCTTAAAAAAAATGGTTGTAGTGTTGTTGACACATTGATTAATTATTCTTAAAGTGGACTTATAGGGGCCCTCTAAACAATAGTTAAGTTGGGTTTGATATGAACAAAAAAAAAAGTTTATCTTTTACTTTGCAATTTAGACCATGTTTTACTATTCTTGAATCATGTTTCCAAGCAGTCTCAACTCCTTATCTCTCAATTCCCCTGATTAAAGTATTGTGCCTGGAGTGGAGCCACCCAGTCCAAGGGCTATCTAAGCTAACATACCATAACTGCAGTATGATAGTGGGAGGTGACTAGAAAGTTTTTGTACATGGCTAGCAGAGCAAGTTACACTGATCCCTGCTATTATCATCTAAAAACAAATGGCATTGTGACCAAGTCTATTATCACGCTTTTGCATATGCCAATAGCAAAGCAAATATGGGTACCTCTTTTAAAAGCCCTATGATAATGAACAGCATTAAATAAGTTAGAACAATTTGGACTTAACCGTGCCATTAAAGGACCACTGCACTATGAAAAAAATATATACTTGTTTGCAACCTTTTTAATTAGATGAGATACCCTTTGATGCCTCTGTTGGTCCCTGGTGGAATCCGTGACACATTAGTGGAAGTTAGACGAGAGGGAGTTTGCATTTCTGGAGAGCTATTGTTGCATCGGACTCTGGACCATTGAGGGGAAGGGGTGTAGTGATAATTTTCATTTTATCTTTTTTTTTTTAACAATGTCTCTCTCTTTCCTCTTTCCCCACTCCTCTCTCCACAACACACACCCTCACAATATGATATCACAAACTCAAAATGGAATCCCATAGTTTTTAACTTTTTTCAAAAATTCAGATTCTCCACCAAAATGTTTTAGATCTATGGTTTAAAAGCTGCTAATATTGTTATGTTGGTACATACTGGACAAATATATAGAAAGTATATCAGTCTGGTGTTTTTATTATGTGGTTCAGCAATTAGGTTAAGTATCTTTTTTTTCTTTTTATACAATTTAATAATAATTGAGGTTCTTCCTATCATGTTCAGGCTACAAGCAAATTAGATGCTGATAGGATGTCAAGTACAGCAGAGCGAGGCATGGTGAAGCCAATGATTCGGGTTGATAAACAGCAAGATTATCGTGGACAGGATGGCAGGTAAAAAAGATTTAATTTGTAATTTCAATTGGGAAAAAATAGGTAATTTATAGAACCAATGTGGGGTCAACATGTTTTGTGTGTCTCTTCAGTAACTAATCTTGATAATGGGGAAAATGTAAAAAGAAAAAAAAAATCAATAAGCACAGACTTTTGTATGAAATTGTTCTACACTGTAAACTTCCATTTTCTTTAATAGGCTGCTTCTTTCAGCTTCTGTCGAAACAGGGCATGCCCTAGTAAACTAATGAGCTTTGAATTAATTACACTGACAGCTGTAACGCCACATTTCCATTGTGTAGAGAGAAGCTTCCACTTTGCATTCAAAATTTCTTCCCACTGCAATAAATTAATCATTGGAAACTAAAACTAAATTCTACAATGGTGTAATTGCATATAAAAGTAATAAAATAGAGATTGTATTGTTTTTTTTAATTATTAAAAGATGTTGCCTTTTTTTACGTGTACTTCTTCAAAAAAGGATGTTTTATATTTATGACCAAAGTGATAATTTAAATAGACACTCCATAGTATTCACATTAGTGCATACATTTATATACCATATATATATATCATATATATATATATATATATATATATATATATATATATATATATATATATATATATATAATGTGTGTGTGTTTATGTATGCATAGCTGCTAAAGAGACTCTTTGATAAATGCTTTGTGACCTACTTCCTAAAAATATGTATTCGACACAACAAACATCTGTTTGTATCATAGTTTAATTTTATAAAAGAAAAAGCCTTGCTCCCAGATGTACAACATAAGGAAATATAAAATTCTTCAGCCCCGCACCCTTTAAAATAAAATCATAAAAGCGTCAGCATGAAAATTATTTGCGATATTTTGTTAACTTTGATGTTAACATATTTAGTTCAAGCTGAGATGGTTCCAGTGAATTAAATAAATCTGTGCACAACTTCTGGGTGTGTATGATCAGTCTTGTGGTGTTTTTTGTGTTCATGGAAACTTGGGTGTAACATGGAAATGAGCCAATAATGAGGCCAGGCATGTAAGATGTTATTCAGATTTGGACAACAAATATACCATTCTCCATTTTATATTATTAGCGTAATAAATATATGTACGGTAATTATTCTTACTTATTAATAAGTTGGTGCGTTTAACAGACCGATAGTGTTTGTTTTTTAGCAACTGTGTATTAAATACATTTGTACAATATTAATTTCAATCTCTGTTTTTTTTAATCTAAATAATTTTCTATGTAGCAAAGATTTGTAGATTTATTATATTTTCATATGATTTTCAACCAGAAGGTGGCTCTATAGATTGCTATATATTCTGAAAACTTATGTTTTCATGTTGGTACAATAAATACATGTTATTGCAGCTTTTGCTGGCTCCTCTAGACAAAATTATATTTTCCACATTCCATAGCTCATATAATGAGTTCAGAATTATTTAACATACCAGTAAATTGTGTTTGCAATTTTTCCACAAGTGACAGTTGAGTTTTTTATTTAGTAGAAATTTGTCTGTTTTTTTTATTTTTTATTATTGAATTTAGTAGCTTCTGACTTTTGTCGATGCATATCTTGAATATGTTATATCTATTTCTAAAACTTTTAAAGTACACTTTCATTAGAATTTAGAGTAGATCTTATATTTGTTATACTTTTCATCACAGCCAGCATACAAAGCTAATAAAAAGCCATCAAAAAATCTGGTATCATGTTGCACTTTTACGTTTGTGACTTATAGCAATACTCAGGTGCGTGTTTCTGTCTAGGCCCATGAGACCCAAGCCTAGGGCAGCTCATTATCAGGGGGCAGCGGGCTGCTGAAGATGCCGGTACAATGTTACGGAATGTGTGCAAATGTCTATACAGTATATAGTGATATTACTGTCTGAGTGTTTCTAACATACTATATATGTACATAAACAAACATGCGTCTATGATTTTAGTTATAGAAGGGGTAAATAAGGAGTTGTAAGTGGGTCTGGGGGCAGACAAGTCTGAATGGGCGAGGGCAGCATAAAATCTAAATAACCCTGGTGACACTAGTACAGATCCCTTTAGTTTTTAGCATTGAAAACCCAAAGGTTTTGGATATAGAAATGGATAGCTGTGTATCTTTCTGTTTCTCTGCCCGTCTATCAGATCTTGTGAGGCCTCATTCATTTAGGCTTACTCCATAGTCGGACAAATGTGTACATTATACGGACTAAGCAAACTTTTCTGTTTCATAGCGGCGTTTTTCAACCCATAAGTTTGCTGTTGGCAAGATCAACCAGTAGATAATGAGAAGCACAGCAAAGCACTTATTGCTACAGGTTGACTCTACAAAATGAACATTATTACCGGCTAGCTTCCACTATGACAATTGGTGTTGGTGACATTCGGCACAATGTCTTCAATATCATATGTAATTTAAACCATCTGTTGTGAATTCAGATGGTGGGGAAATGGCTGGGGTTTATTAAACTTATAGATTCTTTGTTAGGCTTGTTAAACTAAAAATATTGCAGACTATAAGACCAGAGAGCATGTGTACTAAGATAGAACTTTTATTTTTTAAATGTTTCTATATGTTATATTACATGGAATTGAGTATGGCTAGTCAAGCTCAATGATAAAATTGCCTATGTTTAGCTTATAGTTCCTCAGACAATTCTCCTGTTGTGACTTGTGTATTATTACAAAACTAGCGAATTGCCCGTCAAAAAATGACGGCAATGAAATTGTAAGTGAGCTAATGCTATTTGGTGTATAATAATAAAATAACTAATAGATTAATAAAGTAATATACTTTACCTATTTTGAAGTAATATATGCAGGAAGCATTGTGTTGAAGAGCTGGCAATCTGTGTTGATGTTGCTGCAGCATTAGTGGTGTGGAGCTGCTGTGTAAGCATGCTGAATGTGTGCAGTGTAATAGTGTGCGTGCGCGAGACCAAACCGTTAGCGTAGCTGTGTACTTCTGCATTGTTCTAAAATGGCGGCTAATGTGTTGTGTGCGTCTGTAGCGGAATATCCGTAGCTGTTTTGTGGTGTTTTGCGTGTTTCTGGTGGTGTTTTGCGTGTTGAGAGTCCTGTAGCCTCCTTTTCGTTTTGTTCGGCAGCCATTTTTTCTCTCGCTTAGAGAATTTTTTAGTGTCTAAACTCTTTTATTTTGAGTTAAATTAAGGTGTAACTTCATTTTTTGAGGTCCTGGATGCTCCCTCTTGCTGTAGGTAAGCTTTTTATGTATTTGTTGTGTGTATTTATTGTGTTTTTCATTTTTTCATGTCCGCGGGTTGCGGCCGATTTTTGCGACGTCGTAATGGGTGGTAACGTGTCTCGTATGTTGTTTGCGTTATGACGTGAAGTTTGCGAGGGCCGCAAGCGTTAGCAACAACTCGCATGCTATATATGTGATTCTGCCTAGGCTTAGGGCAGCTCATTATCAGGGGGCAGCAGGCTGCCGGAAGATGCAGTGCAGTATATGTTTTGTAAGTGTAATAGACAATATATGTGCATATACAGAGCGAAATATCACACTATAATAAATATATATATATATATATATATATATATATATATATATATATAATTTGTTATTATTATTTCCTTTATTTGTAGTGCACCAACATATTCTGTAGCATTATACAAGGGTAAGTGCAAGCCAAAAACAATATTAACACAGTGAAATAGAATGGAGGGCCCTGTCTTGGAGCTTAAAATCAAACATACACAGTGCATTCCCTAAAGCACTTAGCAACATTGAAAACTCACAAACGTATAATCTAATACATAAACACATACATTTATTACTTGCAATATAGAAAGGGAAAAGGAAGGGCTACAATTGGGGGTGGATGCACAAATCCTGACAAAACCTAAATACTAAAAAAATAGGGAACAAGTTACATATATTCATGTAAGAACCATGAACCTCATTTTTTCACTACTCAAATATAAAAGTCTGGTCCCCTTATACTCTGGATACCAGTTGATTTTCCCCTTTAACCATTAATTAAATGCTTTTTAGCAAAAGTCCAAGGCTTCACCATCTGTTTGTTTTTTCTTGGTGATGTTATTTGAGCCACGGTGATGGCAGGTGCAAGGTGGATGAATTATGTTGGCAAAGAAAGAGTCTTTATTAATAATACATGCTTCTAACTTTCTGATAGAGGTTACAAACCAGAGAGACCTTCATCCTCTCAAGTGGTCTTGCACAGCTAAACGGTTGTTCATAATTCTTTAAAATTTGGTGAATGACTGTTTTTGGAGATCCAAAATGATTCCTCCTGAAAGATCATTTTCTCTGGACAGTGGATTGGACTTTATGTATTCATCTTCTTTTTCTGATCATGTCTTTTTGTTGTTCAGACATCCGGATGCTCAGGGACCAGAACTTGTACTACCTGCAAGCGTTGAATTTAGAGAGAACTGTAAGTACTTCATTATTGTCTTCAGTCATGATTGCAGACGTATATTCTCTTTCTTGGTTGACTTAATGTGGCTACTGGAAACTGATTTTCCCTTCAGTGTGTAAGAAATCTATATGCCGAATTTTTGTTGTTGTTAGAATTGTTTTTTGGTTAAACAATATTCAATACGTTCTAACAAACCCATTTAAATGTGCAAGAAGCACAATTACAGTATTTCTAGCATGCATTTAGATAAGAAAA
Source organism: Discoglossus pictus (assembly GCA_027410445.1). Classification (NCBI taxonomy): domain Eukaryota; kingdom Metazoa; phylum Chordata; class Amphibia; order Anura; family Alytidae; genus Discoglossus; species Discoglossus pictus. The sequence continues at coordinate 147,265,641 of CM050165.1, forward strand.
TGTTAATATTACGAAGATGTTTTGCATGAAAATGTGTAGTTGCAATTGTTTCACACCCTGGTTATAATACATGATGGACAATGTATGCTTGTAGGAAACTAGTTACTTTAAAAATGTACAGAATAATTTATCTTAGACAATAGGCATATTTTTTACGTTTTAAATCTCAAGCCCTACATTTAAGAAAATGCATATTTACATAGGTAGTTACATTTAACTTTAATTATTTTAATATTCTATAATTCTGTATATTTGGCGCTACTTTCACTAAATCTTTCTGCTGTTCAAATACTTATGTACAAAAGGACAGATTGAGGGCTCTCTTGAGCTGGCTCTGTGCCTTTGATTATGGCATCCATTTATAGTAGGCTGTTTTTTTTTTGTTTTTTTTGTAAAATTAAAAGTATTGATTGTAGATTGCTATTCCAAGTTTCAGTAAAATATTTGTCACTACTACTTTTACATAATTTTTTGCATTCTGAACGGCTTACAATATTCAAACATACCAAATAGAACAATTGATTGTTCCCTTTTGTTTTAATTGATTTCTGAGTTATTATACTGTATATAAGCAATTAATTTATTTTTCTCAATTTAAAAATACTTACCTAACGAGTGAATTAAATTTAAAGGGCCACCGGAGTGGTTGTGGTTCATTTAAAAGATCATGTTTCAAACATTACACAAATTATATTTGCTATAAAAATAAGTGGTCTGTAGTATAGAAAATGTATTTTAAAGTGAGATGGCGTTGGCTTATGGATAGCAACAACATTGCTGTTTTTGTCTCCCTTTGTTAACAAGGTCTACATTCGTTCTTAATTACAATTACAAAGGTGGATTAATTATATTTTTTATGTGATTCTGATTTTCCTAAATGAATAGAATTTATTTTCCATGCAAAAAAAAAACAACTTTAGTATAAAACATGCTCCTTTAAATAAATGTGAGTTCATTTTCGACTCCAATGGCCTTTTAAGGCCAGTTCACAATAAAAAGTTCTTAGTCACTCGTACTCCTTTTATTCAGATCACTTACAACCTTTACATTTTGTATTGACAGTTTCCCCCTCTCTTTCCTATTTTATTTTTACAGCTGAAGATGCTTTCCTGTCTGCCATTATCAATTACACTAATAGTTCTACCGTGCACTTTAAGTTGTCCCCTACATATGTGCTGTACATGACCTGTCGGTACGTATTGTCCAGCCAGTACAGACCAGACATCAGTCCTGCTGAGCGTACACACAAGGTTGTTGCTATTGTCAACAAGATGGTCAACATGATGGAAGGTGTAATTCAGGTAGGTTTTATATTGTACCATAATTTGATTACAATACACACAATGCTATGTTATATTATAGTGACTAAAACTGACTTCTTAATGAGACATAATTGGAGCAGTTATTTTGATTTAGAAGTAGCTTTTTCCCCATCATACGTTACTACTGTCCATCAAAAGTCACCAAGATGGAAATAAAGTCAAGGTCCCATATATAGTAGTGATCAAAACTGCACTGTGAAGAATTTACGTAATAAATACAATCACTCTAATAGTTTAATTAAAGGATCATGCTAAATTTATTTTTGGTCAATATTAACTAGCATTAACTATGAACATGCAAACAGCAGCAAAGCAAATATTTATCTAGAAAATATAATTTAAAAACACCTCTTTTTCATTAACACCACAGCTTTACTACTCACCATCGCTCTCATTGTCCCAAGTGCTACTGAAAACAAAAAAAAAAGAAATCCACTGATATAACATTAATACAGCAGATTTGATCACCTGGAACATGCTCTGTGGGATAATGGGCTATCGCTTCAATCCAATATCCCCCTTTATCTCGAAAGTGAGCACGCTCCAAGTTAACAATTAATGTTATCTCAATTGAAATGTTTGTCTGCTATTCAGAAGCTTTTAGGACAATGAGAGAGGCTGGAAGGCAGTACAGCACCGGTTATTGAGGTATAATGTTTTTAATTTACATTTTCTAGCTAAAGATTTTCTTTACTGCTGTTTGCACTTGTATTTTTAATATTAATTAATGGTGAACTATAATAGATTCAACATCAAAATTGTTCATAATGGCCCCTTAAGCATCTAAGTGCCAAATAGGGTATTGATGCCCATTTGTCTTATTTGAAGAAAGTTATTAGTGTTTTAAAACTTTTTGCTGTATAGTTAATCACTTTATCAATGTTGTAAAATTTTCTAGTAAATACGACAACTTCTTACATTCATGTAAATAAAATAAAAAATGGCCTAACCAGGTTACTTACTTGTATCCTTATTAATAGTAGTGCTTTGGAAAAGGCACTTTTTACAAGATTTGAATCTGAAAACAGGGCCGTCCATTTTCTGCAGTTGCTAATATTGTATATTTCCTTGTTCTTATCCCCTGTACAGCACTACAGAATATGTTGGCATGTTACAAATAAAAGTTAATAATAATAAGTAACATCTGTAAACAATTCCTTGAAATTAAAAGGACTCTTTTGTTTTTGTTTATATACAAGTGTTTAATCTACGAGAATTAGTTAAATGTATCCTACTTCATGCAAAAGTTACACTTCACTTGTGGAGCCTCCCCCTTTCTTCTGGTTCTCTGTTGTGAGCTGCCATCTTGCACAGCTGTGACCTAAAGTCACACACACAGGAAGGGACTTCACATTACCAGTGCAATGCTGTTGGCAATCAGAGATTGAGGCATGGTGTGTGTGTGTGCATATAGCATCATGACACTGGAAGTGTGAATTTCCTCCCCAGTGGGAGTGGCTTTAGGCCACAGCTGTGCAGCCTGCAGGAGAGAACAGAGGGAGAAGCAAACAATCTGTTATTCATAGTCTAAATTGTATATTACAATTACATAGAGGAACATGAAATGAATTAAGCAACCTAGTTAAAATGTTTGTAAAAAACAAAGGGTCCTTTTGACTTCCGCGCTGTGAGTGATCTTTCATTTGTTTTGTTTTTCCTGTGATGATTACTAGTCTCTTAGATACAATATAGGGAATTTGTGTCTTTGTAGCGGTAAGGACACTGAACACAATGTGCCAAGTCTCTGTAAAGTGCCACTTGTATTTGTTTATGATATAACAATCCAGTTGAGTGTTTGTCTTTTTCTATTAAATCGTACATATTGGCATTATTAGTACCTTTGATTATATCAATAAGGCCTATGCAGTGAATATAGGGATCTATTTACATTATACCTTCTCAAAACCACATGGTATTATAGTTTACTAGTGCTCATTTCCGACCTTTTCTTTTAAATATGTTTTAACTTGTGTATTGTTCACACTACTGGTACATTTCAATTATTTACTTATATTTGTTGGAGTTTTCTGTTCAGTATTGCCTGGACACCACTTATTTTTTCTATCTATCTGTAGCGTCATTTAGCCAGAAATGGGGTATCTACATAGGTAGTATCCTACAAGTAGGAGGTACCGCTCGAGGTCACAGGGTCCTGCTACGCTTAGCTGTGGTGTGGAGGTCTCGACCACACTTGCTTTGTCCAGGCATAGATATCCAACTTTATTGTATTTTACTACTATACCGCTATACCAGGATATTTAAAATGGTGTGACATATTATGGGTGTCGCTGTTGAGTGTGGATGATACACATATATATTTTTTAACATCAGCGATTTTTCTTTGGTGCAATAAAGTTTATTTTTTTCGATAATGTTGATATAACAACCCACTCAAGTAGGATTAAGTGATATAGATAAGTAAGCTGACATTCTAAAACAGACTAAAGAAACATTGTTTGTGAATGATCAGGGTAATTATATATATATATATATATATATATATATATATATATATATATATATGTACAGAATAGGGTCCCTAATGCTCTTCATCTGGTCTGGTAAGTCTTGTAAGTCTCTAGTATGCTGTAGTTTTCATTCAAATGAACAACTTTTAAATCCACGTTTGTTCTAAATAACATTATTAGTAAAAGCTTTCATTAGTGCAAACACCGTTTTTATTCATTTTTAAAGTAAAATAGTGTTCACGTGGGTGTGTTTCAGCCGAGGCCCACAAGGCCCAGGTCTAGGGAAGCACATTTTCAGTGGCTATCAGACTACCTGAAGTTGCAGATGTAACGCTATAGGATATGCACAGAGTGTCTGTATGCAGAGATCATTCTGACTGTAAGTGTACGTAGCACCTTCTGACTCGGTGTATGCATACATAGACACATATACGCTTATAATTTTTTATATATGTGTGTGGTAAAAATATAGCAAGAGGAAAAGAGGAGGAGTAACTGGGCCGTTGGGGGAGCACAAATCTGAATGGGCCGTGGGCAGCATAAAACCTAAATACGCCATTGAGTGTTCAGAAAATAAATGTGTTGTACAATGCAGATATTATTTCTTAGAAGGGTTTATCTGAATATGATTTTTGATATTTACACTTGGTAATAGAGGGGACAGAACAAATTGGTAAAATAATGCTGCCATTTAAAAAATTCTGAAAATGCTAAAATATACATTCACAGAAGATGCAGTTACATGTTAAGTTTTGTGTTTAATGGGTTTATCCTGGATTTTAAGAGAGTCAGCGTACCTTTTATCATTTACATTTGTGCTGACCCTTACTAAAATGGCTGAGGTATTGGTGTCATGAGAATCTTTGCCAACGGTGGTTTTCTGACTACTGCCAAAGCCGTCTTTTGTGCATTGAGGAATGCTTTAATAGATTAAATGAAACTGATTTGTATTTTAAAAAAGCCAAGCACAATATTTTTATTGATTTTTAAAAAGTCTTACTGTATTTATCAGATGTCTATCAATGATAAGGCTGCTTTAAAATGTGCAGGAAGTCGATTAAATATTTATTTATGCAGGATTTCTGCCCTTAATATGACCTACTTCATTAAATATACCACTGACCTTTTATTCACTTTTACCTAATTAAAGGTAAAATAAGTGTATGTTAGTTTTGTTAGATTTATTGCTTTTGCTTGCAACTTCACAAGCCACCTCTTTTCTAGCAATATGGGTACAAAGTGCTCTCGCGGCCAATATTGACACTGCCCACATTGTAAGATGGATGTACACGGGTTGTCTTAGGTCTATATGACTGCCTATTGACAGCAAATATTCTAGCAAGAAACTTAAATTTCTCCCCCAAGTGCGATTGTGCATTTCCGTAAAGTACATCTATGCATTCACATTAAAGGACTACTGTAGTCTGGGAACATGTAACATGTGTGTAAGGTTTGTAACTACAAATTTATATAGCTTATGGAGGGCAAGAGAGTGACGGAAGCGCAACCACTGTACAGAATACAGGACGCAAAATAGTACATTTGCATTATTAACAACAAGATAAACTTGTTTCCTACTAAAATTAATCTGTCTATGGATAGGTCACCTTTCTCATCCATATGCATCCTGTGCTATGCTCAAAAGCAGGCATTTGCTACAAATGGGCCATGCTAACTTACTATTGTATTAAAGCATGGAACATAGTGTGAGCTCACTTGCATGTCCTCACCCAGTTTTCTAGAATACAATGGGAATACTGTATTTCTTGAGATTTTTTCTGGCATTCTCCCTGTATAAAATGTGTTTCAATATTTCCAAAAAAAAACAAAACATTTAAGTTGAGGAGTGTTAGCCCAACAACATAAATAATATCGTCTGAGATGCTCCTTCTTAAACCACTCCAAGATGTTAAGTTTTATTTTTGAGTATTAAAGCTGTACCTTTGACAATGGCCTGCCATGAATGTTTACAAGTGTCTTTTTCTATTCTGCTTGATTTCCTCACCTGTTATTCTCCAGGAAGTAGACCAGGGTGACCAGGTAGGATACAACATTGGGAAGCAATCCCAACTACTTCGGCTTAGCTCAGACTCACGCTGCTTTCATATCAGAAAACAATACTCCTTTAAATGGCTGGCCTCAGCAGTTCATAACACCCATTCAGCGACTGGATTCGTGCTGTACTAAAAAATCTTTTTTTTGACTGTGCAACCTATTGGCATCCCATAATCCTCTGCTTAACACACCTCAGTGTGGATATAAAAAAAAGCAAAGTTTTATTTTCTCCTTTATACCCCTCATTTTTCTCTATGGTTCCTATTCTTTGGATCTCATCTAACCTGGCTGGCATTATTTTGGTTAAGAATTAAGATAGATCAGTACCAGGTGCTGTGTGTCCTGGTAACTAACTGTATCTAGGGTGGCAATGGGAATTATCCTTATGCTTGGACACATGCACTCAAAAGTTACCAGATAAAGCATCCAATTAAAGATTCCATTCAAATAACCTTGGATGGTTTTCCAATGTCTTTAAGTTGGTTGTAGTGATAATGTGATAAGTTCCAGAGAAATCTCTGAAAGGTTCATCACTGAATTTTCAAAATACCAAAGGCTTCTTCTTCAAGAGACACTTGAGGTTTTGAACGTTCTGTACCTTATCTTTGAATAATTTATCTGAGGAATTTAGACCACTACAACCAGCTACCCTTTTCCATGATCATTCCAGCATGTATTATAATGCAATGTTTTATGTAAACATTGGATTTCATATAATACACCCATTTCAATAAAATAAAGCGAATCCGCAACCCATTACTTTTTTTTGTTCTTATCTGGTGACTTGAGTAAAGTACATGTTATGTATGAATAATGGTACTGGTCTATCTGTTGTTGCTTGCAAAGCTGTTGGATGAAGTTATCATCTTATTAAATAATGGTTTATTTTTTTTATATCTACAGAAGCAAAAGAACATTGCTGGGGCACTAGCATTCTGGATGGCAAATGCATCAGAACTGCTCAATTTCATAAAACAGGACCGAGATCTCAGTCGTGTCACACTGGATGCACAAGATGTTTTGGCACATTTAGTACAAATGGCGTTCAAGTAAGACAATAATACTGTTTATTCAAATTAGGATACATGCAACACTTAGCTGCATTAAAATCTGATGTACAGGCTATGAGGAATGTTGGAAAACTGCCAGGGGTGTGTTTCTAGTCAGGTTCAAGAGGCTTAGGCCTAGGGCAGCATATTGTCAGGTTGCAACAAGGTTTCTAAAGATGCAGTGCAGTACATTGAAATGCTGTGATATTTCTGTCTGTGAGTGTACTTGATACTTTCTGACATTCAATATATGTGTATAAATATGTATGTGTATATATATGTGTGTGTGTATGTGTGTAGATATATATATATATATATATATATATATATATATATATATATATATATATGCATTTATGCACACATACACAAGAAAGTGACTTGTCTATTACTTTGACAGATTCTAGCATCAATTACTTCAGTAATATGCATTCATGCATATGTTTTTCCTCCACAGCAAAAATGTACTATGCACATTTTTTGTTGTCATTGAATTTGACTAAGACAATTAAGCTAGGCTTGTGCTTTGACCTTCATTATTTTGTCCTTCAAAAGACAGACTGATTTGAACAATGTTATGCTAAATGAGTTGCATCTACCACAGAACCTGGAGACTGAGGCTTAAAAGAAAATAGTCATACATGGGTCCTTTATTTTTTCTTTACTTTTATAAAAGGCATAGTGTAGTCAGTAGACAGGATTGCGAGAACTGGGCATGTTAATAAAATAAAACTTAGCTATATTTAAAAATTTTTTTTTTTATTAATTGTGACCCTGTTTACAGCTCTGATCAAGTTCTACATGATTATAGAGTGTATAATCAGCAAAGGAGGACATGCAGTGCACTAGTTCTTTATCAGAGCCACATCTGGAGTCACAGGGATTAAATATAAAATGTTTTAAAAATTAATACGTTTTTAAGTTTTTTTTAATAATATTCTCAATTCAGATTTTTTGGCATACTGCCTGCTGGGGTAGTATGCCTTTTAAAAAAAACACTTTCATACAATGGTACTCTGATTTGCTCTTAGAAATATGCTAACGTTTAATATAATTAATGAAATGCATGGTGATTACTGTAAATGAACTGACAAATTACACCATAGTGTCCATGATCATTTTAAATTATGAATACAATATACAAATTACATTTATACTTTATAGTAATTTGCTATATTTGAATAGATTTAAACATCTTTCATCATCATGGTTTACACACTTATTTAACATTGTTTTGGTGTATAATTTATAGGAATGCTTTGCATAGGTCGCAACTAAAATGTGCATTTTTAAAAATCTATTTTATGTGTTTATTGATTAGAATAGATAGGATTTAGTCTTTTAATAACACCACATTACCATTGCCCTTATAATGTTTAGAAATATTTGACTTTATTATTAGAGGTTTTAATTTATTTGGATGGGTGGATAGGTGGGTGGGTGGATAGGTGGGTGGGTGGATAGGTGGGTGGGTGGATGGGTGGGTGGATGGATGGATGGGTGGGTGGATGGGTGGGTGGATGGGTGGGTGGATGGATGGGTGGATGGATGGGTGGATGGGTGGGTGGATGGATGGGTGGATGGATGGATGGATGGATGGATGGGTGGATGGATGGATGGATAGATAGATAGATGGGTGGATGGATGGATGGATTGATAGATGGGTGGATGGATGGATGGATGGATGGATGGATGGATGGATGGGTGGATGGATGAATGCATGGATAGGTGATAAATGAACAAACACTAGAGGGTGTATGTCACTGCTTCTTCTGAAAATGGTGCTTCTCTGCACTAAATTAAAATAAACTATATAGTAGGACAGATTATATTTATGTATAATAAACGAGAACAATTATTTTACGGCCTATTTTCTATCTTCAACTTTTTCCCAGAATGTAATCAATGTCTTTATCTTGTTGCGTAACTTGTCTTTACTTTTTTGTAATCCAGATATTTGGTCCACTGCCTTCAGTCTGAGCTGAGCAATTATATGCCAGCATTTCTAGATGATCCAGAGGACAACAACTCGCAAAGGCCGAAAATAGGTCAGCTACCAATATCAAAACAAATCCAATTTTTTTGCATTTTCGAAAGTCTGTTGTAATAAAATATTCTATAATAATGTCAAATAAATGTTCTATATGCAGATACCTAAATGAGATTACTTTCTGCTCTTTACAAATTGTTATTCGCAAAAGATGGTGAGACAATGCCATCATGTACTATTTGTCGAAATCAATCTTAAACTTGTGTATTTTCCTCACTATAGAGATACTTGCTAAGTCATAGGGGCTGCAATGGAATTTTTTCCTATAGCAAATAAGACACATGTAACACAACAATACACATCACAGCCCCTGCAATGCTTAATACATCTCTCCCTAATTTGTGAAAATTATCAATGTGCTTGATTGTATTTTTACTGCAGAACAATATACATCCAATACACATTTTAAAAGAGTGTTTATGAAAATAAAATATGACTCACATCTAGCACTTTGTTTTTTTTATGTCCTTACAGTTTTAACCCTTTTTCATCTGAGTAGTTTTATGACATAGAATATTCTGATTCTTATGCTATGAAACTGGTCAAAGAAACTATTGTAAATACTACATCTACTAATAGGAGCAAGTATTTATGGTCATGTTCCAGTGCTAATTATTCTTCATTCTCCCATATTCTCCTGTAGATGATGTGTTGCACACACTGACTGGTGCCATGTCACTCCTAAGGCGATGTCGGGTGAATGCCGCTCTCACTATTCAGCTGTTCTCACAGCTGTTCCACTTTATCAACATGTGGCTCTTCAACCGGCTGGTCACTGACCCAGACTCTGGCTTGTGCTCTCACTATTGGGGAGCCATCATACGTCAGCAGCTGGCTCATATAGAGGCCTGGGCTGAAAAGCAAGGCTTGGAATTAGCTGCTGATTGTCACCTCAGTAGAATAGTGCAGGTCAGTATGTCACGTGATAGAGCAACCATGACCAGCTGCAAGATACGTGTTGTTTTTTTACGTATACTATCTAACACTTTACAAACAATTATTAAATGACTACTATGCAGTGAAAAATATATAGATCTGAAACTTTAAGTCTCACTAAGAGCCTAATTAGGAAGGGCAAAAATCATAAAGCTAGTTTTATAAATATAATAAACATAATATGGATGCCTCTACTAGAGCCTGGAGGCATCTATGATAACTGGTAGGGGTGATGTGTGTGTTAGGAGTTTACATTTCTGTGGGAGCAAAGCTTGCAGTAATTGATAGAAGCTGCCTTCCTGTGGGCATACCCACCCTCCTCCAACAAGTAAATTAGATCACCACACCTGTCACTCCTCAAACTATCAGTAGTGAAATTGGACAAGATGGAACAGTCTACAAAAAAAACATATATTCATGTTTTTTTTCTAAATAGGTCTATATTTATAGCTTATACAGCTGTCAAAGCTGTTAGTTTGTTACTACAGTGACCCTTTTATATTTGTTTTTTTATTACTTAGGATTTACATTTTACAGGGTAATATTCAGAAATAGAAAATATGTTTTTTAATCTAGAATTTAAATATTGTATTTATTTTCACCCTACCAAGTACTGTTGACAGTGGATTTTACTTAAGCATTTTGAAAATGTCCCACACATCTCCTGTACTATTATAATTGTGAATCCTCATGTTTATATGTCTCAAGTAATTAATCTAATTATTCTCTCTTCTCTATGTTATTGTTCTCAGGCAACAACCCTTCTCACCATGGACAAATACACACATCAGGATATTCCGAACATCAACAACACTTGTTTCAAGCTGAACTCTCTGCAACTCCAGGCCCTGCTGCAGAACTACCACTGTGCTCCTGATGAACCTTACATACCTACGGTAAATTATTCTTCCGAAATATAGAATAGTAGATTTTGGACCAGATTCTGACGAACATTCATTCATACATTTACAACTCTCTAATTATTCAAAATATAGTTGTTGGTTTGACTTTTTTACAGCTACACTAACCTGTGAAGTCAAAGCTTTAAAGGGATATAGAACACAATTCTTTTTTTATGCATTTAAAAGAGCAAGTTTTATACATTGCCAAAGTTGTGTTTTGCATGAAAAAATATTAAGTAAAAATGGTTTAAACTTCATTGAAACTAACAAGAAATGCAGAGAATATGTATGTCTGTTACTCCTCATTGGCTGATGGGGAAAAGCCCCCAGGCCAATTAAAATTGTAATCTGTTTTCTCAATTGAGAGTATAATTTTTTAAACACAAAGTGACACAATAAATATCCTCAATTATAAAAAAATGCTTTCAAAGTCGCTTTTTAAATTGGGAATGGAAACCCTAGCAGCCATTTTCCTTTTTTCATTATCATTTTATGTGCACTATATGGAGCACTGAATATATAAACCACAGCATATTTTTCTTACCTTTACCATATTTCTAAAAATTGCAAAGTACTGTATATACAGTATACATTTTTTAAATTCCTTTATTGATTGTACTACAAGAATATTAGTCAAGTGTAAGTCAAATCATTAACTTAAGAATCACCCTATTTTATTTATCACATATATTAAATAAAGGTATTCAGGTGGTATTTTATTCCATAGTTTCTATATACATGTTTGTCACCGTATATTTAACAATTGCATTGTCTTAGTATATATTTCCAAAAAGTGTATTGTAGTTAAATGTAAGGAAATATTACTGAGATGATTTGGCATAATAGCAGAAAGGTAACTGAAGCTAAACCTGTAACAAAAACATAAAGTATGTGAATAACACAAGGGCATATTGTATGAATATTAAAGGTGGCTAAAGTTTAATTTACCCTGGTGCTTTAAACAAAGTAAACCACTATGAAAAAGTCTGTGTTTATATGCTACTTTGGCAATTTCTAGATCATGTAAAAAATAAATAAAATGGAATAATTGTTGTAAACTATTGTTGTTCAATGAAGGAGCTGATAGAAAGTGTAGTCTCTGTTGCTGAAAACACTGCGGATGAATTGGCCCGTAGCGATGGACGTGAGGTTCAGCTGGAGGAAGACCCCGATCTGCAGCTGCCATTTCTTTTGCCAGAGGACGGTTACTCGTGTGATGTGGTTAGGAACATACCCAATGGTTTGCAGGAGTTTCTAGACCCGCTGTGCCAGAGAGGTTAGTTTATTATAAAGTAGCACAACATTAAAGGGCTACTGCAGCCCAGAACTTGCTGTCATGCATTTAAAAGAGCATGCTTTATACATTTCACAATTTTCCCTAATAAATTATATTAACTGAAGAAAATGGCAGACAAATAATAATGTATGTGTCTGATCCACTTTTATTTACCAGTGTGTTGAGGAAGTGTAAACGAGACCCTTGTGTTTTCTTATTTAAATTACATTACAAACAATATTAAAGAAAGTATCTTGCAGTTAATGCAGTCATAAGACTCACTGCCTCTCTGTTTCTTGTAATATATCAGAACAGAGGAGCAGAAAACAGTCCCACATTGTTTATCTTTAATGTATTTTTCTGTATTATTATTTATCATACAGAAAAGCATATTTTGTAATTTTTAAAAAGTGATCTTTTAAATGCATGTTAGACATTTTTAAAACTACAATAATTGGAATTAACGATTATTTTTCCCACTAACATCACTATTTTCATTATCAAATTGCAGTTTTTTTTTCTTTGAAACCCTAATTTTTTTTTCATAACTGGTATGAATGCTTCCATACTTATCATAATCCTTCTGTTCACTCTCTCTGAACCCTCAAGGTCAGATATCTCACTTTTTTAGTACACATTTGGGATCTATTTCAAATTCTCCACCAGTGACCGCAGCAGTTGCGTCAAGTGGCTGCTAGATGGTGCTGTCACTATTTTGCAGCTCTGCCAAATTTTTGAGACAAGTTGTAATCCTTAAACTAACCCTATCCCTTACTCTAATCCTCACCCTATCCCTAACAGTCTATCTAACCCTAACTCTATGGTATTGGCACTGAAAATTAATTAAAAAATGGAAATGACCCGCATTTGTTCTAAAGTTATTAGAAAGTGTACCAACTATATACATTGTTTAAATACTTCTTTAAATAGGAATTACATTTATATAATTATTTGTGCTATTTAGTAATGATTAGGTAAACAATCTAAATAAAGTTGTCACTAAATGTTTGAGTTAGTTATAGTACTACAAGATACAAGTCATCATTATGAAACTGAACATATCTAAAATATGTATTTTTCAAAAAAACAAACGCACAAAAACAAAATATTGTGTCTCTTTGGTGCAAGAGAGCTGGGCCAATTGACACCATAATAGCGAGGGCCCAGCTTCAACTCATATAGTTTCCTGGCAGGAACAAATCTATAAGGTAATTATACATTCACACACTAGGTGGAGCAACGGTAAGGAGAAAAAAAGGTTTTACATTACTGGGACAAGAAAACTGTGACACATCTTCAAATGTTCTGCCATGATCATTTAAATTCAAGGCTTAAAGAGACTTCTTTGGGAACTATTTATGATTTATATAAAGGTTTTATCTAGTGGACTTAATTTGTTTCTCCTCCTTATTATAATTGTCATAGAAATAAGCGAAGTATACATTTTTAGAAGAAGACCCCCAGAGTAACAGTTTCTCACCTTCTGGAACTTCCACCTTTCTTCCTGTTCTGTCTCTTGCAGGGTGTCATGTTTCACACATTCCAGTGTCTCATACTACTCTGCTCCAAGAAGAGGGTGGCATACTGTGAGTATGAGCATCATGAGACACGGATAATGTGAAGTCCCTACCTGTATCTGTGTCTTGAGGTCACAGATGTGAAAGTTGACACCCTACATGAGAGAGAACAGGAAAATAGGTTTAGGTTCCAGAAGGTGAAAAAAACATTAGTATGGGGGTTTCTTAGAAGGACAGTTACATTAAGGAGGATAACATTAAGTCCCCTAAAAATACATATATATATATATAGATATAAATATATATATATATATATATAAATATATATATATATATATATATATATATATATATATATATATATATATATATATAGTTAATCCTCAATGAATTTTGGATCTTATAAAAAAAAAAAGTGTAAGTTATCAACCAATACAGGTTTTCACAAAACTCTGGGCAAAAACCTTAAAGAAAAATGAATGTTTAAATGTAAATAACTGGCCACATCCAGGAGGCTTCTATTTGTCTACCTGTAAATTAAATTAAATCTATGCATCATTGGCAAATGATGTAGATGTTTTACAATCATTGGCAGTCACTGTGGTCATATCATTAAACTGTATTATTTTGAAGAACTACACTTGAAAATATGCATTTTTAGAATGGAAAGCAAAATAATGCAGGGTCTAACATTTTACCTTTTTATATGCCGTTATGCTCCCTTGGGATTTTACATTTTGTTTTCTGCTGTCCTGTTTCTTGAAGTGGGAGGGGACTTTGTAAAGAAAGAATCACCCTGTGGGAATGTGGCATTTACAACTGCCAGTTCATTAATTAGGTCAAATAGTATCAAGCAGGGTCAGCTACTGATAGAAAATCAAAATGTAAAGGTTGCATTTATTCATGTATTTATTATATATTTAGGTTCCTAGGAATGATCCTTTCCTACATATATGTGTTTAGAGGCACTCACTCCTCAGTGATTGTCTTGTTTACAATGCTTGTCTGTTATCAGGAACTCTAGTGATAATGTGGCTGTTAATATAGTGTGTCGTCCTATACTTGGTTTCTTTTGTCTCATTAACAATCCGTTCTGTGTGATATTTGTACAGGTGCTACACCCAAATGTGACACGAACATCCATAATGGCGTAAAAACTGAACCATTTAATTTTTTCTCTCCTTGAAGGCTTCTGCAGACTTATCCCACACACACGTTCACCGGGGACTTGGACAATTTACTTTGAAGGAGCAGACTATGAGACCCAAGTGTTGACTGAGAATCCAGATATGGTAAGTTCAAAAATTTCTTTTTTTTGCAATTGTATAATTATTATTAAATTATGCAGTTTTATCATTCACATCTCTCACACTAAACTCTATCTAATTACACAGTTTGGTGCACCGGTGATAGGAGTATGTGTTATGTCGCCTCCCTCTGTCCTTTCATTGCTCACAGCTTGTCACTGTGTGTGGGCAAAGCATCTCTGTATTGCAGGTTCGAAAGCAAATGGAGCTAATCCAGCAGCTTCATATTAATCTGTCCCTTCATACTGAAAAGCTATGTCACATGACCATGTGGAGCAATAGGAAGCTGCTAGTTATGCTATGCTTGCTTAGAATAGTGATTCCCAACCCTCTACTCAAGGCCGACCAGACAGGCATTGATATGAGCTCACTGTGTGAATACACAAGTGAAACAATTTGAGGCTCCACAGTCTCACTGAATACTAGTTGCCTCACCTTTTGTTCATACAGTTTTTGACCTAAATTATGGCCTTCTGGTGGGTTTTGAAGAGGGGCTTGGGGATTAATGGGTTATAAAATTCATCATGGAGCTTCACACTCTGAGAGATAGGAGGAATAAGAGAGGGCAACATAGCAGCTCCCTATATATGAGAAGAGGGAAATTTAAAATTCATAGCTTTAAATAATTAATTGTGCAAATAGCACTTTCAATATGCTAGAGGCAACTTAACATTTTATAGGGTCTTGATTTGTTTTATTGCAGTTGAGCGTATTCAGGTATACTGATCTTTCTTACTGGCTCTATGTTAAACTCTTGCCCTGAGGTTTGACATAATTTGGCTCTTTGATTATAAATTGAATGACTGTGACTGTCAATGCACTACATGAATCATATTTTGCTTACAGGCACTTTTTACAGTTTATACATGTTAGTTTTCTATTTTATTTCCTAAACTCAATAAGAATATAAAAACAAAGTAGGGAGTTAGTTTGGACTCTAGGCATCAAACTCTGCAGAAATTGTTTTTTTACTTGACTCTCGCTTCACATTATAAATAATGATCAACCCTTAACTAAATGCCACAAACTTCCATCAATTCAGCAGCGATTTCCAAAAGGAAAACACCTTTTCTGCATGTCCGCCCTCAAACTGATGGTGCAGTTATTTAGACAAATTAAAGTATGCAAAATGTAGGTTTTCAGTGGTATACATATAAGAAATAGCAAATAAACATAGTGTTAAGATGATACAAATATAAGCATGCTAAATATATTCAACTTGCCATTAATAACTATTTATTTAGTCTTCTGAAAACCGCATTTAAGATGAATTTAAATAAAGCAATAATTGTGAACTTGGGAAACTTAGACCTTGCTTTCACAACTGGTTAAAACATCTTAGTGGTTGCTGAAAAGCAAACTGTGTTCTCTGTATGAGGTATTTTGCGATAGAACATGAAATTCCTCATGGTTTAAATACTCCTCTGTGAATCTTAAAGCAGCAATTTACTCGTGATAAAAACCCATTTGTTTTTGCCAATGCAGTGCTAACAAACCACTTTTTGAACTCAAGAACAGAAAAAATATATGGAAATAGAAATTACACACACGGAAATACAGTATAATTGCAATTGGTTATAACTAAAAATTGCAAAGTGCAAGTACCTTAAAAGTGAAATATTAGTCATTAGTTATTTTATGTATAAATTGAATAAAATATCTACCTTTTTATTAACAGTGGGCGAAATAAAGAAAAGAGTATGTCTAGGTGAAAACTGGTAAAAGTTTCATTTTTTTTTCAGCTGTAGATGCTCTTCTTCATTAGTCCAAATTGCTAATCTTAATGGCTGTTAGTAAAGTCATTAGCTTAGAGGGCGGATCTTTCAATTAATATATACAATAACTGTAATTTATTATACCAATGTTTAATTACAACCAATTGCATTATGCTAATTTCAACATACACTTTTCATGAACCAAACCTTTATTTACCATGCCTTTTTAAAATGCATTTATTTGCCCCTTTTAATTACCATCGTACTTGTTTTTTTTGTTTTTTTTACTTTTTAACTGGCAACAGGCAACTCGGAAAATGCATATCCTGTATTTTCTCATCTGGAAGTGTCCTTAAGATACACCATAAATCGTGAAAAGTAGATTGTGTTTTCATTAATCTCTTAGACCAATACTTTTTCCTTGAAACATGCCTATACAGTTTGGCTGCGTCTCTGGTATAAATTACACCTCTTGGGAAGGTGCTGAGTACTATTTCTGTACCCTTTAGGCTATTATGATAGATCTTCACTCTAACTGCTTAAAGGGTGTCCGGGTTAAGAACTTGTAGCTTAGGAATTTCTTATAAAAAAGGAAAGGAAAAAAAAAAAAAAAAAAAAAATATATATATATATATATATATATATATATATATATATATATATATATATCTCAACTCTGAACTCAGGGATAATGCTCCACTCCATCATGTAAAGAAGTTAAAATCAAGTATAAAAGGTATAAACACCTTTTCTATATATTCTAATTATTTTAAAATGCCACAGTTTTACCTTTTACAACAAACTGTTTGTTTACCCTGCGCTATAGAACTTCAGCTACAGCACAGGATTTATCAAGCGTGTGGGGTTATTGTCTCAGGTGTTAAAGGGACTATAAATTGCAATCTCGCTCTTAAGGCTTATATACTCTTTTTTTTTTTTACTGCAGTAATATATTTACATTTTTTCCCTTTGGTGTTCATAAACAGAGTGTATTGATATTTGACTGTGCTTGTGATTTTTGGTCCTTTCAGAACCTGAGAGCCTAAGAAGCTCAGCACAGCCATTAGGGAGGACTATTGAGAATACACCAGTTTATGTAAAAACTCTGCTAAATCAGTGCAATATGCATTAATTTCAAAAATGTAAAATGTTCTCTTTTTCAAATGATTTTCATGATAATGCTCACATGATAATGAAGAACAATATTGATAAATCACATGTCTGGATCACCACAACTCAATGCTTACATTTCTTATAATTGTATTTCAGCCTTTGAGGAAAGACCCTGAAATAATCACTGTGACCCTAAAGAAGCAGCATGGAATGGGCTTGAGTATTGTGGCTGCAAAGGTAAGCAAAATATGTCTATATGTTGACTATACTTGTTGGCGATCCACTCACATAATTGTGTTTTCATCTGAAGCTTGTTACAGATTGTTCATTCAAGTACTTTGTCACCATAAGTAGTGTTTGTTATTACAAACAGAATGTCCAAAAATAAGTTTAAAAAATGTATTTCCTGCTCAGAATTCCAAGAAATAAAGTTATTGCACAGCACTCTGGGAAACGTTACAGGGACATGCAAATTAGTCCACAATGCATTTTCTCTCTCTAATCCAAATACCACATTTAAAATGGGTCTCATCCGTGTGGGACTGGTTCCTTGCATGTATGTTAAATTTTGTGGGAAGCCTATTTACCACAACATTGTTTAGGTTATGGTGGGCAAAATAATGGGTGGGCTTCTACCACTCTTGCCCACTTTAAGCTAAATGATAAAAAAAAAAAAAAAAACCTCTTCATCTACAAATAAAGATAGTGTTAAGCAGATAGAAATATAAGCATTTTTCCTACTTGTTCTACTACTACACTTACCACTGATAGATAAAATAAGCTCATCCAGGCTACAACTAGAAGGACATGCTCTAGTCAGACAAGATGGAAACTTTCTATACACACACCATCTTTAAAAATGGGTTATGTCTATGGTTTACACAGCTACCTACTTCAAAAACATGCACCTTTTTAAATATAGTGGTTATTAAATGCAAATATATTCGTGAACGTAAAAATGTGCTATGTTAGTCATTTTGTAAAAGCAGAATAAGTTAATTTCCCTGTTGAGCTTTAATATATTTTAAAGTGCATTGTACTTATTCCCTTATGATGCATCACACTATGCAAATGTACATTGCTGTTTACAAGGGGGTGAGGTGTTTTCAATGAGGGTGAAGTACTTTCATGGATTAACTGGATGTGGGTGGGTGTTGGAGGATTTAAGGCTTCTACAATAGATGCAATCATGTTTCTGCTTAATGGCATCTGTTTTATTTTCAGTGTGATGTTGATGGGTTGGCTGCTGTCATCACCTTTTAATAATAGGAAAAAATAGTTGACTTTCAGGCTTGTAATGTGTCTGCGTCTACCTAAGCTATAACTAGTCCAGATGGGCTGCAGAGCTTGCTATCATTATAAATATATATATTTATGTAGCCGTGGAAGGGCCTGGCAGCCAGTGGTTAATGTTGTCAGCTGTAGTGAGGATAATTACAGAGCTAGCCAGACAAGATTACGGAGGACAATAATCTACAGATGTTAATAGATAATTGACGGGTGACTCACAGAGCTTACTGTTGTCAACCTTTATGAATTAGAAGTAATCCACAAGGCTTGTTGGTGACAGGAAATAGTTGATAATTGGGCAGGAACTGATCTATATGGTTTACTAAAAGTATAAACTTAGAGTTGATAAGGTGGAGGGGAGACTAATCAATGAAAATATCATTTACTTTCTTACAAGAGTAAGTTAAAGGCATATCTAAGTTTTTTTTTTACCCTTTTTCTAATCTAACACACACATTACATTGAGTCATTCTATACACATACAAATGTATTTTATTTAAAAATAAAACTTGTTTTCCACACCTACAGAGCTGCTTACATAGGCACAGTGTACCTACCAATAGAAACACTGCATTTGTGTACAGGTTTTAACTCTTTACTAACATTCAAGCCAACAAGCACAATGCAAAGATCTACAGATCAGTGTCTGGCTCCTCCTACTTCCTTTTACAAGGGGACGACACATCCCATGATTCCTTCCTGCACAAACAGCCATCACCGATGGTTACACTGAATTAAAATGTATTGTCCAAAACAAATTATGAATGTTAGGCTAATTTTAGTAGGGATTTCCAGGGGTTTGCTTCTTGCAAGCTGAAGAGATTTAGCAACCATTAGGGTGAGTTTTTATAAATGTTTATTTTTATATTTTTTCATGGAAAAAATGTTTTTATACACTACTAATTCTCCTCTATCGGATGCATTCATAATCCAGGAAACGTAGATATGTCTTTAATATGCAAAAGCAGTGTGATCTTGTGGATGCGGCTCTGCACCATCATGTAGAACAGTCAAAATCAAATAGAAAATGCATAAACACTTTGAATCCGTTTATTGTTTTATAATTGATTTTTTTTAAATGTTGCAGTGCTACCTTGTACAGCACTCAGGCTCTTTATTTACCTTGATTCTTAGCAAAAGTTGGCTGCAGTTTTCAATTAACTGAGTTTATGTATACAAACTCAAAGGTCCTGAAGGGACCATATATTACAAGCTCCCTGTAAATGCTTATCTATTATCTTCATTGCAAAAATAACTTTCACATTTTTGCTTTTTGTGATTAAAAGAACCCAAAGGAATAAAATAATATTTTTGGTTGCAGCAGACAGAGTGTATTGCCATTTGTGAATGCTTATGTTTTTTTTGGTCCTTGCAGAACCTGCCACATCTAGTTAGCTCCCCTCAAGCAACTAGGACTTGTTGATATAAACTGGTTTTTTTTTGTTTTTTTTTAATCTTACAAAGCAATATGTTTCTTTCACTTGGTATTCTGTGCTATGTTTGATGATGTAAAACAGTGTTGATAAATTTCATGTCTTTGCAAGGGTTCATAACCCAACAGTACTGGTGTTTCCGTTTAAGAGCAAAACTAATCTAAATCTACGTGTGTCGAGTCCGACTCTCCCTGACCTCATGGAACATAAAACAACCATGCTAATCCACTTAGTATTCATGGCAGACATACTGGAGTGGGTTGCCAGTTCCTTCTCCAGTGGGCCACAGCATACAGTTCCTAGCTGGTCTCCCATCCAAGTACTGACCAGACCCAACCCTGCATGGCTTAAGGGTGGTGTGATCTCTTGGTTCCCTGACTGGAATCAAACCCAGATGGCAGGGGTGAGAGCACCGAATCCTAATCACTGGACCACCAGGGAACCCATAATCTAATTCTATAGTCCCACTGTGATTCAAAAATGTAATCTTTTATTAGGTTGAGGATTTAAGTATACAGGTAACTATTAAAATGACATTTTGAGCCTTGGCTGTGTCTACGTATGCAGAATCCCTATTGCCGGAACATTATCTCACTAGAACCTTCGGGATTAGATTTATGAAAGGAAAAATGTAGCATTTATTGAGAGTATTGCAAGCCGTCTAGGTTCTGTGAGTTGCCTCCTTTCTGAGGCTTCATTCATGTCATGACTTAAAATGATCCTTCTAAGGTGTCTTTGTCTCTTTACAATGCATACAAGTCCATACAGGTTCCTTAAATCTATACCATATAAATAGATGATCAGCTAAGTCTCTTTCAATGTATATTTCCTGCCGGATTCAGGATTATAAAAATATATCCCTATAATTAGACAATTATTCATAATATATCAAAGACACTAGTCCATAACTCATTTTGGGGATAAGGACACTTAAAGGGACACTGAACTCTACTTTTTTCTATCATGCATTTAGAAGAGCATGTTTCAAACATTATAAATATTTCTTTTTTTAATGGAAAATATATTCGTAGAATATGTTTAAACATATTGAAAACTAACAGGAAATGCAGCAGGAAACACCTCTGTGTGGGCAGAGTATGCATGGCGCTAGATCTCATTGACATTGCTGCACATTGATTCACAGGGACAAACCGCTAGTCAGTTAGGGGTTAGGGTTAAATCTTACATTATAAAGAAAATCTTGGTGAGCAACCGTTGCGCCGCCTAGTGGCCGCTGCATTCGGTCAGATAACAGGAAAGATCCAGACTCAAACTGAAACTGACAGTACATCCAAAGGTGTGACAAATGTGGGTTCCTCCTCTGTTAAGATTTTAAAACCGTGAAAATAAATATTTATTCATGGCTGACTTTTGTGAACCCAGATCTTGTAACATTTCATATATTAGAAAATGATTATATTAGAAAAAAAAAATATGTAGTTACATTTGTTTATAAATAGCTACATTACGGAGTACAGTGTGTCCAGAAAAATGAATTCATACAGAATTATTGTAGATACAGTGTTTTTCTGTAATCAAATCTAGATTCAATTTGAGTTTAGACGACAATTCTATTGTTTACAGACCGGATCTCTTCTGCTGTTTTCAGTTATTTCATTGTTTTTTATAAGTTATTGATCTGGTCTGTGAGGCTATAATGTATAACTGTGCACTGGAGGTTCTGTAGCAGCCTCTTGCTGAGATCCTGAGCACCTGTTTATTTTTGGTGTATTTGCTCAGTTTGCTTATGCCTTAGTCAACTGCCAGTTTGAGCCTTGTTAAGTGTCACTTGATGTGCTGCCAAATAATTAGCAATACATATTACAATGTAAATATCAAACACCAGTACATATCCTAACAACAGAATCATAAATGGGAGCCAGTCACTAATTGGCAAGTGTAGTTTCTTAAACTAGGCTTTAAAGGGACACCTTCTCCCCAACATGAAGTTTGTTTCATCTTAAAGAGCTTCACAAACTGGATATACATTGTACTAGCCCTTTGTCTCTACAGTAAATAATCCATGAGAGATACAGCATGTTTTCCAATGTGTTATTTGGCAGTGGCTGACAACATTGGGTGAATATTTTTTTGCCCACCACAGGGACAGACAAGGAGATTGTGATTGTAATTAGCACATCAAGACTCTTAAGTATTTGGGAAATTATGATTTGCAGATGCATCACAGATAATAGTGAATAAACTTTGGAGGAAAAATGGCTAATACCACGTATAACCAGTTTTTCATGAATAACCTGATTTTGGATAGACAAATAATATTTTTAATGTTAAAGCTTAAAAATATCAATATACAGTTGATGTGCATGATGTATTTAATCTATTTAATGAACATCAGTCGATCAGAAAAAGATTATTTCAGGGGCAGATGATAATATAAATTTACAGGTAGAAAAGGGTTTTACTTTACAGAACTAGTGGATACATAGATTTGTTGCTTCTTAATTGGCATGAAACATCAGGTAGCATGTGATAGATCTTCCATGTACTGTAACATTTAGAAATTAAATTAATAATATAACCAATATATTCCTAAATTGTTGTTAAGTCATGTCCAACTTTCTGTGACCCTATGGATTGCAGAACTTCAGGCTCATCTTGTCTCTGGTTCTGCCTATTCTTACAGCTTTAATGGCAAAGTTACAGGAGTGGGTTGCCAGTTCCTACTGGTGACCCTACATGGTATAGCTCAGAGCTTCATTGACGTACACAAGCCCCTTCACCATGACAATGTAGTGATCCAGAAGGGGATTCCTAGATTGCAGTGTCACAATTAGGCAATAGCAAAGAGAGTTAGAGTTAGCTTGTATTGTATTCATTTCCAGCACCATATTAACATTTCTCAATGGGTAATTCAAAGACGTGTAGGAGTGAAATATAGTCATAGTTCATGTAGCGGTAACAGACAGTTCTCCCATAAAAATATTTAAAAAAGAATAAAAAAAAAAAAAAGTAAATTTGTCAATGTCATTTTTCTAAGTAAACCTAACATTTAGGAGTCTAGACTAGGTATGCTTTGTTTCTGAGGTTTTCCTCTTGTTTGCTTGGAGTAATAATCTTTAAAAAAAAAAAAAAAAGTTGTATTTGCAGATCAGCCTCACACAGTGCGGTCACATTTTATGAAATCCAGATGAGTTGGAAGCAACCAGTGAAAAATATCTTTTTATTTTTTTTATTTTTTATTTCGTTTAGCATACTTACTACTATTCTTCGGTTCAAGCCAGCGTACTGCTTCCTGTTTAATTTAGGGAGTTTTCTTTTCAATAAGAGAAAATAGCCTTTTTTTTTTTTTTTTCTTGGCTTTCACCGTTTAAGCTGCAAAAAGCTGGAAGGTAAATGAGAGGCAAGTCTGCCCTGCAGATGTTGCGTAAGGAGCTGGATGTTGTGTCGGCGCAGATACATGCCATACGTCGGTGTCAGAGCATGTAGCTAAATTACCTCAATAACTGCTGTGTACGTCCAGCACTCTCAGCCTGGTGCAGGTGAAGTCACACAGCACGGAGAGCTCCTTTTTATTCTTTTTATAAACAACATTTTGTCCTTAAACATGTGGTTTTCAGTTGTTGGAAGAACAGAGTCAGCGGTGAGTCAATATCATATTGTTTTCTGATTTTATTCTAGCTGTTTTTACTTTGTTTACCACGTACCCCATTCCTCCTCCTTTCTCTTTGTGCTTTAGTTACTGTTTAACCTGCGTACTACCTATATTACTGGGTTATATTAATAGTATTTTGTTGACTTTATAATGTAAAGTAAATAAAAGCAGCCTTTAATATTTAGCTATTGAATTCAGTTTTGTTTTAATGGTGTCTTTGTACCTAAAATGATTATTTATATGGGAGGAACTGTGGATTGTTTTGAATTCTCTATTCAGGTTGGTTGAAAACTGCTCTATAAATCACATGCTAAGCCCCCATAATATAATGCTGGCACTTCAGCTACAGGCAGACTTGCTTAGAAGGAATCCCCATGACACAAGCAGAGTCAGCTAAATGTTAAATTAAATACGTTGTTTTCCTGTATTGCATAGCAGCTAAAGTAGTTTGTGAAAAATGTCACCGGTTTGTGGAGCATTTAACAAACTTCAGATATTGAAATGAATGTGTCTCCTTCTGGATCGCTACCGTGTCGTGGTGAAGGAGCTTGTGTACCTCAATGAAGCTGTGAGCTATACCAAGATAGTAAGGTCATAGCAGAGAGGTCATATAAATCACTTTCCACTGGAGAAGGAACTGGCAACCTACTCCTGTATCTTTGCCAAGAAAACCATGTGGATGAGCACAACCAAAAACAGACAGATGGGCCTGGCGTGCTGCATCCCTATGGTCACCGAGAGTCAGACACGACTGAACAATAATAAATGTGTGTCATTTAAATGCAGATTGACGGCTTTTTGTTGTGAGTCTTTAAAATGACAGAAATAATAATTTCAGTACTGTATATTGTTTCAGACTGGATTATTTCTCCTTTCTCTGCAGATTTCCTATCTGAAACTACCATTGTACACTTCTGTATATACTACTATCTTGCTAATCATACTTACACGGTGCTTGTATTTGTTTTAAATTTAGTTTAATAAAAGCCACAGTTCAAGTGCTTTTTGAAGTAGAGTCATCTGGGATTCTAGGGAGTAATGCATATATATCTTGAAGCTAAAAATATAGCCATCCACTTATTTATTATAAACATATGTTAAACTTTTCAGGATTGGCGTCCACATTTATTTTACTAGGATAATAAAGTTGTCTATAATGTTTTCCATTTCAAAGGCATGCTAGTTCCATGCTGTTGCATCTCATGCTCATGATCCTAATCTGGGACAGATTTGCCTTTTTGGCCACCATGCTATGCTCAGGTGGGAAGATGCCTGTGCCTTACCTTCTCTGTGACTATCTATTAACAAAGAGAGAGGTTTGTGGATTATAGTAACGTAGATGATGGGGGGGCTGGGATTGTAAATGGAACTGAATGAATTAAATATAACTCCAATGCAGCAATAAGCGGTAACAGGAAGAAATGAGTATAATATAGTGATTGTTGGAAGCTGTGAACCTAGTGTGAAGGATTGTACATTTATGTATTCCATACCAATCAACGTGGCATGTGTCAATTTAGTAAGGTTATGGTATCTTCCTGGCTTCTAACCTTCTTTTGTTTCATATAGGTGATTACATATGCAATTTTTGGTTGCCTATTAGTCTGACTTGATTCTAAGATTGTTATAACTTTGTTAATACCTTGCAAAGCCATGTATGCCTTCCTTTCAAGACAGCTCATTATCCATGACAAAGTTACCAAGTATCACACTGCTTGGAATATGTATTTTTTAGCTGGCTTCCTTCCAGTCTCCAAGAAATAGCTTGTCTGGCTCCTATAAAATCTTCCTGTCTCCTATGTATTGAGTATTTTGTCCACCCCTGCTTGTGTGTGTGTGTGTATATGTGTATGTGTGTGTATATATATATATATATATATATATATATATATATATATATATATATATATATATATACACACAGAAAGTGTAAACACATTTAGAGTACATGCTCTTGAACACTTAATAATAATAATAATAATATTATAGTATAGTTCATTTAAAACGCGACGACATATTCTGTAGCGCTGTACATAAATTAAGTTCAGACAAAGATAAATACAAATGAACATATAGCAAAGCAAGGAGGGTCCTGACTTTGAGCTAAGAATCCAATGTCCATGGTGCATGCCCAAAGTACTTAGGATAGAAACTCGCAGACTTACAATCTAAGGGATAGTGAGTGGTAAAAGATGTAGAGAGGTGATAAGTGTGTTAGGGTGGAAGGTGATACGCTTCTTTAAAGAGATTTTAAGTGAGGTTTTAAATGTTTTGAGGCAAGAGGATAATCTGGTGGAGCGAGGCAAGGAGTTCCAGAGACTAGGGGCAGCACGAGAAAAGTCCTGGAGGCGGGAGTGAGAGGAGGTGACATAGCTGTCACATGACTGACGATGTTATAAGAACCCTACTTGATAAGACTTTAGTGCGAAATTTGAGTTGCAACTTCCGTGTATATGTATGTGCATATATATATATAAGAAATGACATAAGGCACAGAGATTTGCTCTTCTTGCTTGTTTTATAATATAATGTTTTTCCTATTTAAAATGTAAACCATAGAGTTTGGCTCAAAAGATGATAATCAGTATCTTCTATCGGATGTATAAGACATGATGTTAAAGCTTTAGTAAGAACATCACTTCCAATTAAGGGAAGAGCACTGCAGTGAATTACTATGCTATGAGCAGACATTAGACAATGCTCACATACTACCATATATTAGCAACCTCATAAAACTGATTTCACAGCAATATTTTGAACTTAGATAGATCTGTATAGAGCAATAAATAACTTGAACAAAAATATATATATATATAATGTGGGCACCTTGTAAAAGGAAACAGTTTGTTAATTAATTGAATGAATAGAATTTGCTTCTTTCTATGACGGATCAATATCTGTGTGGGTTACTTTTTAAATAAGTGTGCTGGATCTTTTCTGTTACTTTATAAGCTCATTCACAATAAACAAACTGCTTATATAGTTGAAAGCTAAAATGTATGAATAGTACTACTCAGTGTATTTGCCCTAATACTAATTGTACTAATACTGTCCACTTAATAAATATCATCTCTCATGTTAGGACATATCTGTTTATGGAAGTTATTAAACAGCTTATATGTATTCCCGTATTACATTATTTTATTTTTAATCTTTATCTTTTTAAAATGTTTTCCAATGTAATGTAATGCATTACATTTATATGCACTTTTTATACATTGGAAGCCACTGGTTGTGGTTTTGCTGATCTACTTCTACATGGGAGAGGAGAAACAAAATACACTGAAATGTGGCAATCCATATTGCCTGTGCAAGGGCCCTTCTCAAACAAGACAATGGAAGACTAGAGTGAAGAATATGTCCATATAAGAGTTAATAAATGATAGAACACAGAATCCAATATATTTATGCAAAAGGCATATTGTATGTACAGGTTTAAAGTGAGTATTTGAAGGGGCACAGTCATCCAAAATGAAGTTGATTTAATTTTAAAACACATTAAAGACTAGCTGTACATTGTTTTAGCAGTTTTTCTCTGCATTAAGTAATTTCTGAAATATTTAGAATTGATTTTGTGGCTCCTGTATGAAAATATGCAACTCAGTGTGCTAATTATTTTGGCAACTACAGAGACAAACAAGCAGACTGTTATCCTAATTGGCAACTCAAAGCAGCAAATTAATATTCCTGAGCCACTCAGAGACAACATGGAATTTCCCAGGTTTGATTAACTTTGGGGGAAAACATGGCTAACACAATATATGGCCAGTGAGTGAGTCCATCTTTTAGTATACATATTGAATCCCCTTCCCGCACATGCTCAGAAGCATGCACCCTCACTTAGAGCACTGCTATGTACCAACTAACTAATGCACTTGACAAGATGTTTTACATTCATGTCAGCCTCTATACACAAGTCAGCCATAATTAATATTCTCTTAAAATGCTTTTGTGCACTTGGCTTACACAGCTGCTAATGTTAGGTAAAATTTCCCATTCATATAATATAACAAAGTGAGACTTAATGGTTGATTTAATGTGCATAACTCCTGTCTGTTAATTATCTGGTCTTAAGGACTCCAATTCATATGGATCTATTCAATAAAGTCAAAATGCAGTTATAGAAAATTAATGATGCGTCAAATGTTATTAAGGTATTGTTACCTCTCCTTTAGATCCTGATTAATTGAGAAGCAGCCTCTGGTTGCTGTCTAATGATAAGATTTGGAATATATCTTCTTTATTGTAGAAAAACATTAGCTTTTATACCATTTTAAATATGTATGTATATATATATATATATATATATATATATATATATATATATATATATATATAAATTGTATATTTAAATATTGTTTTTGTTTTTTAGCCCATTAAACTTATTTAATAAATGAATAGAAGAATTGCAAACGAAATCTAGGTTTGTTGCATTAAACACATCTGTTAGTGGTTTTTGGAAACTTTTCTTCCACATGCTTCTAAATGGAACATTTTTGTTCGCTCATATTCAGTACTTTGGCGAGACCAGAAATGCTGTCAAGACCCGGATTTTTTTCTAAGAAATGTCTAGTACATGCTAAAAATTAACAATATTACATGCAACACAATCCATTATTTCATAGTCTGTCTTAATAAGACATTAACATCACTGATTTGTTGGTCCGCACAGAGTCCTCATTGTCTGTGCTCATTGCTATTCCTGATTCATTATGTAAATACCATATGCTACAGGGCCCGTACAGCCAGACTACACACAAGTTCAGCAAATAGACACTACAGCCATAAGGGAGCATCTGTATTGCTGTCTAACTTGGAGCATCACTTGTTGTATTACCTGAAGATGTTGTCTATTCATTCCTTAATTTATTTAAGAGACCACTTTGGTCAAATATTTAAAATAGGCACTTTTGAAGAACTACACTTAAAATGATCTAAAATGTAAAAAAATAACACAAGCTCTGATTTGATACATTTTTATATGCAATGATACTGCTGTGAAATCTATTATTTTAATTACCAGTGAACAGCTCTCTAAGGTGGGAGGTGACACAGTTTGTATCTGCACATTGGGAATGTGGCTTATACATCTACCAGTTCTCTTTACAGGTCTACTGGAAGGCTCATTAGTATACAATTACCCACCCTGTTGAGACAGAAGCTCCAAGAAGCAGGCTAAATAAACATAATGGAACCCTGTAGTTAAATAATAATTGCATATAAAAGTGCAGATGTAAAGGATGTTATTTTTTGTATACCTTCTAACAATATTTTGCATATTGTTATTCAAGAGACCATATAGAAAGCATTTGGCCTTAGTTGTCTTTTAATCCTCTACACAGGCATCTAAATTATGCTAGCTTATATGACATTATCAAATTAATTTTTGAGATACCTGCAACATGAACACTGCTTCTTAAGTCTTCCCAGGTCTCGTTTTCATCCTCCTATAATTTGCTTTAAATTGAAATGCTGGTCTTCTTTGCTCGCACATTAACATTTGATAAAGCATGACTAGAAATGATTACGTGTTTTGCCACGTGTTTAGCAGTGAAGCATCAAATTGTTATAATAATGTGAGATTAAAAAAAATATATATATTGCATTGGTGTAGCATCAGTACAATATTTTCTGGATTTTTAAGAATTTAGTTAACTTTTTAGTTATATTGAAAATGGCATGTTTTTCTACCACCTATTGCCAGGAGCTCCCACCCTTGTTAGGATGAATCTGGAAGGTCTGAAAGTATTTGTCATTCCTTTAAATTAGAGGTTCACAAACTGTGGACATTAACCTTTGTTCTAGTATTATGAGGAACACCTGGGATTGCAAAGAACCTAATCAAACACATTTCAGAAAATGGAATTGCATTGCAAGGAATATTGCAGAAGTGTCTGCATACATTATATTTTTTTTATATAAATGCACAGACTATACTGGATTATAGCATATCCAATCAGCAGCCCAAAAAAACCTTAAAAATCCAGCAAAACCAGTCTTTATTTATTTGTATTATATGTACAATTAGCTAGTTTGAAATTAATTAATGAATTTGTACTATGTTAAATTATCTGAGCTGGTAGAGAAATCAAAGGTATAGAAACAGTTTCTGGTTAAATGGTGAGTAAGAACAGGTAGTGTGTAGATCTCTATTGCTCCAATGTGAACGCGAAGCAAAATGAAACATGTCACAGTTTAAAGAGAAACAAGTGGGCTTTCCCAGAAAGCCTGCTTGTGTCTAAAAAAAATACACAATTGCTCAAACTTTACATATTTAGTCTAACTTGCTAAAAAACATTCTATTTATTTGGCCACACCCCTGATAGATACAGGTAGGATGAGATGCACAGTTCTGCTTGAGGGTAAAATTGACAGTTTAAATAAAAGTTAACATTTTTTCACAGCTTTTACACTGCATACTTTTTTAAATGCCTGTACAGCAAACAGTCATGAACATTACTAGTAAATTCACTGGTCCTTTTAAAAAATAAAATAGCACAAACTCTGTCTTATCCATTTTACATTCGGCCTACAATTATGCAGTCTAAAAACCGCATTCCACCTGTTAATACAGGGCCCCCATATAGCTTATCGACTATTAGAGTACTTATATCCGAATGTTATTAAAAACATTGTGAATAAAAGACAATAGTGTTTGTTACGTTCTCTGCTTGAGACTCTCTGGGAAATCCAGTAGCCCTAAGAATATGCAGCTGTGTTTTTCGGATAAGGCTGGAAACCTGTGCTTGTTTTGACATGCTGCAGTTAAAATAACTACAGTGCCAGAGCTTATTGTCTTCAAGCTCTTTGAAGAAGGGTGGATGCACGTAAGGAAATTGAGAACGATAACATGTTCATGTGACTTGAATCACCATTTCATTATATTTTACAGCAAATGTTTTTTGTCTCCATACTATTTGGATCCATAATGTAATCAAATTAAACTTTGCTAAGAAATTTTTGGTATAATTATTAAAATATTTTGGTGTTTGATCGAACTAGAGAAAGCAGAAATTGAAAAATAGAGCCACAGTTTGTGAAGTTATTGTCCTGGCCCCTAATTTCTAAGTTATTCTACATACTGGATATCTCTACACATATATTATTCCCCAGTTAAAAATAAATAAAAGATTTGGCTGGATCCTCACTAAGCTGTCTGGCTGCTATGTTTTATATAAGTTTATGAACACCTGGAATAAGGCTTGCATTGGGTAATACAAGGTTCCATGACCACAATTTTGGCTCAGTCTCAAGCAAGTTGATGATCAGTGTGTGCAGAATACGCATGTTTCAACTAGATTTAGCAGAAACTAGTTCAAGGTGTTTGGATATTTCCAATAGAAGCCATGCAGTTGGAGTTTGTTGATTGGTTTATTAAGAGCAAATAATTACTCTGAACATTTTTTATATCAGAATTGCGCTTAATAGAGTTATAAGCAGTAATTAATGTCCATTATCTCTGAAAGCTATTCTTTTTAGGCAAAACTGTGGATGTTGATGATCTACACCAGTATAGAGGAGTTTAGATTCGCTCTGGGTAATGAAATTATACAGAGTGTCTGATATTTATTTCTTCATTATTAGGCATGCATCAGTCCCCACTAATGTGATCATGATCATATTGTTTGATATGATAAATAAACTATGCATGTTGTGACACTTCAGTGTTTAGGTGACTGTTTAAAGGAACACTATAGTTAATGTTGTTAGTTTGGTACATACTTGATAAACAAGTGCCATTCATTAACCGTTTAAAACCTAAAACATTTTGGACAGCAACTTGGACATTGGGGGAATATATATATATATATATATATATATATATATATATATATATATGTAAAATGATAGTTTCATATAAAAAAGTTCTGCTTCAAAGTATATGTGATTTCCAAATGTTGTGCCATGCGTGTAAAATGACACATGGTAAATATTACAAAAGTTGTTTGGCTTGAAAAATTTGGAAAAGTCAAAAAGTGCATTTATTTGTAGCACGGAGAACTCTACCAGTCCTTTGTTTTCTACATTTGTTTCATTAGTGTCTAATCCAGACCTTTACAAATGTATTTAGTGCATTACTGATGTTAATCTAAAGAATCCAAATATCTTCCAAACAAATTGTGTAACTTGGGAATGGTACGTACAAAAACAATGCTTTGCTCTAAGAGAATATCTTAGTATAATTTGAACCATTTGTTTCTGATGGAAAAAACAAACTTTGGTCCTGTTTAAAACATGCTCTCTTAAATGAGTCATAGAATATTTGGCAGCATCGTGTCCCTTTAACAATCCCTTTATAGCAGGCATGTCAAACTGAGATGATCAGGAGGATCACATTTCTAAATGTGAACCTAAAAACATGATGCATACCCCGTGATTTCATGATATCACACTATATAGTTACAGTTAGCTCCGTTTAACACTGATCTGATTTTTTTTTTAAATAATGTAGATCTATGCAGTGAATATTATTTAGCCAATCAAATAGTAAAGCTGATACATTTTAAGTACCTCTTCCTAACCCTGACTTTTAATCTTGCTCCAGATTTTTCTCCTCCAAGGTGTCTAATCCTTTCAGGACCAAAGACAACATGTCTGTCATTATTAAAGCAAAACTAAATACAATAGCTAAAAATTAAAGGATGTAATTATTTATTTTAAAATGTGTAAGAACATTTTGCATATTCCCAAGTCCTTAAAAAGACTTTAAATATGACTCTTCAGAGGTCCTTTTAATGTGTGTAAATAGTAGGATATTTTCTTATTGTACATGAAGGTTTTTGGTTGTTTCTTTGGTAACAGGTGGCACTCCCCCCTCTTTCAATTGCAGTTTTAAGTATTTGTTTAGTAAGGAAGCACCACACTGATTAAAAGGTTTTAATGAAAAGTGAAGGATGGGGCCACACTTTAGGAGGCTGTGGGCTTACTTAATTGAAACTGAAGATGAGGATGTAAAAATAAATAAATATATATATATATATATATATATATATATATATATATACGGGGTGTGTGTATATATATATATATATATATATATATATATATATATATATATATATATATATATATATATATATATATAGAGTGACCTGTATGCGGTAGCATATCCACAATTTGGACAGACCTTACTTTTTTTGTTTTAATGTTTGTTTCAGTTTAGCATACGCATATTGCTATGACCCACTCGCACCTTCATTAATTTCCAAAAACCTTTCGTACCTGTAATCAAATTTGAACTTAATGTATTAATGTTGATTTTGGGCCCTATTCAATTGCCCAATTCTTACATTTATGCACACTTAAAACCACTCTTAAAATTGGCATATATTCTATTAGCTACTCGCAATCTGATTACGAGGTACCGGACCACAATCACTACGGTTCGGGCTTAAAACTCCATTGGTTTTAGCACAGCTCAAATATTACGAGGGCTGAATAATTTAAGTTACACAAAATAGATATTCTATTAGACCCGTAGCTCTAGCTCGCAAATAAAGTCTGACTCGCAACAGAAAAAAGTATCAAGCTTCTGTCAAAAATATAACGAGTACTAAAGGACTCGCAAGGGCTTTTTCAAACACGGATTAGAGCTGTAACAACAAATAAACACACAATACTGTACTATAAAAGCAGGGGAAGGCATGGAAACAAATGAGAATTATTTTCACAACCGTCTCAAACCCACAAATATGCAATAAAAAAACTTCTAAGTAATATTGATCCCGGTACTCATGGGGTTAATACATATCATGAAACCCACATGGACTAGAACAGATGCTCTAATGCATTTTATAGAGTGCTTGATTGCGAGACCAATCAGCAAATATTATTTAATGACACAAACAAATTCATAGCCTCTGATTGCATATTACGTCTAACTTCCATGTTGCACTGCCGTCATGATGATGGACTCATTTACTATTTGGCTGTGCCTAAGAACTAAATTAGGGGCTTGCTTAAATATTGTCAGATCATATGATCACTCCCCCTGAAATCCTACTTTAAAAGGCAGAGTTTACGAGTTAAGACTTAAGGCGGTACATTTTGAGCTTGAGTCATTAGAATACATCTAAACATTTAGAGAAAAAAACACCTGCAGCAAAAATGTCAGATTCAAGGCATTTCCGGGATTCTAATAGAATAGAGCCCTTTGTTTTTATGTCAGCTTTCTATGCATCCCTGGTACAAATCTGAATCTGCGTGAAGCTCGTTAGATCGTGTTAGAATGTGTAAGAGATTTGCGTTTGTGTTTTTTGGGTTGGTTCCAGGACCTTTTATTACCACAACATGCACTGGGGGAAAAAGGTGAGATCACAATGGAAGAGCCAGTACTTTATTAAAGACTGTTCTCATTTATGTTATGGATAGCCTGGGCATGTGCTGGGGTATTTCCTACTATGGTAAACTGTTTTAAAATAGATTCAAAGCTGCACTGTCTGGCAATTGCTTTGAGGCTTTAATGATCTACCCTATGTCAGTGGAGGGATCTATCATTCTTCTCAGACTGCTGTAGAAACTTGTTCTCTCTGTGTAGAACAGAGCTAATTAAGACACATGTTTTTTTAACATTCTTCAGCTTTTAACATGATTAGTCTATAAATGTGCTGTAAATGTACGCATGTTCTATTATAAGTAATATACATGATCTGCTCTGTGATTATATTACTTTTCATGAGAGAGTCAAATCAAATATCCTTGAAGGACCATTACAGTTCAAGAAAAAAGTATTCTTGTTTCTCAAGTATGGACCAAGTTAACAATTATAGCAGCTGTAAAAGTTATGGGCATTTTTTGAGAAAATGTGAGTTTTTGGAAACTCTGCGTACAGGAAGTTTTCAGTTGAAAGGAAGGGAAAAGACAGAAGTCCAGAGCTGTTGTTTAATCATTGGATAACATTGAAATTGACACCACACCGCTTATCCCTCACTGGCCCAGAAGGTAGGTCATTGTATCAAAAGATGAAATCATAGCTCTCCAAAAATGTAATATCCCTCACACAATTTCCATCAATGTATCATTGATCTCTCCAACGTCCTGCAGAGACATCGAAATGCCTGACGTAAAAAGGAAAATTAGATTAGAAAATTAGTTTTAAATATATTTGAAATCACTATAATAGTTGTTGGTTTTACGAATGTTGGTGACGTTTGCCATGTTGGTAACGCTTTTTGCGGACCCCGCTTTTGCGAGGCGAGCAGTTGACGCACATGACTGTGAGGCCCGTGGGACTTAGGCTGCAATGAGCTCCGAAGGCGCTCATTGAATCCCCCCGCTCACTGATGCTCGGTTGAGGCCAGCAGTAAGCTCTCCCCGCTCCACTATAGGCTCCCCCTGCCCCACTGATGCTCGGGCCCCTAGTAAAGCCTCCCCCTGTCCAACTGAAGGCTCCCTCTGCCCCACTGATGCCCGCCCCCCCAGTACAGGCACGTACCTGGTTGGTGAAAACCCTGCCAGAAGCTTGCGGCTTTGCCTCTGCGGCTGACGTCCTTCGGCCGGAACTACTGTCATGGATCAATCCGCTCATGTGAGAGGGGGGAAGGAGACACTGGGGAGGGACTGGGTGCAAGGAGGCACAGAGGAGGGGGAAAGGGAGAGGGGGAAAGGAGGTACAGGGGAGGGAGGTGGGGGAAAGGAGGTACAGGGGAGGGAGGTGGGGGAAAGGAGGTACAGGGGAGGGAGGTGGGGGAAAGGAGGTACAGGGGAGGGAGGTGGGGGAAAGGAGGTACAGGGGAGGGAGGTGGGGGTAAGGAGGTACAGGGGAGGGAGGTGGGGGAAAGGAGGTACAGTGGAGTGAGAGGGGGGAAGGAGACACAGGCGCGCAATAAGTGCCGAAGGTGCACTGAGGACCCATTGCCTCGCATTGTGTGTCAAACTGCATTGCCAGGCATACAATTTTATTCCCCCCCCCATTTTTTACGGGCAATTTCCTAGTATATTATATTAGGCTGCTATCATTCTTTTTTTTCTTCTGCCTTTCAGCTTTGTTAGGCTGTACACCCACCATTCTTCCAAGTATTTTCATGCAATGTTGATATATTATGCAAAGTTTAGTTTAAGCTCCACGTGTTCCTCTTAGGTGAATTGGCTGTGGAAACTCATCATTACTAACGGTGCAGTTAAAAACCTTTTTTTCAGCAATTTAGTCTATTGAAGTCTTGTCAGAAGGTTATACAGTCAAGATTTCAACCTTAAAGATGTGTCTCCTAGGAAGGTGTAATGTAAACATATAAAACTCTCCGCTCTTAATAGGGAGACAAAATAAAGAATGTTAATACCTCAGTGGTACTAAAATAAAACATTAAATCGAGGATGATCAAATACCCAGAAGTTCCTACCAAATACCAGGTGTTTGTAATTTATAGAGCGATTTTAAATATTGTAAAGTTTTATACAATTCTACTTGTTAACTTAGCTATGTGTTTTCAATAAAAAAATCAAATTTAAATATTCCTTTTAACTGTGTTTTATTATCTGTGTATGATAAATGATATACTGTATGTAATCTATTATAACGGTGGTTCTCAACATTTTTTATCTTTTTAACAGGTGATACAACATGTGATACATACAATTTTCATTTAGTTTTGCACTTAATTGCAATGATTTTAACTAGATATGCATTCCACAATAATCTATCTAGAACTACCATAATGGCAGTGGTTTAAAGTTGTTCATGAGGACCAACAGATAAAGTCTGGGACTGGTACTGGTTGCAGGAATGGCTACTGAGAACCACTGGCCAAAGCAATATCTGATAGAGACTGGCAACTTATTGGATAGGCCCATACTAATATTTAATTGTGTGAGTATTTGTATTAAACTATTCTTTTTGAATATGTTTACGAGTAGGTATTTTGATCAAGGTGCATGAGCTACAAGTAGAAACAAGCATTGATGTTAGTGTGTACCCTGTGATGATATCTTGGTCCACACGCCCACACTGACACACTTAACTGAGAATGTATTGTCTTGCTTTTTTTTTCACCTTGGCATTGAATGGAATTTATTGTGTTTCATCGGAGTATGTTATTTTCTAAGAAATAGTTGTGGCAGATTACATTTGTCAATTTTTAATTTTATGTATTCTTATTTATTTTCTTCTTTTTCTGGTATTTAGGATGAATATATTTAATAGACATAGCTCAGAACTTGAGATTTAAGTTGATGACAACACTGTTCAAATGTAATTCTTCAAAATAGCATATTTTAAATATTTGACCACAGAAAAATGATTTTATTTATGATTAGAACAATACATAACCAATTGTATATGTTTTTAAAGTTGAATATTTATTTAAGAACCGCTGTATAAAATATTTTTTTTTATTTATTTTTTTAAAGGTATACTGCCAAATTATTTTGGGAATTTTTTTTTTTATTATATCATGTGTGACTCTACTTACAGCTCTGATCAAGCAGTGCATGTCCTTCTTTGCTATTAAGTCACTCTAGGAGGCTTATATGTAAATGTATGGAGGTGTGTGTGATTCCAGAAGTAGCTCTATGCACAGCCATGCACGTTCCCCCGTAGTTAACATAGAATCCTTATAGAGTGACTCTGTGGCAAAGGAGGACACATAGTGCTTGATCAGAGCTGCAAATGCAGTAACAGAGAATAAACATATATATGTTTGTTTTTTTTACAGATATTCTTTGTTTTTTTTAGTTCTAAGTCAGTTTTAAAAGGACACTATAAAATTGAGTTTCCGTATAATTAAAAAAGGTGTAAGAATTTTTTTCCAGCTCTATGGTAGATATCCATGCTTGGCTCTTTGACCTTTCCTTCCAATCTCTGTGAAGGGTCATTGGGTCTTTTATCCTACAGTAAAGATTGCAGAATGCAATTGATGACTCTGTATATGAGCTTTGTGCCTAACGCTGAAGGTGGTGCAGGAATAGGTCAAAGAGAGAAACGATTTAAAAAAGAAAAAAATAGTAATTTTGTATGGAAATGTAACCAAATTATATTCAAAGGTATTTTTTTTAAATATGGTGCTAGGTTTATGCTACATTACATTGCAGTGTCCTTTTGAACGGAAGCTAAAGTTCAATAACTGTATCTGTGTCCATTTTAAAGATAGCGGACAAAAAGGCAACTTCTTCCCCTTTTAAAAACAGGACATTGTTTTATTAAACAACAGATTCTACTCCAACCCCAAGGACATATTTTTAGCAGAGGGAACAGAAAGTATTAAACCTTTATAGGTACCAGCTGGCAAAATGTACTTGGATACTAAAACTTA
Organism: Discoglossus pictus; assembly: GCA_027410445.1. Classification (NCBI taxonomy): domain Eukaryota; kingdom Metazoa; phylum Chordata; class Amphibia; order Anura; family Alytidae; genus Discoglossus; species Discoglossus pictus. The sequence continues at coordinate 147,303,933 of CM050165.1, forward strand.
CCTTTTCATGCAGCTCGGCCTGTTGTTGACTTTGACTGGTTCTTATCATGCTCGGCTGTGTATATTTTTACTTTCCGTTCAGTTTCTCTCATGTTTGTTTAAGCTTTAGCCACTGAACAAACTGTTGTTTAGCTGGCTTCCTCCTTTTTTTAAACTTTTGTAAAAGAAAGGTTTTGTCCCGAAAGCATATGTATGTGGTTGGCCTATTGAAGCAACTCCTCATGTGAAACCTGGTTTCATTTGGAAGGGTTTTCATTTTCATATCACCAGACTTCCCGGATATATTTATTCTGTATTAGGACTTCAAAAAAAATGCCACCCAAGGATAGCTGCCACCTAGATTACTATGGGTTTTATTTCCAGAGTTATTTTACGGTTAATGCTTTTTCATTGTTCTATAGTTCCTCCTTAAAGGCATATTTAAGTTTAACGGATTATGAATGCATCTGATAGAAAATAATCAGTAGTGTATAAAACATTTTTTGCATGAAAAATACAAAACTAAACATTATTACAATTACCATAAAGTTTAATAACCCTAGAAATAGTTTGTTAAAATTTGCAGAAAATGCATAATTCATTTTGGCCAATCACAGGTAGTGAATACATTGTTTCAGTCATGATGGCAGTTTGTGTAGCGAAGAATCATGGGAAGTGTAGTCCACTGCACAAGGAAGTAAGAGAGTCGGACACTGCTCTGTAGATTTCTGCATTGTTCTGTTGTTGGCTTGAAGGTATAGGGTTATCATCCATACCCAAAGGCAGTGTTTCTATTGGCAGGTACATTATTCTTATGTAAGCAGATTTGGGGTGGGGGGGAAAAGTTATTTTTATTTAATAAAAAAAACATTATGTGTATAGAATAATTCAATGTAATCAGTGTTTCTGATATAAGCAACATGTGTTCGATTTAGAAAAAGGTAAAAACGGGGAAACTTCTATATACCTTTAAGAAACAAACTGGATAATCCCTAATTCCCAATCTTTAAGAATTTAGGGTTGTGCAGAATTTATTATCATGATTTCCCAGCAACCACCAGTCTCCATATTGTGGGAAACTTTTGATAAATAGTTTTATCATGTAGCAGTTATTCTGGTGATTATTTTATCTCGCATTTCAAACTCGAAAAACTAAAAACTAACATGTTCAACAAGTTAGATTAGCATTTGCATTCATGATCCAGGGCGTAAAAATCTTTCTTCTATTTATTCTAATGTTTTTTTTAATCAAAATACTGTGATTACCGCAACACCACAACATGTAATCAATACAATAAAACTTAATGATTCTCTAGATTTAAAAATGTTGACAACGTAACCATTTGGCATGGTTTATGATTTTTTAGGTGGTCAGAAGTGTCTATTTAAAATAGTTTGTCAATGTGAGATCACTTGAGCAAACAAAAATCTGTTATGCAGCTCCACGGGACTTTGATTCCAGTATTATTAGGAGAAAAATCAAAGTCACATTTTTTTTCAGGATACAGAATATCAAAGCCACAGATTTAACAGTTAAAACAAATATGCTGCTTCATTCAGTGCAATTTTAAAAAATAATTAATGTAAAGACATAATAAATATCTCTCTCATCTGAAAGGCAGAATTGTTTCCATATATATTCAGACTAGTGAGTGTGTAATGGAAACATATTGTGCCATTTAATGGTCACTGATCACTTTTGCTGTCAAACAAGTTTTCTATGAAATATGGAGAACCCTGGGTCTTAACTCTCATGACAAAAACATAATTGAAGCTAAATGTTTTACTTCCAGTTCACCGGATTAAAACAATGTAGTTCTATTGTTTAAACGACGGTATTTCACAATAGCTGTGTTACATTAATGAGACCATTTAAACTACAAATGGAGACATTCACCGCTACTGCATTTTTACCTGCTACTCCACCTTTTGAAATTGGCTATAACTTGCCAGTTAATTGCTGTTCATATTTCAAATTATGTTTGGCGCAGCAGTGTTGAAACATGAACAGCATGTCTGGTGGAGCATTGTACAAGATACAGTAAGATCTGAGATAACTTATTGTTAGACGTCCAATGGTAAAAACAAATGGACTACTTTTTTTTTTTTTTTTTTTTTACTATGATACACTGTTGGCCATGTGTAGTAGGGGTGTTATAAAAAACTGCACCTTAACTGATTACTGTATGAATTGTTCTAAAAATATGTTTTTTTTTTTTTTCTCTGAATAAGATGCTTAACTCTCATTCTATGCAAACTGCCTTCCCTATATGGGTAGTATGCCTTAAAAAATGTTTTTCATACAGTGGGCCTTTAAGGTAAAAATGCATTGAAGTAATCTCCATCAAAGATTACTACTATGGTGGATAATGTTTTGCACATCTGTGGGATTAAACATGGATCTTGGATATTTGCAGCACTTAAATTCATGTTGCAGTTTTTAGTTTACTTTTATTATATTATAATATATTGTTTCTTCCTTTTTTGTAATGTCACTTAATATTTAACGATTCTATTCACTCTATACAAGAATATTAAGGTATAAGCTCAAAAATCCCATTTAGCTATTTTTTTTTATTTTTTTACAAGTTTTGGAAAAAACTTCCCTAACCAGGAGGTGGGATCAGACTGACACATTTTCAGTTTGTGTTGTAGCATACATTTTATTTAACCATTTGCATCCTACAAATGCATTGGGGAAAAATGTTTTTGATGCCCATTTAATTGCCTCAATCTTTCTGCTGTATGGTCTCATCTACTCTGGGTTTGACCAGATATAGTAGCCACTAATTTTCCCAAGTAACTGCTGCATATAATACACCTTCTGTGTTGATATAGATCTGAGACTCCGCTAATATATCTTCAGTTGATTGTAGATAACCATACATGCTTTCTTCCATATGTGAATCATATTATAGCCATTGGACACATTCTTGATTTTTATCTTGATGATTTTATTTGTTGTACATATATTTGAGATGACGTAGTGGATCTGATTGTCAGTCTTTTTTCTAAAATTTTGGTATATAGAGCCTTATGACTTTCCAAATGTAAGTTATGGAATGTTGTTAGAAAATAGTTATGGGTTTCACAGATTTGGAAAGGAGACTATATCTAATAAAAAATTAATGCACATAAATTGTGGTTGATAATTAAAAAGGATATAAAGTGGAATATACAAGCTTGGAAGAATTACTCAATTGTTTCTCTTTATTGTGATATAATATCTGTTACATAGCATTGAGTGAGGCAGTACATTTTATTAAAAAAAACAAAAATCAGTGTACTGTATTCTTTATATCTAATGCATATATGTATTTTTCACCATAAGAATAAAATGTAAACAAAATATAAATTATATTCTTCGTAGACAATTTAATAGAAAAAGTAAACATCTGTAAAAATATGTTTAACAATTGTGGGTCTACCTTACCCTTGTAAACCGTGGCACGCCTTTCCAATTCCACAGTGTGCAAAATACATGCATGTGCTGCCATTTTGAATAATGACTTAAAAGCCTCTCCTCGGCACTACTACGCTATAATATCAGGTTATTTTAGTGAATTTAAATGAGGCTCCTATGGGTGAAGTCTCAACTGGGGTCATCAAAGAGTCTGTTTTGAACATGGCACTGGTAAGTAGACTAGGTTTTGACAAACTAGCCACAAAGAAACCATTTCATAGATGTATTATAATAACCTGTTAATGTTATGCATTTGCTAGTTTAAAAATAAAATTAATACAAATGTTCATGTTTCTATTTATCTAGGGCGCTGGACAAGAAAAACTTGGAATCTACATAAAATCTGTTGTAAAAGGAGGGGCAGCTGAAGTGGTTTGTAATATTTATTGTACTTTCTTCCTTGTCTGTTTTGTGTATCTGGAGAATACTTGGTTTAAATGCTTTAGCTTTGATTCTAAATATATTAATGGAAATAGTAGCCAACATCCACATGAAATGTTTTCATAAACTTTTGAGTTTATTTTGAGTGCTCAGTTAGGAGAATATATATTTTGAATTGGCAGTTATTTACTACAAAGCTATGTCATCAGGAAATTAATATCTTGTGATAACACCGCAAAATATTCATCTTCATTCTAGAGAGTTTTTCTCAACCACTGATTTAAGGGACAAGATTAAAAGGATGTTTTGGTTTGAGTAAAGATGTAGTAGTAATTAGTCAGCCTGGTCCTGTTATTGGCTCTTGAAGACTTGAGTGGAAAAAAAAACACTGCTGTGTGTCTCAACTTCAGGCCTCAAGCCCCAGATTAGTTAAATTGTGACTGATAGTTTGCCCGAGCTACTTGTGATAGAATCCTGGCTTGATAGGTTGGGAGCTTGGTTAGTGAAGATGATAATTACTGTTCTAACTTATTCTTTGAACTTAATATTGTAATTGTTTTTATTTACCTTGGATCCAATTGGCTTCGGAAAAGTTGAGCTATAAAATGTGCAATATACATCACATTAATTTTCTCACACTTGTTATTATATAATGAAAGGAATTGCATAGATACTGTGATGCCAAGGTCATTTTGCACTGCAATCAGTACCTACCCAATTAAGGAACGCTAGGCTTGTTCAACAAAGTGGGCAAAAATCCATTTTGTGGGCGCCCTGTCACTAGTGCTGACAAGCTGGGATTCAGGGCTAACTGGTCACCACTTTACTCCATGGTGAGTCTGTAGGCACTGTTGGATTGCTGTCAGATGGCATGCTATGTCCACATTTAAGTGTAGTACAGGGGCTTTTTGAAACGCACAGTCATAAACCCTTAATACCGACGTATTAAGAAATTAGAAGAAATAATTAAACAAAAAGTAAACAAAATAAAATGTCCCCAGTTTCATATTTGCATCATATCAGCCTATTCAGTTATACGCTCTTCTCTTTGTTCTGCAAATCCATGTTTTTTCTGCATGGATGGCTTCTAATCATCAAAATATTATTTGTGCAACATATTATTTTGATGTACTTTTTTCTATTACCTTAAAAAAAAAATGTCTACATATTATATACAGTAATGTAGTTGCTGCTGATTCAGAGTTGTCCATTTGTATTTTAGGATGGTCGTTTAGCAGCAGGTGACCAGCTTCTTAGTGTGGATGGACGTAGTTTGGTGGGTCTGTCTCAAGAAAGGTACAGTCATGGGTAACATCGGGGACAAATCTATATGTTGTAATTGCAAATATATTAAGTCAGGTTTAAAAATTATAAGTTGTTTTGTGCTATTTTTGTTGAGTTCTGATTTTACCAACTTTTATTTAAAAATCTAAATATGCATTAACATAGTAAAGAGATTCAGAGAAATTTTGGCTATACCTCCCTAGCATGATCTATCGAACATTAAGTTCTCGACACTGCCCTTTAGACTAGAACGATTCTTGTTTCAGAAAGGATATGGGGAAGTTAGAGAGCACACACATCAACTAGTCAAAACATAACTTTTGTAAAAATAAATAAATAAAATATATTCTTGTAATAAAATTATATACTGGTGTGGGTGTAGGAACCAAAGAAAATTTGGGCGGTATACCACATATTATATACAAATACAACACAACTGATTCTCTACACACAATGAAAAATCTGGGTTTTATTTTTCTTTTTTTTTTTATTACAAGCCATAATATTAAGGTGTACATTACTTCCCTGGATATGCATACATCTATAGCAGTTTTACAGAGCTGGTATGCAAATTTACCTCCACTAACCTGAACATGTCTGAAGCAGTGCTGAGAAGGTGAAAAATCCCTTCAGGAAGTTCAGTCAATGTTCTTGCTCCCTAAATCCCCGCTGTGTATTATAACAAAGCAGAAGAAATGGTGTATTAATATTTGTCTACTTAATTATTTTTAACAGGGCTGCTGAACTCATGACCAGAACAGGTTCAGTTGTAACCCTTGAAGTAGCAAAACAAGGAGCAATATACCATGGCCTGGCCACACTGCTCAACCAGCCGTCTCCAATGATGCAAAGAGGTACGTTGAAGTAATAATAATGTATAATGCAATGACATAGTTTGTGGAACTAAAAATGTATCAGAAGAATGTGTCATAAAAGCCTAATCCCTGTAAAGACATTCATTCAGCAGGCCAAGTGTTTTGATTTCCTACCTCAATTTAAATGTAAAGATTTACATGCTTGTAAATGTAGGCAATACTTCCCTTGACATGGCCTACAATTTGAATGTCATCAACAGTATTGAAGGAATTATTGAAGGATGAATTGATTCATTAATGTTTCTGAGCTCCTGTAATATATAACATCATTCATGGTTCTATATTCGGCTTTTAACCAATTGTTATATTAAGAAATCAGATCTAGGCAAACCAGTCCTCCTTATGAAAAGCTCATGGTAACAAAGATATGACATATTTTGTTCTGCCCTTGCTACACATATTTGTTATAAGCCAAGCCATTTATCCATATCTATGCAAGGGTTCAGTTACACGTAGTATGGTTCCTTACTGATAAAGCAACTATCTGCTTTTTTATGAGTAAAGAACACCTATCACTTTTAGTTAGTTATTGTCTTTGCTGCTTTCACATTAAATTGATTTGCTGCAATGGTTAAATTTGGTTTTGTATGACTCAAACAAGTAATAAATAACATTTCTCATTTTAACTGGAAACCTTTACATGCCAAGTGATTACAAGAACAAGAATGTAACATCAGTGTGTTTTTGTTATATATTCTTCTTTAGCAGCTATCTTTGTATTGAGTGAGGCAAAGGGGTGTTCTGGTTAATTAATATTGTTTTAGCTAAAGGGATGCTGAGCCTCCATATTTATAGTATATTATTTTGAATGAATAATGGGTACTTATGCCACAATATTCAGTATGTTGAGTTGTCATTCCTGTGTCTGTCTGGCCAAAGAGGAAAGATCTTGGGTACATCTGGTGAGGACTATATTACTTGCTGTTAATGATTATTAACGTAGAGGGTCAACATGTCAGAGTGAATCAAAACCCAAACACAATTTGAAAGGATGAGAGGAATGTTATTTTTTGTTTAAGATTAATTTAAATTATAAGAAAATGGCAACAACTTCAAGGGTGTTAAACATCAATTTAAAATGTGTTAGATGTGGGAAGAAAAAATCTACTCATTCATAAAGCTAGTACCATAAATTCATTTTTTGACAAATGCTAACTCAAAGCAGATGTTTGCTTTGAACCAGTCTCTAATTTTATTCTGACAGATGTTGACTTCTGACCACTTCCACACAGACATAAATGTTTGGCGTATATTTTTCTAAAATATCAGCATTACATGATAGACAGGCACATTTGGATTATTTTTTTGTTACAATGAATAGCTCACATTTTTAGATTATATATGGCAAATATTTTTTGGGCATTCCAGTGACCCCTTCAATTTACCCCAAGCATCTCTGCATAGCCTGGCAACGTGTTAAAACTCTGATTATGCATTCTTAATACTTAAATGCCAGTTTAACCATCCAATATGTATACAGATGCAAAGTTTATATGGTGGTTCCATATAATACAATAATAATTTGGCCATGTATTGTTTTCTGAATGACTTAGCAGTGACCTTCTGATTTTATTTTTTAAGCCAAGACTTTACGGTTTGGTTCCATATTTCGACTTTGAGGCCAACATTGGCATTCACATAGTTTAAATTATAATGTGTACAAAACTCATGTTTCTTATTCATAAATAGACTGTACACTTGAAGAAACAAGGTTTTTGAAATGTCTTTTATTCTTCTTCTTTTTTTTTTTTTAACAATAACACTGATCTTTCTATTTGAACATTAGGTTGTGCTTGTTTAATACATATGAATTTGGAGTATACCAAGTATTGATAGTTTAAGGAACACTTTTCCATTTGTGCAATTCCGTCTTATATGTTTATTTGTATCAATTGAGGTGTATCATGGATGTATTGTATGCTTTGGTTTAGTGAAAACTACCCATTTAGTTTGTGTGATAATAAAATAATATGTAAATTGTTTCAGATCGCCGTGGTTCAGGAAAACCACGACCAAAGAGTGAAGGTTTTGAGCTTTACAATAATACAGCTCAAAATGGCTCACCTGAAAGTCCCCAGATGCCTTGGCCAGAATACACTGAACCAAAGAAATTACCAGGAGATGACAGACTACTGAAGAATCGGGCTGATCATCGTTCCAGTCCAAATGTAGCAAGTAAGTTTCATCATTTCAATACAGATTTAGATGAAGGGCCACTGAAAGTAACATCGCAACATAGGTTTGAACTAAAAAGCACAACTAGTCAGCTCATTCTGTCTTCATAAAATGTTTGCTTAGGATTTCCTTATGCACGTCCCTGGCAATTCCTTTACATGTTTGTCTCTACCACTTCCTCAGGAATGCTTTTTGACCCATTTCTACCAATACATGTTTTATCCTTGACATATAGGTACCAGATGAGAGTACTCCCCCTTGATTGATGACCTCAGCAGATATAAATGCAATTTTTTTGAGTCCTGAAAAGACAAGGTGGGGGGAAAGTCTCCTAGCTTGCCTGGTTCATATTTCAAAACTAGCTTTTTTTAATATTAATATTAATAAAGTCTTAATATTATTTTCCAATACATAGTCCCAATTTAGTTTTTAATATCTATAGTATTTTGGCATAAATGTGTTTGTATCACTCTATAGTAATGCAAATAAAAGTGTACTTTTCAACTACTTTTTTGGCAGCAAGTTAAAGTTCATTCTTAGCATAACATCTTAATGAATGGATTATTGTTATTTTATCTAAGATGTTTTATGTTAGTGAATTGAACACCTACCATAAATTGTCTGAGCTTTGATCTTCTACAACAATACTGAATTGTACAATACTGAATATAAGTTAGTTTTTGTGAAATGTTGCTTGTAGCAATTAAGTTTTAAGAAGGAAAAATATATATATTTTTTACCAATACCTAAAAACTTAATTTCTTAAGTTTAGCAAAATAGAGGTTTTGCAGACTAACACAATCGACAGAGTAAATAAATTATAGCACAATACCAAATTATATTTTTGAAAAGAAATGTTTACTTAGCATGACATGCAGAGCCATAATCCTAGTATACAATGCACAAACTGCTTATCACTATCTTGCCAGCTGAATAACAGATCACACGTTGTTCCACCTACTTGATAGAGCTCCTCACTTCTTATTTTTCAGTTGTTGCTTTAAGATCTTCTAACTATCCCCATAATCTCTTCACAAGCCCCTGGGTCTCACATTCTCATGTATAAATGCACCAAGATTCTGCAACACAGTCAGAAATGCCCCTAACTTGGACATTTTCAAAAAGAGGCTGAAGACCAAGCTTTTAAATAATACATATCCCTCTTTTTATCCTTGTGTGATTTGAGACTTTTCTGGGAGGAAAAAATATAGAAATGAATTATTATTAATAATATTATCTGTAGACCCTTGAACTGGCCACTAGCTCTCTTCAACAAGTCTGTTTCACCATAATGACCAATAGCTTACTTTGAAGAAGAGAGAAGCTGGCTGAAGATTTATCACTATATTTCTTGAACAATCTTCTGATCAATTTATTATTTTTCGCCTTTTATTTGTAACACTCCAGCATATTCTGTAGCTCTATACAAGGGTTAAGCACAAAGCAAAAACATTAACACATTGCAAAATAATGGAGGGCCCTGTCTTTGTGCTTAAAATCAAATTACATAGCGCTTTTCCCAAAGCACTGACACAAGATTGAAAACTCGCTAACTTACGATCTAAAAATAGGTTTTAACGCCTAAAAAATCTCTACACTACAAGATATAAAAACTTTAAGTTGTTAGTGATTATGCATTAAATAAAACTGGTCTTATCTTAACTTCCTGATAGTGCCCATATTAAGGGGGGGGGGGGGGCGCTGTTATTTAGTACCACCTATATGTTTAAGCAAAAGTTGTGAATTATGTATAGTGAACAATACCCAATTTAGTTTACTATTTTGTATTATATTGTTTCAATAGCTTTCTTTAGATGAAACTAACCTTCATATACTCCATACATGTTCTTATTTTTCTCTTAAAATGATCGTTATCTTTGTTTTTAATGGATTATTTTTCATTGTAATTTAAATCAGATCAGCCTCAGAGTCCAGGTGGAAAAACGGCATATGCTACAAGCTCAACCGTCAAGATTACATCAGTCTCTACTGGAAATCTTTGCACTGAGGTTAGTGTAATATGTTCCTCAGACACAACTTCATTTATTTAAGTATTTACTGTAATATTTGTTTATCTGTAGCCTGTAAAAGATATGTATTAAATAATTTACATTAGAGTTGTTTTGTAAATATATTAAAATATAATGTTAATATCATGTTTTATGGTTTGTTGAATTCCCACATTTGCTATAGTGCATTTAAAAGCATATGTTTTAAATAACAAAGAAAGTTTCATATTTTCAGTATGCTCTTTGAAATAACCAATAAAGGTAAAAAAAAAAAATGTAAGTAAAAAAATACAGCCAGTTTGTTGTTAATGATTATATGCAGTTGTAATTTACTGAGAGCAGTTTCTGTCTTTGCATGGATACTTTATCACAAGAGATTAAAACCATAAGTTCTGCCATGTTAGATTTAAGGCCATTTTTCTCACACAAGCCATATTTTCTTTTCACTGTGTAAGCATATTAATATATATATATATATATATATATATATATATATATATATATATATATATACGGTATATATATATATATATATATATATATATATATATATATATATATATATATATATATATTAAAGTAAAGCTATATAATTAAAATCAACTGCAGAGTTGCTCACCTCTATAATTGGTCATGAGGAGCATTGGCCACAAGAAAGAAAGAATTAAGAACTCCAGTTCTGCTTGGGATTTCACCAGTTAATAACATGGATTTACTGTCAGAACCTTACTCTAAATTAGGAGCCACACTATTTTCTGCAAATGTGACGCTTTCCTGTTGTTGTTAATATCTGACCTTGCATCTACAGTTGTCTCTTTACAAGTGTTAAATTTGCCTGCACATAACTAATACGAGGATGGTATTTGCGGAGCCTCTGAATGGTTGGGTGAGAGTAAAGCAGGAAAGCATCCTATTTTCATTTGAATCATTTATTTATCTGTTTTAGGATCAGCCACCACCTGCAAGACCGGAGGCATATCCTATTCCCACGCAAACATATACTAGAGAATATTTCACCTTCCCAACACCAAAAGCTCAAGATCGAATGGGACCGGCTCAAAGTCAGTGGCCAGATTATGAGGAGAAAGTCCAAGTGCAAATGGGAAGCAACCACTCTAGCAATACTTCAGTTCAAGTAAGCAACCGTTGTAAAACCATATTCACCATAATTACTGATGAACACATCATGGCCAGTTTGACGGCTCTTATGTTGGGTGATAAATCTTTTATATACTTAATAATATTGCAAGTGTTAACCCTTCATCCCAACAGAGGGGTCATGGTAAAGCTTACTTTATTTATTATTATATGTCTTTTTTTTATTTATTTTTTTATTTTTTTTACAGCGAATTGCTCACTCTCAAGAGGAGTTGCGAGATGACCAAGGGTTTCAATCAGAACGAAGTCGCTTGGAGCCTATAATGCGTAAAGATATTGAGTACATGGACAGAAAACTGGATGGTAAAGATGCCTGGATGAACCAAAGTTCTCCTGGGGAATCCAGCACTTCTAGTCAAGAGCATCTAAACAATTCCTCCAAGGCCTTTGCTTCTAATTCCTCACTGAATAAAACAGGACCTGGCCGGTGGAAAACACCAATTGCTTCTCAGCCAGCACCAGTTGTTGTGTCCCAGCCTATTCGAACAGACCTCCCCCCTCCACCTCCACCTCCTCCATTGCAATATGGAGCAGAATTTGAAGGCATACCTGTTGACTTACCTCTGCCACCCCCACCTCAAAGTCAGGTGGGGCCACCATTCAGTTCCCAGGCAGCTGCTATAGAACGCAAGAAGAGGGAAGAACATCAGAGATGGTATGAGAAGGAGAAAGCACGTTTGGAAGAAGAGCGAGAAAGGAAGAGACGAGAGCAGGAAAGAAAACTTGGACACATAAGACCTCATCCTCCTATTGCTCAACAACCTCTAGTACCTATGGTACCCCAGCCACAGCCAGTTGCTCCACCACCAGCCATACCACAAGCAAGACCAGAGAAACCTGCAACTCTCCCCCGACCTCAAGATACAGTAATCCGTGAGTTGCAACCCCAACAACAGCCACGCACCATTGAGAGACGAGACCTGCAATATATTACCATCAGTAAGGAGGAACTTTCTTCTAGTGACAGTCTTTCTCCAGATCCTTGGAAACGGGATGCCAAGGAGAAGCTAGAGAAGCAACAACAGATGCACATTGTAGACATGCTGAGCAAGGAGATCAATGATCTGCAGAACAAGTCAGACCGTACACCAGAAGACAATGACAGACTACGCAAGCTAATGCTTGAATGGCAGTTCCAAAAGCGACTCCAGGAATCCAAACAGAAGGATGAAGATGATGACGATGACGAAGAAGATGATGATGTGGATACCATGCTGATCATGCAACGCCTGGAGGCTGAAAGAAAAGCAAGGGTAATAATGATATAATATACAGTAGCTTTCTTAGATGATTCATTTTGCAATATCAACCTAACATTTAACTGGCATTTACTAAATTCTCCCTAGCAATGTGCTTGCTCATCTAATGATTACTAAAGTTCTGGAGAAAGCTGAGCAGCCTTCAGTATCAAAACTATATTATCCCAGATAGCATGTTTTTGGTAAGTTTTCATATCAGATGCTGCTCGATATACATCAATAACATATTTTAGCCCTTAAAGTAGATCTATTACTTCTGAGGTTCTAATCTTTATTTAAAGAGCCCAAAGGAGTATATGAATTGTACTAACCACCCTTTTTATGGATTGAATAATTATTTAGCTATACATTTTGCTGTATGTGACACAGTGTGCTAATTAGCTTCTGTGATGCCAGGTCACTTTGAAAACACTATACAAGTAATATCATACAGCACTATTAAGGCAAAATTATGTATGTCAACAAACATAATTAATTAAAAATCGCTTTAAAATATACAGTAATTCCTTGTTTAACAAAGTTAAAATGGTTTTCATTATACAATATTTGTATTTACTTGCATTTTAACCATCTCGGGGTCTATTGGTGATCCTTTTAACTCCCCTGAGGCTGTGCATAGCCAGTAGCTATATTATACTAAATGATCCTTTTGTGCAGTATGTACTTTCATTATTTTGGTATATGCTCACTCTTTCGTATAGTACATATATCCTTCCTATATTTCTTTCTTCTGAAACCTAAATCTTTGCTTGTGTTCATTTCAATGACAAAATTCCTTTTACCCCTTTTTACCAGGAGCAAACCCTTCCGCAAGAATGCTTTTGATTTTCATATACTAAGAATGTAACCGCAGTGTTAAACAAATGATTATTGTATAGACAGTTTTTATTTCAACTTAAAACATCTCTCTTTAATTTTTAAATATTGAAACTGCTGAATATTTAGAGTTCAAAGAGGTTTACCATATTTGGAAACCCCCAATTTTTTTGGTTATTTTACGTTCTGTTAATTAAAAGATTAGGGGTGCTACAAAACGGTTTAACATGACGAAGTACATTTGTAGAATGTACAAATGAAAAGAAAATCCTAATGCTCTTCCTTATTATATACAGTTTACATTACATTCACAATATTTATAGATGGACACTTGGTTCTTTTATAAGACACTACAATCTACACATTATTTACCATAGCAAAATGTGTATGAAAAAAACTAAACTTGACTAAAAATAATGCAACTAGGAATACTACAAAAATAAATATGCCCATACTTATCTTTTAATTTGATTATTTGTGAATACACAGTTTCTAATTTTTGATATTTCTATCCATGAATAAATGTGCATTGCATACACCCGCTTTAGTTTACTTCTAGAATCATAGCAAGCCATAACTCAAGTGTGGCCGTGCTTTGTGAGGTCCGCAGACACTGTTATGTCATCTGCCAAAACTGTTACAGTAATCACCTAGTAAATGAAAAAGAAAACGAGAAGAATTGTTGTGTAACTGAACTCCTTGAAATATTATTGTTAAATGACCTGTTTAGGTACAATTTAGCACTCCGTTAACAACCTGTGAAGAAACAATTAGCAGCAACATTAATGAACCACTGTAATGCCCTAGCGAGAGGGGCTAGTTATTTTAAACATTCATTGATCATCATTAACATTTTGATAATAATTTCTAATGGCAGCATTAAATTCATTTTCAAAGATTAGAACATCCGCTAAGTGCTTGTCTCCGCCCTGATAAGGTCACTAAGGGGAGGGTGGGGAATTTGCTGAGAGAGATGTCTAAAGAGTTTTAAGAACAACCACATTTGTTAAGAGAATAAACAATGTTTCATAGTATTTCTCCACATAAAAAGCTCATTACCAGCAGATATAATTATATTCTAACAAGACAGCACCCAGTGGAGATCATTGTGTTGGTACACTTGCAGCCCTATTAAATTAGCTCAACGTATAAAACCGTAGCCCGCAAGACTTACAGCTATTAAATTAGACCCTTAAAGCAACCCGTCAACCACTTGCGGAGTAAGGGCGAGAAAAGGCTAAGGGACGTGAAAATTTGAACTGCGCGCCCGCAAATCATATGATCTGTCAAGCCCGTAACTGTTCCATTCATGCTATTAAATTGCAATAAATTCACTGGCGTTCAAGCCCGTAACCCGCAAATGGATTCCAAAAGCCAACGGGTACAAAAGAGGACCCACTAGAGGGTAAAGTCCTATCCGTAGCACTGTAAATGCACATATACACACACTACTGTACTTTTATTAAAAGGGAAAGTGATGTTAGGTCTTAGAATTAACATTCTCAAGCACGCAAATCGGCAAAAAAACAACAACAACTTTATTTCATGTTTAATTTCCGTTTTATATCGATCCCGGCAATCAATGTGTTAATAGTGGTTATACATATAATGGAACTCGCATGGGCTAGAATAACTTATTTACAACTTTATAAATATTGCATCATATCTGGAATGTGGGTCTGATCTGTAACTCGTAATTGAACCCGTAAGACTTTGAAATCCAACCTCCATTTTTCTGTGACGCAATGATGATGATCTCTGTTTCCATTGGCCGTTACAGGCTTCTAATTTAATAGGGCTGTTTATGTCTAAAAATGTAGCAGCTGTTTGCTAGACAAAGTTACCTCCCCCAGATATACTTTTAGTTGGTGGATGTCAGCAGCAGTTTACTGTGATTTCTGAACATTGATTTTTTTAAATGATTGAATATTAATTTTATTAATGGTCAATACAAGATTTAAACATCTAGCTCATGTTGTTAGCACATTACAGTGGTCATATAAAGGACCATTTTTTGCCAGTAGCAGCAGTAACACATATTGTGTATTGGTGTGTATTTAATATTTGCCTGAATTTAGGAAGTAGAAAAGCAGATAATTCATTCAAATGCTATTTAAAACTGCAGCTTTGATCAGTAAAAAAAAATATAAATTCAAGGAAGAAATCAATATTATTTTCCACCATTAAAATCGTATACAGAATTGTCCATGGTTTTAGGTTTGTAGTGTTTGTTTCATATTTTTTTTAAATAGCCAAAGCCATGGTAAACTAAATGAAAATATTTTTTTCCCATGAAAAAAAGAATATTTGTAACCTATGATCTTTTAAATATGCTAAAAAAGCTGTTTGTATAAAATCCCTTTTTATGACCGTTGTGTTTGTCTACTGAATTAATAACCTTGCACTGAAACAACAAATACTTAACTGAATGGTATATAAAGGTCTGTTGGTATTTAAGGGATTTTCATTGCAGTTAATATTATTAGCTTGGGAAACATGTAGACTTCTTCTTTATAGGTTTTTCATTGCATTTACTATGTAGTCTTTAATCTAAAAATGTGCAGAGAGTGCAATTTTTTATGTCATAATGCATAATATGTTCAAGTCAGAAAACATATTGGAGATTCTAAAGCAACTGTAAGGTTGTATTTATTCCTATATAGGTGAAAGACATGTAAAAAAATAAACAATATGTGTTCCTGAATACACGTTTGCTATCTACACCTTCTGCAGTACAAATTAACAAAATATTAAAATACTTATCTTGATAGATAATAAATTATATCTACCTCTGTAGTGTTTCCTGTATAAATTAGTTCTTCTTCCTAATCTTCTACCCTAAACATTTCAATTTTACTTTCCATTTGCATTTCTATTTAATTTGTTTCTATGCATCTGTAAATACAAAATAAATTAGTATTTTGGTATACTGGGGCTGTATCTGTACTTAAGGAATATATGGTCCGTTTATAATAAAATGGGAGACCCTTTGTCCGAAGTTTAAACAGCAAAATGATAATCTGGCTGTAGTAAGTTATGAAAATGTAATTACATTTGTATTGTATATAATAAATACTACTCTATTTCTTACTTGAGCATGTATGTGTAATATATATATATATATATATATATATATATATATATATATATATATATATATATATATATATATATATATTGCATGCTTAAGAAAGACAAGCTTGTGACAGTGAAAAGTATGATATACCGAAATACTACTTTAACTTGCATCTGCACTACCAATCTAACGTGGCTGCTCCCAACTAATTATGCTTCTTTAAAACGAAAGCGGAATTGTTTTATGCAACTTAAGATTTAACGCTTTTTTTCACCTAGCATCTTTTTTCCCCCTTTCCTCTTCGCTATCTGCAGCAGACAGCTATGCCAGCAATCTCTGTTCTAGATTTGGTATGTTCTGTATTTTCTTTCTCTTTCCTTTTTCTTCTTCTTCTCTCTTCTTGTATCTTTTTCTCTGTAATTTCACATTTTCTATGTAGTGAAAGATGTGCTGTCTTGTCCTTAGTGTTCTGTTCTGAGGAGAGCCCCTCATGTCTCGACGCATGCCTTGCTTGGAAGTAGTGTTGATAGTATTTGAATGCCGTTTCTGTCCTTAACTTTCATTTCTCTTCTAGATTTGTCCTACTTGTTTTATATTGAACATATTTCCCTGTACAGTGGGAGACAAATGCTTTTTTCTATTTGTATTGATAGTAAAAAGCCAGGAACTCCATCATGCTATTTGTCTAATCAACACACAACTCTAGTTAGCATATACTGTCATCCATATTGAAGGATTCATTTGCATTTGTTTGACCATGATTTCACTTTCATTTATTTACTTTTAATCGTTCTTCTCCTCTTCATAATGTTCTTTTCCATTCCATTTGCGTGGTAACACTTCTTTTTCTCTGAAGTACACAAAATAGGCATTATATTGGTTTCATTCCATCCGTCAACACAATTTTTTTTTTTTTTCCACACCATTATTCTGTTCTCCTTCCGCACCACTATTTTGCTCCTTATGTTCTCCTTCTTACCCATCAACATGCATATCATATCATACCATACCATACCATTTTGTCACCTCTTCCATGACTAAAGCTGTTGGTAGTCCTTCCATTCAGTAGATTTTAGTCCTTCCTACATGTCATCTGGTTCCCTTGCTTAAGAGCCCTCCTTTGGGTCACCCCCATCATGTCATTGCCTGGTCTCCTTTCCTACAGGGTGATGATCGCTGAACTACCAGTAAGAGGTAAAACCTTTGTTATACATATCAAGGTGTAGAAGGAATTTGACCACTCTAAAATATATGTGATACCTATGTGATTTTGATGAAGACATTGCTTAGCTATTGTAGTTATATTTTATTGCAGTACTAGTTATCTTACCAAATAAGATAATTTAAAACAAAAAAAAATATATAACAACTCTATTACATTTTGTTCTACAATGTGCCATGGTTTAATATTAGATTTTCCACTTGTGATGGAATAATTACTACTTAAATGGGACAATACATACTCAATGTAGTTGAACCACTCAGATTTTTGTATTTGAATTTCTTTAGACAGATATGTACATATACTGCATAATTAAATACAATCACTTATATCAGCATATAATATATTACCATCTTTGTACTTCAAATAGGAACTGACAGAAGTCCAGTGGTATGCTATCTGAGATTAACTGCACTATCAACATTGTTTTAATGCCACTATGCCTAAGATGATCTATAGCGTTGAATGTGCAATACAATTAATAGGTCTTGAAATGTGTACATGTACATAGATAGCTGGTTATAAGTATACTAGTTTGAATAACATGCTATAGATATAATAGTTTGGATAACCTGCACTTTCTATGGTGTTATGGTAGCCTATAAAGGTAATAAAGATAATATCAAAGTCAAACAGTGGTCATTAATAGCGCAATATTTCAATAAAAGTAGAAATATAGAGATATTCTGTAAATAAATAGACAATCTAAAGAAAAGTTTGATTGAGTGTGCATGTGTGCAATGTATAGCATTCTTTTTGTATTTTCATACCTGTGTGGATATTTTGATAAATGATCCTTATAGAATAATTTAACATTTGTTGAAGTTTTGTTGCATAAAATTACACATTTTTGTAAATATATGTTGTTTTGTAATACTATTGTAATATAGTGTTTTTCTAATTTTTGTATCATGATTCTTTTGTTCTTTCTTTCAATTTTGGGTTACAGTTTTGGCAGTGTTGACAACATTCTGCTGCTGACCTAATGAAAGCGAATTTACAAAAATATTAATAATAAAAATTGTAATATACACTCAAACCAAATTGTAGAAAAAGACTTCTCTGCTAACTTGTTTTTCACTTTTCTTATATATTCTCTCAAACATAGTGTACTGGTCTTATTTCTTTTTAATTCACTATTATTTTTTGAATTCTTTATAAAATGGTTTCGGCGATGGCACATGTGTTGGTTCTTCAGTAACTTTTTTCAAGTTTAGGCAAATTCCCCCAAAATATATCAAAAACAATATTTAATATTATTTCCTAGCTTAGCCAGTGAACATGTTATAAAAAGTTTATTATTAAATAGACTGTTTGTAGCTCAGTGCTGGCATTATTTGTCTGTGATAAGCATGTGTTAAGAACTTTGACTTCAAATTAGTGATATTAACAGAAAAAGAGAATAATTCACTTTAAGCTATCAGTAGAGGAATAAAGTTGGAAAAGAACAGCACATTTTAAAATCGTATATGAAACTACGGTACTCTGTCTTAAGAAAAAAATCATGCACAATTTTCTAATTAATTTGCTTATGTAAAAAAAAAATCTGATTTTTTTTTTATATAGTTTCTTTTTTTTACATAATATTAAAATTGTCTTCATTTTTTACTACTTAGCCAGAAAGCAAAATCATAATACCACAGTATGTAATAATATTATAGTGCATTTATGAAGGAAGGAATCCTGCTGAGACATTCTGATGCCAGATTATACATTGCAGTATTTTTTGGCTCATTCTAAAATATTTCCTGAATGAGTTTTATTCAAATTGTTCATCAGTTTATTTCTGGTTTATTGATGTTATTAGAAAATTATAATTCTCATCTAGATTAATAAAATGTAATTGCAAATTTTGGAATGGAAGCCCTATATTTATATGGTGAAGTCATTTCATTATAGTTAAATGCCCAGAATAGTACAATCTATACTATACAATGGGCCATATCACATAACGTATTATAGTATCATAGCCAATTTATGGTCACATCTGTGTATTCTATTCCTGTAATGGGTTTTTACTTTAGTGAGCTAAATACTTTTTCAAAGCAGATTGATTCGCTTAAAGACTGTTAATGAAACATATGCTTTTTGATAGGGCAGTATAAACATTTTATTGCTCATTTGTTAGACAGTTGCTGCCAAAAGACATTGTTAAAATTAGTCCAGTGAAAAGGTGAGGCGTGCATTTATTTTATGTGCCGCATTTCCCTAGTGAGTGCAATTACAACAAAGTAATGATAATAAAAATATAGTAAAAGTAAATCGATCACAAGGGTTAAGGAACTGCATGCAACAAATAGCAGTGGATATTGTATCCAGATGTAAATTACTTTTAGGGTTCAGTAAACTTATTGCTGTGTGTTGTGTGTTTTTATGTACTCATACAGTATATGTATAGACATGCACACAGACCTAACATAATTGGTTTAATTTTTCTTTAATAGTTTGCACCATGAAACAAAAATTATTATATGAAGCAACATAGTCTCAAAACAAACTAAACGCCATCATCATCTATTAGTTACAGGATGAAGAGCGCAGGCGGCAACAGCAACTGGAAGAGATTCGTAGAAGGGAAGCTGAAGATAGAGTCAAACAAGAGGAGGAGCGTCGGCACCAAGAGGAGGAGCGGTCAAAGCGGGAGTCAGATGAAAAGGTTAAGAGAATTTCTCTATGGGACTTTCTAATCCTTTGTTATTTTTTCTCCTTATTTAATGCGAGAAGGGTATCTATTGAGCAATTACCAGCAGCATATCAGGTGATAGACTACAAAACAAGATGTGGTGGCACTCTCCCAATTGTGTGAGATTTTAAATTCATAGCTTTTTTTTGGAACCTGCTTAAAAAGTGATGTTTAAGTTGAGAAAAATCTAAAAAAAATAACAGTATGGAGGATAGCTATTGACTCTTGTGGTGAAGTAAGAAACGTCCTTGCCCAATAATTTCTGTGTTCCTCTGCTCCCTAATAAGACACAGATCATCTTAGTCTTTATGGATATATCAATATGATTAAATAAAAATGAAAATTCAGAGACCTAAGTGGCATTCGTTTAAAGTATACCCACAGATATATTTACACAGACCAGTGAGATCTGTATTTTTTGCATGTAAGCCTATGATTACTTGTTTTTTAAGTAATTATTTAAGATTTTTATAGTTATACTAATTTATGAAGATACTTACCTACCGGTTATTTTAATGATAGATGGATAGTAGAAATCTAATATCAAACAAAGCATATCAAGATGTAAAAAGGTTACATCAAATAACAATACCTTGCAAATGCAGGTGCAAATTTTGAAATAAATATTTTATTTGCATCTGAATAAATATTCTATAGAAAATCATTTCCAAGTATTCTACACCACATTGATACTTGTTTTGTAAAAAAAGAAAGAGTTTGTTACGATTTGTACAAAACCCAGAGTTTGAATACATGGCTCCCGCAGGATACTGCAAGACTGGCTCATAGCTATGAGAGTTCTTACAAGAGAATATAAGTAGTTATTGCATGGATCCTGCAGGATATTGCTGACAAGTACACTTAAGCACGTGAAAATTTGCGAGTCAGAGCCCAGAAACACAATAATTCCCACAGCAACACGTGTAAAGTAAAAAAAAAAAAAAAAACATGGACACATTGTTGTGGTGTATTATTCTTGCACATGAGCTTTGCAGTCAGACACCTCATATTATTATATATTCATTTCTTACTTGTTACATAGTTTTAAATGTCAGGGGAATCACAGATGGGTGGGGGTAGGTGGGAATTAATAAGGCTTTGAAGGTGTTACTTAGCATAAGTTGTGTGTCAGTTTTTTTATATTGTGAGCAAATATTTGTAACTGACCTTGTGATTTAGTTGATTTTTCTTTATTATTGTTGCATAGGGCTGGTGTAACCATTATAAAGGCTTATTTTGTGTTTTAGGATGTGTGTGCTTCAATTTTATGTTATCAGTATCATGAAAACCTTTTGTTATGCTATTTTATTCCTCTGGGACCCTCATAACTCCTTAAATGTCTCACAAGCATTCGTGTAAATGGTTGTATCTGCTTTTGCACAAGGTTGTGTTTACATGTAAGTATTTAGCCTCCTATGAGGAGCCCTGTAATAACACTAGGTAAAATCTCCCATAGCAGCAAGGAACATTTTTAAGTGTTGATCACTTGTGTTTGGTGCTGGAGGAATGTAATAGCTATGTTAGAGGTTACATGAACATTTCACTGGCAAGATTTCTTATGTGAGCCATGTAACTGAGCCCCCAATTGGTACATTGTTTTTCTTCTCCTCCTTTACCCAATATATTCTTCATAACCTGAATTTGGCCAATTGTTTATTTTTTTTATTATCCTTTATTTTCCATGTGCCAACATTTTCCATAGCACTATACAAGGGTTAGTTAATTATTTTTTTATTAAATTTACCCTGCCCTTAAAAATATAGTAAAATTAATACTACCTAGCTGCAAAACTCTAGTAATTTTGATCTAAAATATGAATTTGGTAAAATAATTATGCTCTGTTTCTATAGAACCTTATACAACCTTGAAAGAATTTCAGATCATAAACACTGATACAGCTGCAAGAGTTTAGCTGTTAAACTGACTACTCCCAGAGAGTATTTCTGAAATATACATTAAAAAAATGATTCCAATCACTGCTTTTAAACTTAAATCTGTGATTAACTATTCCCTAGGCTAAAATAAGCAATAGTATTCCGTAGTATTTTATGGCATGGTATTTCACTTTAAAAGAATAGGAATATTAAAATCACAAATAAGTTCATAGTCAGGAAAATATATTTATGTTATTGAAATAATAATTCTGTTTTAAGAACAGGACTGAATAAGAATAGAATACTTAGATTTGGATTCTTGTATAGTTTGATGAATTTGCTTTTAAAAACTATTTCTTGTTGAATATTGCTTTAAATATTATTTTTTAAGTTGCAGATGTAAATGATTGATAAGTAGGAATTCAATTATAGCCTTTTTTTCTAATGTTTAAACTTGGTTAAATGTTAAAGAAAATACTAGTCATTCTCTTTGAATTTAAGAAAAAATGTGTTTAATACATCAAAACAGATTCAGAGATAAGAGAATGCCAAATTCTTTGTGCTAAAAGTGTGTTTAATATTCATCTTGCCTAATAGTATTGCCATAGGTTTGCCAGGTTCAATGAATTTGATGTATTTGGTTTGTTAAACATTTTCCCCCCAATTTTTTTTTACTGCATGTTTGGAAAATATTTTTTCTTCATATAGAAGTTAAATTCAATGAGTAGTAAGAAAATGCTCATGGACTTTATTTACTATGGTAAAAGGCTTCTCCAACTTGAGAAAAAGTCAATAAAATAGAATTTTAAGGGATCTCACTGTTTGTTTGTTTTTTACTTTTAAATGTATTTATATTTGTTTCTATATTTCCGTCTTTTTTTCTGAAGTAGTGACTAAAACTGATTACTGAAAATGTTTTCTGTTGTATGTACTGTTTATATGCATTAGTAGCTGTATGCATTTGGTAGTTGTGATGTTTGTTCTATTTTTATCTTTATTTGCAAGTATTAATTTTATTATTTCCACTTGGCTCACAGAGGAGACAAGAGGAGGAGTATTACAACCGCTTAGAAGCAGAAAGACGCAGACAACATGACGAAGCAGAACGACGATTGCTAGAGCCTGAAGAGCCTGGTCTGTACAGACCTCCACTCCCACGGGAATATGAGCTCCCACCCCCACCCCTCCTGTCTAACGCTCCGCCTGCCCCACCTCAACGAAACACCTCTTACCTCAAAACACAAGCCCTCTCCCCTGACACGGTTTACACTGCCAAGTTTGTTGCATACACTGATGATGAGGAAGACACAAACCTAGCAGGTCAGGATAAGTACTCCAGCACAAGAAAGTCTTATGGTGACCTCCTTCCAGCTGCCCATAAGCCACAGCTTCCTGCTGCACGCCAGCCTCGTCCTGTGTCCGATGGCATCTTTCTTTCAAACTCATTTCAGCCACCTTCAGCCAATGCCAACAGTACTGGCTCTAAAACAGGCCTGGCCCCACCCATTCCAAATAAACCAGGTTTCTTCCATCAAAGCAACTCCAAAGGTACAGTTGAATTCTGCTGGTGAATAGTCAGAATCTATCTCACCGTTTACCTTGTGGTGGTTTTATAGATTTTAGACTATCCTCTGATTCACAATTTCTCCCTTCCTACTTCATCTGTAATTTTAGCTGAATGATTTCCCGCTCCTAAATCCTACTGTCGGCATGGATATCTTCCTGTTTTTACCAATCAGTAGTTGTTTGATTGAAATCTCCCTCTCGTAAAGTAATTCACCTCTCGTTTCTTCTCCAATGAACAAATGAAGACAAAATTAATGTTGAGCAAATCAAAGTACTGTTGGTTTTGGCTTTCATGCTTTGCTACTCCATGTTTTCATTTAGGTTTGCTGAATGCTTATAGCATGTACTTCTTAACCATCCATTATTTTTACACTTAAGACTTCAGTGTTCATACCAGAGTTATAAGGAATGTGATACTTTTCTCTCTGCAAAAGGAATTTCCACTGAGATTATGCACCTTCATTTGCCAAGAGTTATATATTAGATTCCTTAGTGTTTAAAACTACATAGTGGGAACAATATTTTCCAAAAACTTTTAAGTTAGAATTTCCTGAAAAATATATATAGTTAACCACCAGACATATCTCTTTAATGACGAAACATAGAATGTTGTTATATTAGGAACAATATGTATATTAGGAACAATATGATGTATATTAAGTAAAATTATTATATTTATATATATAAAAAAACTCTTAATGGCAACACTATATTTTATATAAAGTGATCTAAATCACCTTGAAAATCTGTTTACATTTTATCAACACATTTTTCATTAACAGTAATGTATTACAGCTTAAAGTATATATACAAATAAAAGTAGTTTAAACATAGATTAGATTTCTTCCCCTACAAATCTGTATTTCTATTTTATACATTTGCTTTATTATTTTATAAATTAGTGACTGTGGCATTATTATTTATGAATTCACATATTAAAGGCCAATTTAAGTCTCTGCACATTAGATACAGCAGGTTAATCTTTGGGGGGCAATCCTCTGATTGCCAGCAAAGGTAAGTAAATCAAAATGCCCAAGTAGCTGTTCCACCTGTATTCAAAGAAGAGATTTAAAAATGATTGCCTTGTCTGTCACCCCCATAAGAATCTAATATTGGACAAGCCTGAGATAGAGCTCTGAAGTAATCGCTTTCACACTTTTTGAGTTAAATATTTTTTGAATTACTTCTCTATTCTTTTATCGATCAATCTCTTTCACCAGATGGATGATCATGAAATGTAGAGTAAAAATGACACAAAATAAATCTCTTAAGTGTAGTAGTAGTATTAAAAAACAAGCCATTCTTTGAACACTAGATGTTGGTTTTGTTTTTTTAAACACAAGCCGTGAAAAAGTCATATGAGATGACATGTAGGTGGTGGTACTGGAGCTTGTATAACCTTGTGGAATTATTATTCCAACTGCCCACAAAAGGTACAGCGCCAATTACAATAAAAAAAAATGTGCATATAAATGCAATACTAAATATGAATTGGATGTGCATTTGTTTTTTGATATATAAAGTTTTTTTTTGCTCTATATTTCAAGATCATCCAACTGGTTAAAGGGTTTCTTTAATAACAGAAAGCCAAAGAAAAGAGAAGAAATTCAAAGAAATGTAAAGATAAAAAGGGCTTTTTTTTCCATAAAATGTTTTATTGTACGTAAAATTCACTTAACAAATTGCTTGACACATCAGCAATTCACAGTTCAACACAAGTTATACATATAAACAGATCACACAAATTGACATAAATTCTCTTTTTTTTTCTCCCCCATAAAATTTAGTTTTAGTTAAATTTTTTGGCGCCTTTTTTTTTTGTGTGATGTAAGTCGCATGTTTTGGCACATCTGCATATTTTTGGTACAACTTATTGAGGGTAATAGGTTCATTATAGTTTATATGCATCATCGGCAAAATTGCTCAGTGGGTACAGCATTTGTCTGCAGTAAAGCAGTTCCTGTTGGAAGTTAAACTGCTTCCCTACCTTATTTGCAAAACTCTGTCTTATGGTATCCCTCAGTTTTTGGCCAGTTTTATGTCCCTTTTAGTGGGTGGGTTTGAAGGGCAGCTCTGCTTCATTTAGAAAGATGCTGACGTCATCAGTAGGTAGACCGAAGAAATAGGTATTTGTATAGTGATTTTAGTATGTTGGCTCGGTTTGAAAGATTCTTTTCTTCGTAATAAAAACTGAGCTGCACCACTTAATGCATACATTGTCGGATAACAACGCCACTGTCAGCACTTTATAAAATCATAAATCAAATGTATAAATTTAAGAAACACTTCTGAAGGTTTATAAAAGCTAATAGAAATTGAATTAATTACATTTATTGTGATTATTAATGGACTTTAAATAGGTTTTCAGTGTGATTTTGGAAACCAACAACTTTAAGTTGACATTATTATTATTATTACTGAATAATTATGAATTTTCACAGGCACTGCGTTAGAGTATGAGAAAATAAAATTAATTTATTAAGTACAGTAATATATCTTAAGGGAATAAGATATGGATTATTTAATTACTCTTCATTTGTACACAGCTTTACAATGTCCTTTTGTTGGTGTCTCTTCATATAATGTACTAGCTTTCCTACAGGGTATAGGACAATGTTTGAGATATTGCTGTTGAGATAAGTTGATCTAGAACAAATGCAGCAGTATTTATGCAAGAACACCCCAATGTGAATACAACTGATTAGACAAGTTACAAATATTTGCATGTGGTGCCCAAGAGCATTAGGTCATAATCAGACAGTCCTCCTGATCTAGTTCATGTTTAGAGTTTGTTTGTTTTTTACTTGATTATTTTAGGGGAAACCTTTTGGGTGATAATTCTCATTTCAGAAATGATACAGAGATTCACAAAGCAATATACAAAAGTTTAAAAATACTGGTATAAATGATATATATAGAAGACTAACTATTTTGTTTAAAATACAAAACTAACTATATCTTTTATTAGTCTTCTCCCTTAAAAAGTTGGACGAAACGTAAGCAAGGAACCGCACCAGATTTATGAAATATAACAATTGTTGTTAGGGCCTTTAAACATTGTGCAGTATTTTTGCTTTACTTTGCCTTGGCTTTAAATTAAGAACCTAGTGATAATTAAGCTGGTATATTTTGGAATAAAGCTATACCATACTGCTTGGTTACATTAATCTTCATCTTTTTTTGTCTTGCTTATTAACATATGTGCTGCATGCTTATTCTAATTGCAACCCCAATTTTCTTCTTGTTGGCTGAGGAAATACATTTTAAGCCAGTAATAAAATGTCTGGCTATAAATTACAATTTTACCTCCATTTTAAAAGGCTGGAGAAAATGCATTTAAAGTTGATCATCATTATCTATGTCCAATTGTAAACTGAAAACAATTTAATTGTCACAGAATATCTCCTAAAGACAGTCACAAGTTGTCCCTCTCATTGGCAATGTCGCATAAAAATACAATTATTCATTGTTTAAATTTTAAAGCATTAGTGTAACCTTAATTAATAAGTCACATTGGGCTTTGCTTTCAACTGCTTTCAATATAATGGATCCAATTCACTGAAGTGTGGGGAGCCCTATCTTGTTTTGTACATACTTCTCTTTATTAGTGAGAATACTCATCTTAATGAATTTAGCCCATTATAGCCAATCAAAGCGAAGGGCTTGCTTGGTTTCTTGAAATATTTAACAAAATCGCCAACGGATTTAAAATGTATATGTATTTTTTTCTTTATAGTTTTTCTTTTCATTTTATAGGATTCATACATGTTTGTTTAATGGACCACTGTGGTCATACATTTAAAATAAAATAACCTTTTTTGAAGAAGTACTTTTTAAAATAGGTAACCTGTTGTAGCATGTGAAAATATAACACAGCCTCTGATTTATTACCTTTTATATGCAATTATGATGTTATAAATTCTACTACTTTAATTCCCAGTGATTTAAGTAGGAGTCTTAAGCTGCAGAGATGAAGTGTCTTTCTGCACAGTAGGAATGTGGCAGTTACAGCTGCTGGTACTCTAAGAAGCATGAATACATAGCTCATTAGTTTGTAAAGACGCATCCTGCTAAGACGGACGCTGCAAGAAGCATCCTAAAAAGAAAATGGACGAAAATGCAGTAAAAAAAATAATTGCATATAAATGTAAAAAAATAAAAGCTGTGTTTATTTTTTTTAGTTACTAAAAAAAACTTGCTATTATCAAAATATCATGTAGAAAAAGCTTGACCACTGTGGTTCTTTAATGTCTTTTTCAATTAGTATATGTTTTTTATATAGGCTTACAGAAAGGGATAGCATACATTTTCTCAGAAGAATAAGTTTCTACGCTTCATAAAATCAGATTTATTAGCACTTTATTATAGTACCTTAACTTGTATATTTATGTACTATTAGTTATTTTAGGCATATGGCTTTCTCTTTATTCATCGTAATTTTATTTTGGCATGGTGCGGATGGCTTCACGTGCTTGGGAACACATTACATTTTGGCTATTGTATTTTTTATCAGCCTTGCATGTTATAAATGAAACTTTAAATTTAAAATAATCAATCAAAACCTTGTGTATAAAGTTGAAAATTAAAATGAGTTGAAAAATATATCTATGAATTGATTTTCAGATTTTATGCAATGCTGATATAAATTAGGCGCTAATATGCATGCTTCCCCCTTTTTGAGAAATTTGAATCATGGGCTCAGTGTGTCTTAAAATATGAAGCACATTGCACCCTTAATAAAAAATTAATAAAACAAATGTTTCTATAATTTTGTATAACATTTTTTTTTTATTAGGACCAAACTCTTACACTGGATCAACAGGTGCAATAATTGGAAGTGGCGAAGTTTATAGGGATCCCAGAGACAAGCGGGTGAAAAGGTATAAAAAAGATGTAGTATGGAAGATTTGTAGAAATCTGTTGCCACAATGGTCTCTAAAGAATATTGTGTTTTCACTTTCTGAAGTGGATATGCATTTTCTCATGCAGTTCAAAAATGTCTATCTTACATTTCTCAAATAAAATGTTTATTTTTTTATTTTTATGCAAAAGTTTCTCAATTAGGGATAGCAAGAAAGAGCAGGCCAGTGGGTCCTCCTTCCTGGAAGACTTTCTAAGAGATATGCCAAATCTAGCTTGACCTTACAATAGATAGTGAGAACCGGAGAACGCTGATACTTAGTAGTGCAACATAGTAGTGGATCGTGTACACCCAGAAGCTCAAAACCCCCAAGAATATATATATTCAGAATGCAGTGTAATAACTGTTTTTCTTGGAACTCTGAGCTGGAAGCAGGTTTTTTAACTTGCTTTGGACATTCAGGTGTGAACACAGATGTACTTTTTATTTACTGTACTACTGTACGGTGGAGGGCTTCTATCGCTCTTTTGCCCACCATATTATAAATGATTGTTGTGGTGAACTACCTACTCATAATTTCCACAACACAGGCTGAGATCCCGCTCCATGCTGATGATAGCCAGTAAGCTTGAAACATGTACATGGATTGGATACTCAGCCTGTGTTTATTCCAACCTTGGCTTTGCATTAAAGCTGTGTAATAATACAGCATGCATAAGCTTAAAGGAAGCCATGTTTGATGATGGCTACGGAATGAAGAGCGAGGCATTTGTGGACATATTTGTGTGTCCCAGCTCAACTTCCCAGAATGCAGTGTAATAACTGTTTTTTCTCGGAACTCTGAGCTGGAAGTAGGTTTTTTAACTTGCTTTGGACATTCAGGTGTGAACACAGATGTACATTTTATTTACTGTACGGTGGAGGGCTTCTATCGCTCTTTTGCCCACCATATTATAAATGATTGTTGTGGTGAACTACCTACTCATAATTTCCACAACACAGGCTGAGATCCCGCTCCATGCTGATGATAGCCAGTAAGCTTGAAACAGCTGTACATGGATTGGATACTCAGCCTGTGTTTATTCCAACCTTGGCTTTGCATTAAAGCTGTGTAATAATACAGCATGCATAAGCTTAAAGGAAGCCATGTTTGATGATGGCTACGGAATGAAGAGCGAGGCATTTGTGGACATATTTGTGTGTCCCAGCTCAACTTCCCAGAATGCAGTGTAATAACTGTTTTTTCTCGGAACTCTGAGCTGTAGGTAGGTTTTTTAACTTGCTTTGGACATTCAGGTGTGAACACAGATGTACATTTTATTTACTATATATATATATATATATATATATATATATATATATATATATATATATATATATATATATATATAGTTGAATAATGAGTATTGCAGTGAAAAGTGATACCTTTTTTATTGGACAAACGTACTCATAATAAAGCGACGACCTTTCGAGAGATAAGTATCGCTTTTTGACTTGATAAAGAGAGGCATTATCGCTCGAAAGCTCGTCGCTTTATTATGAATACGTTTGTCCAATAAGAAAGGTATCACTATTCACTGCAATACTCTGATTATTCAACTTGGTTACTGGACATTCACAGCTACCTCACTCTTTATATATATATATATATATATATATATATATATATATATATATATATATATATATATATATATATATATATATACATATTATATATATATATATATATATATATATATATATATATATATATATATATATATATATATATATATACATATTATATATATACACATATACACAGGCTGTAACATACAGGGTAGATATATCTGTTCTTCCCCATATACCCTGATTAGAGAAGCTCACAAGTGTTTTTGCCAGTTAAGGGGAATCAAGGGAGGGTATATAGCCTGAGAAAACCAGCCTGATAGCCATTTCGCCACTAATGTGGCTTTGTCAAAAGTTATTGCTTTAACCGTATTGTATTATACACAGTGTTAAGCACCAATAGGGAAGTAGATTTCATCAAATAAATGGTGGGTCAAACAAGTTTTTTTTTAATGTATTTCTGTGATGCTTTTTTGGTAAATTAATATAAATCATTCCAAACAAAATATTTGTAATAAATAAGATACATATAAGATACATTCTTTTAAATTGATCATTGAGCATTTTTGGACAGCAATGGCCCATTAAAGGAATATATTCCTTCAGAAATATATATCATTCATTTAAAAAAATGATTTATAGGATACATATGGGGATTGAATGTAGCCCTTTACTTGTTTCCCAGAGCAAAATATTCTTATGGATATTTAAGGACCTTTATATGACAATTTGTGAATTGAGCATGACAGATGCAGCCAATTGTGCACAACAATTTATCAGGATGTATGCAGATCCTGCCTGTTCTCTTGAAAGAATATGTTCCTCTTCACAATGAACATATCTCACCCACTTGTATTCTCTTCATAACCAATATTTACGTCTTTCACAAAGTGTTCTTTTAAGTGACGATCATTGGGACTATCTTGATATGTTAGTAAAAAAAATAAAAATAAAATATATATATATATATATATATATATATATATATATATATATACGGTATATAATTACAATAAAATTAGCATGTATGAGGGTATAATAGTATTGTTAGTTAAAAAGTTTATTTTAGTAGACAGTGCTTGTGCCATGTTTGTGTTTTGCACAAACCCTGTTGGCTTGAAGACAAAGTGGGAGTGCCCTTCTAGCTTGTATTATCCTCTCAGTAGGGAAGAGCTAGGGAGGAGTGTATCAATGTCATGGCCGTTTCCGTGCATTAGCAATCTTCCTAAATAAAAATATAAAATATTCTATTAAAAGGACTTCATGTCTGGGTTTATACAGCTGCTGGTATAGTTTGTTTGGTGCATACATCATAAAAATGGAAGTTTTTGCTAATCTACAGGAACTGGAAGCAGCGTATGTGGCGCTTCCATGATATAGGTTGCCTGTCACTGCTCTTGAGAATGAGCTGTAATAACTTTATTTTTACAAATAACCAAATAGTTTGTTTTGTGCAACATGTAACTGACTTCAGTCGTAGCTAAACAGCAGGTAGCCCTCATATATTTCAAAAAACATATTTGATCACAGGTTGTAAGTACATTTAGGATTTACAACCTGAAAAAAAATTAGATGGTTTTAAGGAATGCTCTTACAAATGCATAATAAAATGTATCACTTTCTTGTTTATTTAAAGACCATCATCCAGCATTCATTAAATAAGGTTTTAAAATGTTGTTCAATAAGCATATTTAAATACATTACATGTATGAAATAAATAATCATATTTGTGAGCATTTCTTAAAATACAAAGTACGTGACATAATCTCTATAAAATCCGTAACTATGTAAAAATGCATTTTATCAAGGACTAATTTATTAAATAAATTGCACTTTTCAAAAACAATGTGTTATTTTACTATAGACTACAGTATGCTGTAAATTGACACTGTCACTAAAATAGGAAGTTGGTTTTATTTCAAAGAGCAGGAAAACTGGCTAAACATTGCACTAGCCTGTTTTCCTTTAGTGTATAACATTCCTAAGAAATACAGCATTGCTTATGCTGCTAATTTTTGCCTCAATATACTTAAATAATAATAATAATAATAGTGAATTTCCCAGAAATGGCCCACTTTAGAAAGAATACAATGAGCCCAATTAGAATAAAATGAATAATGAATATAAAAAGTTGGTATCAACTGATCATGCTCTCTTGGCTAATCAAACCCCACTGTGAGAGATAATGAATCAAGTGAGATAATTAATAGATATGAGACAGGGTGGATCCTTACCACTTAATTTTTGCAAGGTTTCCAGCTTTCAAGCTCAATTATCCAACTCTTTCACTCAAATGTTTGAAAACAACCATTTGCAAATATATTTATTTATATGTGAATTTTTCATTTTTGAAATAACTGAAGACCCTTCTTCAGGTACTTGTTTACCTACCTACTTCTTTTTTATTAGTAAGCTATTCTTATCTACTATGTGGGCTAATACATTGTCATCCAATCATTGTATAAAACAGAGAACCTATTTTATAATTTACATGCTCGTCTCCGTTTTCATGTTTTGCTTACCTTATTCTTTTTTTTTATCCAATGCAGCCAAGATGGAGACATTAATACAACAGGAGGAGCCCCAGAGAGTTTAACATTTAAGGAACGCCAACGTCTATTTTCTCAAGGCCAGGATGTGTCTAACAAAGTAAAAGCTTCCAGGAAGCTCACAGAACTGGAAAATGAGTTAAATACAAAATGATTTGGGGGAATTAAATAATAAGGCACCTTATGGAATCCTAGTAAAAAATAAATATTCCTAATCAAGGGACTTTGGGTTGGGCGAGAAATGTGTAAAAGGGAGGAATATATATATTTTTTTTGTAAAGAGTGATTTTATGGTTCATTTATTCTGAGACTGTTAATTCAAAATATAGAGATATTGCAATAGCAAGAAGAATGATCTCCTTCCTTCACGTCGAACTTTGGGTTTATACAACTGAAGCACTGTTAAATGTGATTTTAAATCACATGAAGGCAATTGTATGACAAGTTTGCTTGGGAATATAATTGAAGCATAGTTTTTTTGGAATGCACCTGTCAATCAAATAAAATAAATTAAAAATCTGTAAATTGAACTGCTGAAACTGTGCCGCTTAAATGCTAAGATGTTTTCTGAATTGACATTTGCAAGGTGAGGAAGGATTCATCATTCTCAGATTAAAATGTATAATATTTGATTGCACTTTGGAGCAAACTATAATCCAGCGGATTTTGCATCAAGTGTGTCAGATTAGTTCTCACTGGTGGTTTCTTTCAGTACCTCTTTACTGAACTCTTCATGTTACTGAAACAGAGGGGGAGAAAAGTGAAAATAAAGTTGTTTCTGCAGTTCTGTATGATCCTGGTGCACAACAGTATAATCTTCACATTAGATCTCCATGGAGATATATTGAATAAATACTGGTTTTGTAGCATAAAAAAAAAAATCATTTTCTAAATAAAAAAAATTGGCAGCCACTTGGAATGATCCCTCTAATTCATTGGATGCTTATTTCTTTCTCTATTTTTTTTCCACACAAAAGAAAAGGAAGCTTTGAACACATAATTAAATCATAGTTATGTTTTAAACAAATCTGCAGTTGGTCAAAACGACTAAAAGTGTCTTCATAAACATTTTTGAAGGCTTAGCTTTGGTACAAACTTGGAAAAATATCCAAAATCTAGGACTCAAAAAAAGGTATTTTCACATTTGTGTGTGTGTGAGCTGTGGTGCTATTGATAGTTCATTAGCATCATTCACTTTGGATTGATTTTAATTTTAATTTCCTGTGTACCAGTTTGTCTAAGGAAAAACCCAGAACTTGTGTACATAATTGGATATTTTAAAGGTTTTGACAGTAAGGACATTAATTGGTTATTAAATTTCTTTGTTAAAACAGCATGGAAAATGTTGACACTTCTTTGACTCGCAAGTTACTGAATACATAGCCTTTTAATTTGGCAAAAACACTACATTATGGGCTTCCAGGCAGCTAAGTCAGATCCTTATTACTAATAATAGACATTATTCAAATGTTTTTTCTTTTATACATTTTTTTTAAATTAAATATATTTGTCAGAAAACATTTAACCACTTCATTCTGTTTTTCAATGTTTGATGAAAAAAATATTTTGTGATTTGACACTTTTTACTTTAAATCATGAGCCAAGGTTTAGTGGAGATGAACCCTTTAAATGACACATTGAGAAGAACATGCACACTCTATTACATATTTTCTTCTGCCTTTATTGAAGATTAGCTGTATGATCAAATGGTACAAACACATTATGATTAAAGTGTAGACATTTTCATTGAAGTATTACTTAGTATTTTTCCTTTAAATATTAGTTGACATATTTACAAAAACTGTTTTGCTTTCTTTTGTCTGACCATAAAACACAAAGACAATAAATTGTAGTAACAATTATTCCCATGTCTTATGTTATTGACTGTCAAGTCTTACTCATCTAAACACTGATCTTGAAACTGACCTACTTACGTTAACAAGACATCACTATGGTGATGTCTTGTTACTTTTTGTTGTTCATGATATTTGTGAATTTATTAGTTTTTTTCCGAAAGGTTTATATGTTTACACATCATTATAGCTTTGGAAGATTTTAAGAGCTTAAATGGGCACTATTCTTTAGATCTGCATGACAACATCATAGTATCAAAATAGTAAGAGGAAAGAATGGTTTTCTTTAGCATTTGTTCTCAATCCAGGTATCTGTTAAACTCTGCCTGGATTATGTTTTTATACAGGGATCAATGTCCAATACGAGTGAGGCATATTTGACTCGCCTGTCACAGTTATCCTAATTTCTGACCTGTGCAGGGGATCCTTGATGGATATTTGAGAAGTACATCACTATATACACTGTGCACTGTCCAACTCCAGGTGTTGTACTTTTTTTTGTTTTTTTTAAGTTTTCTTGCTTGATTGCTGTATTTTAACATCACTAGACCCTAGCTCATAGTTGTTTTCTTTTCATTGTCACATAACAAACCATAACTAATTCACTTTACAAAGCTATTTATTTTTTTACCTATTTCTTACTTTCTGCACTTTAGTGTTACTTAATATTGGTAGACCGCATGTCGCCATTAAGACTTCCACTGATATTGTTTCTGGTGTAATGGTAGCCCTTAATTCAGTAACTCATCACATTCCTATGCCAAAAGCACATCTTCACATTTACCTTGCATATAGCATCACAAGTTGATTACTTTCTTCACCCATAATTTAATTACTTTCAGCACCCATAAATGTATTAGACATTCTTTTTGGATCATCTGATTCCATCCATTTGGTGACAGGAGTTTAGATGACAAGTAGGTCACATATGTAGTTCTGGAATCGAAAATAGTTCCGTAATCTAATTATAATAATTATATTTAACTCTGCACCAACATTTCTTAATGTCATTGTTAGAAATGGAATAACTAAGCAAAAGTGCAACTATCCAAATCTCTTTACCCAGTTTTTACCCAGTTTATCATATAATTCAGCTATTTTATGCCTTTTAGATTTAACATTTCAGTGTTTAGATGTGTAAAGAAAGATAGTCTTAACAAATGTCGTTGTTCTTGCCGAAGTCACTGGTGTTTTCTATACTGTTTGTGGATGACTCAAATGTCTTCTTTTCTGGAAATTAATAAACAATAGGCTGAGGTGAGACTACACAAGCAATTTGAGAATATTGGTAGCCGCACTGTTATCCAAATTACCAAGGGGAATTTTATGTTCAAAGAGGAAAAGAATGATTAACATTAAAAAATGATTTTATTTCTGCTTTTTTTCTTAATAAAAAAAAAAAAGTGAGTGTAAATCGACTAAATAATTTCCCAGGAATTGATGTGTCAATATGACTGTCCCAAATACACAAAACTGCTTTTCATAAATGTGCATTATGTTATTGAAAACATTACAACTGCTGTAATTTCCAATTTCTACTGTATTTCACTTGTAACCTATTTTTAATAAAGTTTGTATGTATTTAAACATGTGTTTATTTTATATAGAACACCTTTTTTGTAGGTTTATATGACAAGTTAATATTGCAATTGCAGTGTTTGATTAAGCAAATCCAATCCTGTAGTTTTCACAAAGCTAGAAGAATTTGTATCAACTACTGTTTAACATAAAAAAAAACTATATTAAATCACACTGTCCTAAATACATATCTGTTATGTATGGCATAGTTTATTAAACCACATAATTCCTATATGCTCACTCTGGAGTTTGATCACCTTTCTGATTACTGTCACATGATCGGGGTTATAATGACTCATTCCTCCATACTCAGAGACCCCTAACTGAAGAAATATCTATATTTTTTTTACAATATAATTACCGGTAATAATTAAACTGAGCGCTTGGAAAGACATAATAGTTGCTTCACCTTGCATAGAAATCATGCAGGTTCACGCTAAGAATAACATACCTATGACTCATTCATTGGTATATCTCCAAAATACAGTATGTAATGTTGAAAAAATGGTAAACTAAACAGTGAGGACATAAAAGTTCTAGAAGTAAATATGATCACACTGGTTTCTATGTAGCGGTGCTAGGGATTCGCCTGGAAGGAGTCCTGCTTCAGGATCTTCTGAGAGCAGTTCTGGAATGTAGATGCAGGATTCCTTGGTAGCTGGAAGAGTAAAGGGATTATAAAGTTATTTTCTATGCCCTAGAAATATAGTTGACACAATTGTATACTAGGGGGTACTTCCCTTAAATGAAACACTCAAGGCGGCACATGGGATAAAAAGGTTTCAGTAATCAAATTAGCCTGGGTGTAAAAAAAAACAAAAGGTAACATTTAAGATAGGAAGGCCCGATAACCTCATCACTCAGCAGGAGGTCTTCAATGCTGAACGTCCCATTGCGTTCACTTCACAATGGGCCTCCTCTGTTCTGTTCTTCCAAACAATCATTGGATCACAGTTTACGAATTACAAAACTAAACATAAAGATGCACCAACATGAGGCATGTTCAACAAGGATGCATTCAGTACCACAAAGTAGGTTCCAAATAGGGCTTCCTTTTTAAGCTGTAAATCTACAGATTGAGTAGTCGGGTACGGTGTCTTGTTAGTGTCATGGATTACTTTAAGTTATTCTGGTGTGTAAGAATTTGCCCCATCAGACTGAGCTTCTAGACTAACAAGTTCACTGTACTGTAATATCATATGTGATGATGATTCAGTATACTATTGAAGACGATTGCTTTTCTTATAGTGGTATATTTGATACTATAATAGATATTAGAAGTTAATGGCATCATGTTTTATAGTAGTGTATATGTGTATTTTATATTTGTGTGGGTTGTATTAAAAGAAACACTATATGTGTGCAAAGTTAGATCTCAAAAGACAATGTGAGTTTATAATCTCTTCTCTTATTCGCTTTATCAGCAGCCAATATAATAAGGGCAACTTTTATTAAAGCTTATTCTGATTGACTGCTCCTTTAACTAATCCTAATATGGGGAAAATGGAGCTCTCTGGATAAGACACTAACCAATTGAATGCTAAGATTACATTCCCTGATTACAGAGTAACCAATAAGATTTGTTAACATTCAAATACTCAGTTCTGTTTGGCTAAAATTATTATTACTGTTTATTTGTAATGAGCCAACATCTTCTTTAGCACTATACACGGGTTAAGTACAAAGCAAAATTATATTAACACATTGCAAGAATTGAAAGCACTGTCTTTGAGCTTAAACTCAAAAATACATAGTGTTAGTTTCCAAGCCACCGTACAAGATTGAAAACTTGCATACTTACATAGAGAGCTACATATTTGCTTTGGGTGGGATATGCCATGGCCTGAAGAGGAGCTAGGGTCTTCAATAGTGATGTCACGAACATCAAATTTTGGGTTCGTGAACAGCGAACGCGAACTTTACCAAATGTTCGCGAACATCAGCGAACCCCATAGACTTCAATGGGCAGGCGAATTTCAAAACCCACAGGAACTCTTTCTGGCCACAATAGGGATGGGAAAGTTGTTTCAAGGGGACTAACACCTGGACTTTGGCATGTCGGAGGGGGATCCATGGCAAAACTCCCACGGAAAATTACATAGTTGATGCAGAGTCTGGTTTTAAGCCATAAAGGGCATAAATCACCTAACATTCCTAAATTGTTTGGAATAACATGCTTTAAAACATCAGGTATGATGTTGTATCGATCAGGTAGTGTAAGGGTTACACCCGCTTCACAGTAACAGACCAATATCCCTGTTTAATGCACCGCAAACAACCACAAACAGTCCCTTTGCACAACCGCAAACTCCCCATTTGCACAAGTTTGGATACCAAGCTAGCCATGTCCCGTTCTTTGTCCTCACTGATGTCATTGAAGGTCTCTTCCTCCACCCAGCCACCAAGGGTCCCTGAAAGGTGACAACAAGCCCCCCTGGGACGCCTGCTGTGTTTGGTCTTCCACCTCCTCAAAGCCACCTTCCTCCTCTGACTCCTCTTCTTCAGACTCCCAGAGTCTGGGGCTTCCACTGCCCAGCATGGAATATTATACACAGGTCAGAGTCTGGGGGCTTCCACTGCACAGCATGGAAGATTATACACAGGTCAGAGTCTGGGGGCTTCCACTGCACAGCATGGAAGATTATACGCGTTGACTCTGTCTGCATTATTATAAGGTGTGTACTGTTAAGTAGTACTATTCCTATCGGTTTAATCCCTGTTAAGTCCACTATCAGGGGACGTGTATATGGCATGGATTTTTGGAAGCTGGAGATGGAAAAAGATGCTTGGTCGGTCCTCCCACTTCAAATTTGAGCCACGTATTCCATGCTTGGCAGCCGTCACCAGGTTTACCCAATGCGCAGTGTAGGTGAAATACCTGCCCTGACCATGCATTGCAGACCAGGTATCAGTGGTCAGATGGACCCTTGCCCCAACACTGTGTGCCAGAGATGCCATTACTTCCTTTTGCACAATCGAGTACAGGTTGGGGATTGCCTTCTGTGCAAAGAAATTTCGTCCGGGTACCTTCCACTGCTGTGTCCCAATAGCTACAATTTTTTTGAACGCCTCAGACTCCTCCAGCTTGTATGGTAAAAGCTGGCGGGCTAAGAGTTCAGACAAGCCAACTGTCAGTTGCCGGGCAAGGGGGTGACTTTGTGACATTGGCTTCTTACGCTCAAACATGTCCTTGACAGACACCTGACTGTGGGCAGATGAGCAGGGACTGCTCAGGGCGAGACACGGAATGGCGGATGGGTGAGAGGGGGCAAGCAGGGCAGCCGTGGTTGACGTGGCTGAAGATGCTGGACCAGGAGGAGGATGGCGGCTTTGACTTTGTGTGCTGCTTGTACTGATGTGTTGATCCCATAGGCGTTTGTGATGTGACATCATGTGCCTTCGCAAAGAAGTTGTACCTAGGTAGGTGTTGGACTTCCCACGTGTTGGACTTCTTTTCGCACAGGTTGCAAATGGCATCGCTGTTGTTACAGGCAGACACACCAAAAAATTGCCACACTGCTGAGCTCTGCAATGACAGCATTCTGGTGGTGGCAACAGCATGCGTTGACTGGCGTGCTGTGTGGCTGACCCCGGGTGCCGATGCATGCTGTCTGACTGTGCCACTAGCTACTTGCAACAACCTCCCCCTGCTTCCAACTCGTCTCCTCCTCCTCTATGTCTCCCCATCTGGACTTTCCTCCTGTTCTTCTCTTATAGCGGGCACCCACGTGACATCCACGGACGCATCGTCATCATCAAGCGCTTCACTTGTATCTGAGAACTCAACAAAGGAAGCAGCACCGGGTACAACATCATCATCATCAGACCGTACGTCCATGTGTGTAATGCTGCCCTACTGGGACATATCCCTGTTATCTACATCCTCTGGCACTAATGTTTGCGCATCACTCATTTCTTCCAACGGATGTGTAAATAACTCTGCTGACGGTTCAAGTGAAGCGGCTGTGGTGCTAGTGTTGGTGGTGGCGGCAGGCGGGCGAGTGGTAACTGGAGAGGTGCCCGAAGCTAAGCTGGTTCCGAGCGGAAGCTGTAGAAGATTGGGTGTCCTGTGTTAGCCAGTCAACCATGTCCTCAGAACTGTTCAAGTTCAGGGTACATTGCCTCTGAAAACTGGGCATTATTCTAGGGCCAAAGGGAATCACAGCACCACGACCACGACGGCCCCTGCGGGGTGGCCTGCCTCTGCCTGTAATTTTTTTTTCGATTAGTGGTACTATGCGTGCAAGCTACTGTGACACCAGATATGAATGTCACTGTGCACTGGCAAAAGTTGGCAGAGTAGATGCAATAGGCTTCACACCCACGCCTGTAGGCAGGCAACTGATATTCAATTGATTACAGTCAAAAAAGTGTTGTTTTATGTCACTGAGCACAATATAAGCTGTGAGCCTGACACAGGCAGGCAACTGAAATTAGATTACAGGAAAAAAATGGTTGTTTTCAATGTATGTTACACCACCAGGTATGAGTAGTGAAAATAAGCACAATATAAGCTGTTAGGTATTAGCCTGTCACACACACACGCTGGCAGGCAGGCATAGATTACACAAAAAAAATTATAAAATAAAATAAACGATGTTCAAAGTTTCCTCAATGATAAAGTATAGGGGGCGAACCAAAAAGCGCATGTGTTCGCCGTTCGCGGCGAACGCGAACATGCAAAAATCACGGCAAACAGTTCTCTGGCGAACTGTTCGGGACATCACTAGTCTTCAATCAAAACTAAAGAGTCCTTTCTAAATTGTTAAATTATTTTAAAATTTTCTGGTTATTTTTTCTGTAAGTTTCTTTTCTTGAGTTTTTCGTTTTTTTTCAGATAATTTTTTTTGTTTTATATATTTATGATAAGTAGTTTAGGAGGGAGTAGTGTTAGGGGCTATGAGGTCCTTAAAGGATGTTTTCCTATTTTTATTATTAAATGAAACTACATAAGTGCTTGTTTGCATATCTAAACAATATTTTATTAACAAGTGCTTAATATCTCAGTTTTTACTCACCAAAACCTTCCAAACAGCTCCTGCAAAGGACTGCTTCCAGTAAGTTCTATACACAGTGTCTCTGTAGTATTAGATGTACTACCCAACCCAGATTGTCTCTCAGCATTTCAAAACATGCTATTAAGGAATAGGATGGAAGTGGTTACTACACCTAGTACAAATAGAAACTTTGGGTGCATTAGCTGCTTGGGACAGACCTTTGTAGGGGCTATTTGGAAGATTTCAGTGCATAAAAACATTTTTAGAGAGCTTTTTAATAAAATGCCATTTAGATATGCAAACACCTATTTAGTTTTTTTTAATAGTAATAACAGGGAACTTCCATATCCCTTTAATGACCCCCCATGGAGGCGGGTTGAATCCATAAGGGTGGTAGGGTAGGGACTCCCATGTTAGAGGGTGATGCTCGGTGCCATGGAGATGATAATAGGTTATGTTGCCATACGGAGCCCCATGGTTAATTTGATGAGGGTCTTTAAGAATCCCCATTGAGATAAGTAGAGGCCCCATGGGATATTCATTGGTACCCATATGGGGTAGATGATATATATTAGGGCTCTCCATAGGGGATAAAAACAATGGTGGTCCATTGGGGCTCTGTGGGACAGTTAATGTTTAGTGTAGGTGGGGTTCCCAAGACCCACTACCCCAAAGTACAAGGGGGTGGAGTAAAGGGGAGACCAATGTCCTCCCCAGGGGCCTCATTCAATTGCGATTTGGCCAATTGAATAGGGCTCTAAATACGCATATAGCATATTTTTTTAAAGAAGTTTTTAGTTAATGAAAACCTTGCTTTTGGATGGATGCTTACTAACTTAAAACTTCTTAAAAAAAATATGTTATGTGCTTATTTAGAGCCCTATTCAATTGGCCAAATTACAATTGAATGAGAGCCCAGGTCTTTAGGGTTGAATAGGTATATTAGGGCTGATTTTGACTTATAAAAGTTTATATGAGAGTCATGTAATCTAGCTTAGCTGTGCTGGTGATCACTAAATTGAACATGCTTGTCACCAAATGTACAACCAAACGTTAATATTAACATGAATTTGGCTAGTCTATGTTTATTTTTAATGTCTTCAGTTGTTTGGCCCTGTATAACATTCTCTGAATTGGGTGCAGTAAATAGTTGCTATTGTTCTGGAATTTGTAACCATTAACCTTTTCATGACTTGTAATACTGTGAGTTTATGATCCTGTTGGTTATGTCCATGTTCAAATATGTGTTTGTATATACTTGTACATCTCAAAGCTATTTATGTGTCAGTTTATTTTTATTTTCAAAATGAAAATATATTTTTGTACAAAATTCCGGTTTAAAACGTGTTTTTTGAAAAGAAATATAATGTAGAAAATGTGTATGGGGCCTAATGGTAATCCCACCATAATAAATTACGAGTGCCGTAGTAGCACTAGATTTCTGCATTGACAAAAAAATGACTAGTTACTCTGTTAGACTTTGACACCAAAACCCCATGCTAATAGGAATTTATGGATCACTCGCAAACCAGACTTTGCAGAGTGCCGGAGCAGCAGTTAAAGTGACAGTATAGCACTAAAAAGGACTTAAAAAGGATGACATTTCCACCGTATTTGACAGTAAACAGGCAAATATCAACATATGTGTAATTAAAAAATGATGATAAAGTATTATTATGGACATTTATTAGACAATATCTCAGGTAACACAAAACCCAGTACTCATGGGTTTAATACACATCAGGAAACTACGTTGCCTAGGAACAAATGCTCTCATGCATTGTGTGTATATACAGTATCTTACAAAGTGAGTACACCCCTCACATTTGTGTGAATATTTTATTATATCTTTTCATGTGACAACTCTGAAGAAATTGCACTCTGCTACATTGTAAAGTAGTAAGTGTACAGCCTGTATAACAGT
This sequence comes from Discoglossus pictus, assembly GCA_027410445.1. Taxonomy (NCBI): domain Eukaryota; kingdom Metazoa; phylum Chordata; class Amphibia; order Anura; family Alytidae; genus Discoglossus; species Discoglossus pictus. Next base: position 147,347,126 of record CM050165.1, read on the forward strand.
GTAAATTTGCTGTCCCCTCAAAATAACTCAACTCACAGCTGTTAATGTCTAAATCGTTGGCAACAAAAGTTAGTACAGCCCTAAGTGGAAATGTCCAAATTGGGCCCAATTGGCCATTTTCCCTCCCCGGTGTCGTGACTCGTTAGTGTTACAAGGTCTCAGTTGTGAATGGGGAGCAGGTGTGTTAAATTTGGTGTTCTTGCTCTCACACTCTGTCATACTGGTCACTGGAAGTTCTACATGGCAAATAACTCTCTAAGGATCTGAAAAAAAGAATTGTTGCTTTACATAAAGATGGCCTAGGATATAAGAAGATTGCCAAGACCCTGAAACTGAGCTGCAGCACGGTGGGCAAGACCATGCAGCGGTTTCACAAGACAAGTTCCACTCAGTACAGGCATCGCCATGGTCGATCAAAGAAGTTGAGTGCATGTGCTCAGCTTCATATCTGCATGGCTGTCGTCCCAGAAGGAAGCCACTTTTAAAGATGATGCACAAGAAAGCCCACAAACAGTTTCCTGACTTACTGGAACCATGTCCTGTGGTCTGATGAGACCAAGATAAACTTATTTGGCTCAGATGGTGTCAAGGTGGGTGGCGGCAGCCAGGTGAGGAATACAAAGACAAGTGTGTCTTGCCTACAGTCAAGCATGGTGGTGGGAGGGTCATTCTCTGGGCCTGCATGAGTGCTGCGGGACAGAGGAGCTACAGTTCATTGAGGGAACCATGAATGACAACATGTACTGTGACATCCTGAAGCAGAGCATGATCCTCTCCCTTCGGAGACTAGGCCACAGGGCAGTATTCCAACATGATAACGACCCCAAACACAACTCCAAGATGACCACTGCCTTGCTAAAGAAGCTGAAGGTAAAGGTGATGGACTGGCCAAGCATGTCTCCAGACCTAAACCATATTGAGCATCTGTGGGGCATCCTCAAACGGAAGCTGGGGGAGTGCAAGATCTCTAACATCCACCAGCTCTGTGATGTTATCATGGAGGAGTGGAAGAGGGCTCCAGTGACAACCTGTGGCGCTCTGGTGAATTCCATGCCCACGAGGTTAAGGCAGTGCTGGAAAATAATGGTGACCACACAAAATATTGACACTTTGAGCCCAATTTGGACATTTTCACTTATGGGTGTACTTTATATTGTAGCAGAGTGTCATTTCTTCAGTGTTGTCACATGAAAAGATATAATAAAATATTTACAAAAATGTGAGGGGGTTACTCACTTTTGTGAGATACTGTATGTGTGTGTGTATATATATATATTATCAACACTAAATACTCTTGTTTTTATATATTGAAGCGGTTATTACAATTGCCATATCTATTTAATGTTGTAAAATAAAAATAATTAAAAAATTATAATATATTTATATATAAATGTATTATGATTTATTGCCACAGTTGGTTTATTGCCACAGCACTTGGTTTTGCTTATTATAATAATCCTGATGTATCTAATTACTATAAGCTCCTAGAGTCGTTTCTCATTTGTAAAACTTGGTTTGGGTACGCCCTACATTAATATCCTTTGCGGCAAAGGAAGGATTTACTGATGTGGGCTGAGTGCCGTAATGCGGGGGGAGCAAAAGATTAACATCAAGGTGTAACTTAGGGAAAAAAGCTCCCACAGACGCAATTTACCTTGCCCGATTTAAATAGAGCCCTATATAGCTGCTTAGCTGGCTAGGTTAACAGAATTCTGGAGTTATATTGCTTGATTTTCTGCTCCATCCTAAACTAAGGAAAGAAACCTCCTCTCTAATGATATTCCTTTTCATTTTCTTCTTGTACTCACTGATTTATTACACAGGTCATTGCCAAGAACCAAATACAACAATTAATTCTGTAATCATTTTAAAACATGTTTTTAAAGTGGTGTTTGATATTTGACCTACAATTGTTCCCATGTTTGAATGTCTGTGATTGCAACTATGAATATTCTATATGACGGGAGATGAAGCTATACTTTCCCAGCTTTCTATAACCTGGTCTACTACAAGTTTGCAATGTCAGTACTTGAGTGTATACACTGGCAATAATAGTTGGGGCATATGATCATTTAACCATCAACATATATTTTTGGCTTTTTTTATTGAACACTACAGGGATGTGCTGAAGTTACAAGGGGGGGGGGGGGGGTGATATTTTGCACTTGGGCCCTATATTCACCTATATTCAAAAGCTCACCACCGTTCACAGGCCAGGATTTTAGTGATTTTTTACACATGTACAGCGATGTATCCCAAGCCATAGTTCACCAATTCACTGATAACAAGCTGATGTGCTTCTTTTTAGCTGAAATGCATGCACCAACTCTATCTAGAATTTCATAATGTGCAATAATAAATAATAAACAAAGAAGGAGCTTAATAAACAACTGCCAAACAATGCCTACTTAATCAGTTTGATTGTTATCACACTTTTAAAATGGGCAATGCATTGAATTGAAATAGAAATATATTCTCCATAGTTATCCCTATGAAAAATTATAATCATCTTTTATTTATAAAGCTGCCACATTCTGCATTTGTGCAGAGCTCTATAAAGAGCAATATGAATAGATGGGATAATACTGGTTTAAAAATACACCAAGAAAAGGAGATAACCTGCAATCAAAACAATTTTTATAACATAATTATGAATAAGATGTACTTTTATTCTGAATATTTTTTTTTTTTTGCTATATGTAAAACACTCAGTTTCTCACCTAAACTATAGACGTATTCAGGAAAGAGGCATTTCAATGGCAAGCCAAAAACTAAAATACAATTAGAACAATTAAGATAAATCCGTCAGATACTTAAGTATCTTTCATCCTCTATCTTAACAACAGTTGTCAGGGAAGCAGAAACAGCGAAACTGATTGGATCATCACTAATACTCTCAAATCATGGAGCCTGCTGTTGGTTTACCCTCATGGTTTCTAGTGCTGCAGGAGCCAGTATCCTTTGTGAGTCTCATTTGTACGGATCAGCATGTCCCCGGCCATGATCAACCTTCCTGTTATGTACCAGGAGAAGATAAAACAGCTGGAACACAAACTACGAGTAGGTCCTGCAGTTTTGTGTGTGAACCATATGCCATAATATTTCCCATACTTACAGCCTTATTAAATTGCGATTCAGTAAATTTAAAAGGGCTCTATTTAAGCACACAGCATATTTTATTTACAGAAGTGTTTAGTTAGTGAAGACCTTGCTTTTAGATAGAAGTTCACTGCTTTAAATAGAGCCCTTTTAAATTTACCAAATCTCAATTTAATAAGGCTGTTAGTGTGTAACCAAGGGAGAACAAAAAGCCAGGTAATTTAATTGTTACTATTAAATATTTCCAAATTATTAATTAAATAATAATTATTATTTGCATAATTACAAAAATGGTACAGTTGGTGATCCTGTAAAAAATAGTACTATTTTACAATAGAAAGCCTAAATGATTCATGAAGATAATACATTTAATTGTTAACATTAGCAGTTTTTTTATATTGATCTCATTATAAATATTGTTCTTGTTTTTTTTGTTTATTGCATGAATAAATAGTTTAACCTTGCAGGGATTTTAGAATATTAACAGTTTTTTTTTCCAAGTTTTTATTAGGAGTAAAGACATAACATGGTATACATACCTAGATTATGTTATACAAGCTCAATTTTTAGAATTGTTACAGTACAATTATATAATATGAACGTCTTTACATTTTATTGGTTAGAAAAAAGTCTTGGATAGGTGCTAGTTTATGTCTTTTCCTGTTGAGAGTTTATTATGTTTCTCTCTCCTTTACTCCTTTTTCCCCTTTTTCTTTTAGTGTTTTTCATTTTTAAACCTTAGTGAAGAAAGGTGTGTTATATTTTCAGTAATAGTTTATAAGCTGTTAATTTAACCCCCTGTTTATAATGCTATACTAACAGCAGCCCTCCATCTTTGGTTCTTCCGCTTAATATTAAAGTATGAAAGAGAAAATGCACCTTCTGGTGAAGTCTCCACAAGTCATGTTCGGGTCGCAGACCTCCTCCAGTCCACCCTTAGCTTCCAGAGATATATGATAATAATTATTTGTATTCATTGCAGGGAGATACTATAGGGGAATCTCAACCAGGGATACCAGGTTTTTAAAAATATGGGGATAGTCTGCTAAGAAATGGGTGAGTCTTTTGTTTATATGGGTATAGTTTAAATTATTTTTAATTGTTTGTAAGTTAAGTGTATCAGATTTCTATTTACCGGCTATATGGCTTTAAGTAGCCAAGATTAATAGTTTTTTATGGACTTTTGGATAAAAATATTCATAATGGGGAAAACATTTTAGAAAGTAAAAAAATAAATAAACACAGTCTATAAATGTTTTCATTTTATATGCAATTGTTGTTTACTACAGGCTTCTGTGTTCTTTACTAAACCTGCTTCTTGCAGCTTCTGTCTGAACAAGGTGTGTCCTTGTAAACTAATGAGCTTTCCTTTAGACCTAATTAATTGGCAGTTGTACCATATTCCCATTGTGTTAATACAAACTTTTCAAAGTCTCCAATGACCTGAGGAAGTATATAGCCTAAACTGAAATGGTAGATTCCACAGCAGAATCATTGCACATAAAAATAATAAATTGGCTGTATTGTTTGTTTTTTGTTTTTTCTAAAAATATGTTCAAGTGCAGATCTTCAAAATAATAATATTTTACATTTATGACCATAGTGGGGCTATAACTAATGGGTCCCTTATGAAAAATATATACTGCTTAACGGCAATCAGGTTGGTGAGTATGGTAGCCCTATTTTTTTCCGTTTTATTTTTATTATTTTATAGCACAGAAAAAAAATTACATAACAATTTATACAAAAATATACATACATAAACCAAATATTAAACACTACAGAAAAAAATATATAAAAAAAACAATAATACAAACACCAAGGGGGTATCTCTAAATGATATATTCTAAGGCCCTCATTCAATTGCGATTTGGCCAATTCAATAGTGCTCTAAATAAGCACATAACATATTTTTTTAAAATAAGTTTTTAGTTAGTGAAAACCTTGTTTTTGGCTAGATGTTTACTAACTAAAAACTTCTTTAAAATATGTTATGTGCTTATTTAGACCCCTATTCAATTGGCCAAATTGCAATTGAATGAGGGCCTAAGATAATAATTCAAAGACCAACAATCCTAGCCCAGTAAATATGCACATTTGCTGTATTTAACCAAATTATCTCCAATCTATTTAAAGGATTCCACATTTTATCATAATTTTGTTAGTTTAAAATACAGCTAACTACCTTCTCTTTCTCTGCTGTATTCAGCAATAAATTATACACTTCATTCCAGTTTATATAATATGTTTCCTTCCTGTGGCTAACTATAACTATTTTGTAGGCAGCAAAATCTGTAATAGTAGATATTTTTGTGCAAGGGCGATTTTTGATGACAAGTGATGTAATAATACTATTTCTGGAGCCGTGATCAGATTTCTTCCCAGCAGTTAATTGATTAATTCAAATCATTTTTGCATAATCTACTTTATTTTAGGGCAACTCCACCACATAAGAATCATATCACCTTCACCCCCACATTGGCAAAAACATAAAGAATCATAATTACAATGTCATTTTGCCAATGTAGAGGGGACCAAATACCAAAAATTAAGTATCTTAATACATGACTCTACAGTATACTCATACATCCCATATACTCAAACAATATTGAAAGGTTCCATTCTAGCAAAGTAGGAGATATTCATAATTCTTTCCCATTTTGTCAGATGTATAGCTTTTTAATCTGAATTTACTAACTTCAGAAATCTATAAAGTTTTGGCAATTTTCAAAATTACCCCTTTATCTTATACAACCAATGTTCAAAGCCTGTAAATGATCTGAGTTTATCCTATTCCACCTAATATGCACTCAAACAAGATCACTTTTACATAATTAGGACATTCAAAGCTAGACAGCTGATGGAGCTTCATAAGTGCTTCCAAAGATTTAATCTTGTGTGAAAAAAGCATATCAGCCAAGGTATTTAAGAGATTGTTGGACCAATGATCAATTAATCGGGTACTATTTAATTTGCATAACAACTACAAAGTAATGATGGAAAGGTTAGTAAATTATGCTTATTTAGTCTACCCCCAAATTTAAAACATGACATAAGTATACTTAATTTTAGGTCTGGTAGAATAGGGTCAACCATAATAACTCATTCAGTGCATGCTCAAAACATATAGCCGTATTCTATTCCCCTTATCGCCTTATCGCAAATTACACTGGGCCTCATTCAATTGCTATGTTTTTGGCGTAAGTAGCAGTACGTTTGCGGCCTCCGATCGTGTTTCGAGCTCCGAGCTGTAATCCCTTGCGTTTAGTTCAATCGCAGCTTACTTCCGTCAAAGCCTTTGATCTTCCGCGGCCGCAAGAAATCACCATTCGCTATTCAACTGCTACGATTTACCCTCCGTATAACCCGTAATTCGCTATAATCAAACCACAGCTTACTTACACCAAAGAGGTCCCGCAATGGTCTTACTTACAAAACGTAGCACTAATTAAGCAAATAAAAGACATCCTGCACTTTTATTAGAAGTAAAAGTGATTTTAGGTCTTAGAATTAATAGCACAACATTCCCCTTCTCTAAAATCGGCAAATAAAAATAGTTTATTTCAACCTCCAAGCCAGTAGAACTTTTGAATCCAACTGAAATACAGTAGTTATTTATGACAATTTGAGAGATAGTTAATGTTGTACTGTTAATTCTAAGACCTAACATCTCTTTCTCTTTTAATAAAAGTACAGGATGGCTTTTTTATTTGCTTAATTAGTGCTATGTGTTGAAAGCAAGGCCTTTGTGGTCCTACGGGCTTGAATGACCTCCAACCCCACAACGCGTTAATTATGTTTGCAAGCCCGTAACTTGTGGTTTAAGCCTGCAAACTTGGAGCACTGTAAATGCAAATATAAATTCTAAACAGCACTGTAAAGCACTGTAAATGATGCAGAACACAATGGGTGACATGAGGATTAAAGGCACAACATTCTCAAGATGGCACATCGTCACAATACAATACTTGATTTCACGTTTAATTTATGTCCCTGCTGAAACTCCACCCCCTACCAATCATCCAATAAAATTAACCATGTGGGGTCAATAGAGACCCCCAGGGCAACTAAAAATGTAACCCTTACAGATAACCATTGCTGTAGGGGTCCCAATCGGACTCCCTGGCACCTAAACTTAACCCTGGTGCTGAGGGGATCCATCAAGGACCCCGCAGCAACAAAATAGTTATCTCTTGGCATTTAAATAATTAACCCCATGTATTTAATGACCCACAACATCTACATAATTAAGACCTCTTGTGGGGGTACCCCACACGGCACCTAATCAATTAACCCCTATATACCATAGGGGTCTATACAGACACCTATGGTAACCTAATTAACCCCAATCATAGTTACATAGGGCCTCATTCTATTATCGGCCGTAAACCGGGATCTCCTCTTACGGCCGGCCGTAAATCTTGCAACCGGCCGTAAGCTCTGAAATCTAAAAAGTCAAAAATAAATTCAAGACAGCTCTGTAAAGCTCTGTAAATGCTAGGGATCATATTGGGGGACATGTGGATTAAAAGTAACCCATTCTCAAGCTTGCACATCAGCCCAAACCCGAGTTTAAATTAACTGTTTATTTTCCGGCTGCGGCGTGGGCGGGTCTGAGGTGCTCCAAGCCCTATGGACTTTTTACATGGATATTTGACGTATATTAAAAAGAAAATATTTTACGGATTTGAGTATAGGGGAATTTTGTGCTATTTTTGCTAACACCGAAAATCACTTTATAGTCTTCTCAAAGTGCAGGATGGCTTTATTTGGGCTATATTTCGTGCTTAATTGGTGCTAGCGGGACCTCTTTCCTGCAAGTAAGCTGCGGCTCGGTTTTAGCCTTGCAGGGAGGGTTCCCGGAGCAATTGAATTGCAAATAGGATTTCCTTGCGGCCGTTTTAGATCAAAGGATTTCCTTCCGGCGTGCATGTGACATCACATGCGAGCCACGTCATTAGCATATACCGAGTGCCGGCACCTGGTATACGCTAATGACGTGATGCCGGGTCAAGACGGAAGGAGCAGAGGCCGGAGCAGAAGCAGGTAAGTGAGGGGAGAGGGGGAGGTATTTAGGGGGGTTGAGGTTGAGGAGGGGGGTTGAGGTTGAGGAGGGGGTTGAGGATGGGGGTGTTGAGGAGGGAGGTTGAGGATGAGGAGGGAGGTTGAGGATGAGGAGGGAGGTTGAGGAGGGGGTTGAGGATGAGGAGGGAGGTTGAGGATGTAAAGGGAGGTTGAGGAGGGGGTTGAGGATGAGGAGGGAGGTTGAGGAGGGGGTTGAAGATGAGGGAGGTTGAGGATGAGGAGGAAGGTTGAGGAGGGGGGTTGAGGGTGAGGAGGGGGTTGAGGATAAGGGGATTGAGGATGAGGATGGGGGTTGAGGATGGGGGGTTGAGGATGGGGGATTGGGGGGTGAGGAGGGAGGTTGAGGAGGGGGTTGAGGATGGGGGGGTTGAGGATGAGGATGTGGGGTTGAGGAGGGAGGATGAGGATGGGGGGGTTGAGGAGGGAGGTTGAGGATGGGGGGGTTGAGGAGGGAGGATGAGGAGGGAAGTTGAAGAGGGGGTTGAGGTTGAGGAAGGCGGTTGCGGAGGGGGTTGAGGATGAGTAGGGAGGTTGAGGATGAGAAGGGAGGTTGAGGAGGGGGTTGAGGATGAGGAGGGAGGTTGAGGATGAGGAGGGAGGTTGGGGTTGAGGAGGGAGGTTGAGGATGAGGAGGGAGGTTGAGGATGAGGAGGGGGGTTGAGGTTGAGGATTGGGGGGTTGAGGATGAGGGGGTTGAGGATGGAGGTTGAGGATGAAGAGTGGGGTTGAGGAGGGAGGTTGAGAATGAGGAGGGGGTTGAGGAGGGTGATAAGGGAGGGGGAAGAGACACAGGGAATGGAGAGGGGAGAAGAGACACGGGAGAGAGAGAGGGGGGGGGGACACAGAGGGCACACGAGGGACACATGGGGCAGCACATTTCCCAGCCTCGGCTTATACTCGAGTCACTCATTTTACCCAGTATTTTGTGGTAAAATAGGTGCCTCGGCTTATACTCGGGTCGGCTTATACTCGAGTATATACGGTAAACTTAAATTTATCAAAAATACCATTTAAAATAAAAATAAATTACAATTTAAATAAAAAGTAATTTAAAATAATAAAAAAAAATTTAACCTTTAAAATAAAAATAGTTAATAAAGGGCCTCATGATCATCCAGAGATGACCATCGACACCCTGGTCCTCAATCTGCTGCCTTGGACTAGGCGGTCTATCCGACTTGATTGTAGTGGTTCTGGTCCTCTTCACTCTTGATTGAATCCATTGTCCTCATATTCTAGGCCAGGAACGGGCACTCCATTAAAAAAATTGCGCTCTAGGAAAAAAAAATTGACTTAACTAAAGGAGCTCCTCTTAGGAGGAGCTTCCCTGCTGCAAATGGCGGTTGCTGTGGTTTCCGTGCTTGCTGCAGTTTAAAAAAAGTTTTGATGCCAATCATATTTCAGCCAATCAGAAGAGCTATGTACAGAAGAGCTATGTAAAAAAAATGTTCGGTGATGGTTATAGTAAGGTACCTATTAACCTGTCATTCACTGGTTTCAGAGCCCTTTTTTTCCAAAAACTAAATGGAGCAGCTAATTAAAATAATTACATTAAACGTGAGAGGGCTAAATACCATTTATAGGAGAACTGTCTTGTCTAAGTTTTTTCAGTTAGAGAATCCAGATGTTATATGTCTTCAAGAAACACATTGGTCAATGAAGACAGACCCTAGATTCATGAGTAAGCATTATGATCTTTGCGCAGTATCCAGGTTCAGGGAAAAATAGGTACGGCTATCTTGATAAAGAAAATCAACTTAGTCCAAGAGGACTTTGTACAAGTAGATGAGGAAGGTAGATATGAAATATGGATAGGTACAACTAATAACGAAATGTATACAATTGCAAATCTATATGCTCCAAATCAAAATCAAAACTCCTTTTTTAATAGGGTCATGAAGATCATCTATAGGATAAAAAAGGGGAATTTACTAATATGTGGTGATTTAAATATGGTATTAGACAGAGAATTAGATCATAAAGCCAAGGTTCTACTTAGGGAACAAAAGGAAGTATCTTTAACTTCAAGAAGATTTCAGGAAACATTACTTAAATATAATCTGTATGACGCATGGCGCACCTTCCATCCAGATGAGAGAGACTATACGTTTCTCTCTAAGCGTCATGGGTCTTGCACATGAATTGACTACTGCTTAGTAGATCAAAATTTAGTTATTAAACTTGACTCGGTAGAGATTGGGCTGATTTCTCATTCAGACCATGCAGATATCACTCTATTAATTCATAAGAACAGAAATTTAGCCAGGTCAAAAAATTATAGAATGGATGTCTCGCTATTAAGATCACTTGAAGATAGAGATCTTATTGGCAAAGCAATTAAAGAATTTGTTGAGCTGAATGAGAACTCGGTAGTATCAAAAATAACACTATGGAATTCACTTAAAGCCTATTTGAGAGGGTTTTTGCTTGCTTTGAGTATTAAGAGAAGGAAAGAAATAGGTAAGTCCATTAGAGACTTATTTATTGGGCTGGACAATATGCGTAAACTAATTGATGTTTTTGATCACTGTAAATCTAGAAATATCCCTATGGTAGCGCTAGCAGTTGATGCAGAGAAACCTTTTGATCTGGTTAATCAAGATTTTTTGAGCTTTAATGATGCAGAAGTTTGGCTTTGGCCCTGGATTAATTAAGGCCATAATGGCCTCTACCAGAATACTTCAACTTTTGTTGTAGGCCCTGGGTTTGAAACTGATAATTTTATGATTGGCAATGGAACTAGACAGGGTTGCCCCCTGTCTCCTTTAATCTTTGCTCTGATTATAGAGCCTCTTGCGGAAAGAATTAGAAATGAATTTAAAGTCAAAGGAGTATTAATTGGAGAGTTGAATACTAAAATTATGCTTTTTGCAGATGATGTCATATTTACATTTACAGATCTACCCTTGTCTATTACTAGTGTGATGGAAATAATCCACCAATATGGAGACGTTTCCTACTATAAGATCAACCACAATAAAATGCAAACGATAACTCTTAATCTGGACAATTTAACTAAAATGGAATTAAAATCTAGGTATGATTTTAACTGGAAGAGTAACTCGATTGTACATGTGGGTATACATTTGGTTGCAGACGTACATAGATTAGTTAATGTAAATTACGAGGTGTATTCCACTTCTAACACCTAAAACTCTACTTGAAAGATTTAAAATCCCGTTGGATAAGTTTATAAATAAACATAGATCATTCAGGATTAGAAAGTCAGTTTTGAGAAGGATTTGGCCTTTGGCGCTCCTTGCCAGCAACTGCGACCCTTGCAAAATTTACGTCGTAACACAAACAAAATACGAGACACGTTACGACCCATTACGACTTCGCAAAAATCGGCCGCAACACGCACACATCAAAACATGAAAAATACAACAAATACACACAACAAATACATAAAAAGCTTACTTACAGGAAGAGGGAGCATCCAGGACCTCGAAAACTAAAGTTACACCTCAATTTAAGTCAAATTAAAAGAGTTTAGACAGTAAAAAATTCTCTAAGCGAGAGAAAAAATGGCCGCCGAAAAAAACGAAAACGAGGCTACAGCAGTCTAAAGACGCAAAACACCACCAAACACCTACGTATTTGCTGAAAAACACCTACGAGATTAGAAAACAAGGACGCAACCCTCGCAACCCCAAAAACATTACAAACACAACAAATACAAACAACAAACACATAAAAAGGTTACTCACAGCAAGGGGGGGCACCGAGGACCTCTGCAAGAGAAGTTACACCTCCATTTAACCACAAATTTCGGAGTTTAGAGACCCGAAAATCACCTAAGCAAGAGAAAAAATGGCCGCCGAACAAAACGAAAATGAGGCTAAAGGTCCCTAAACACGCAAAACACTACCATAAACACGCAAAACACCACCAAACAGCTACGTATATTCCGAAAAAGCCCATCAAACAGCTACGGATATTCCGAAAAACTGCACGACATAGAAAACGAATATTCAGAAAAACTTGCACGACATAGAAAACGAACGACGCTACATCAGCCACATTATATACACCAAACACCCTTAGCTCACTTAGAATTTCATTGCTGTCATTTTTTGATGGCCAATTCGCTAGTCCTTAAATAAAAATGGGCAATTAAAAATGGGCAGTTAGATTTCATTAGTCAAATTGTATATGAATCCTAATCTTTTTTTTTTTAGATCAACTTGTCCATTTTTTCATTCAGATCCTGGATAGCTCAAAATCAGGTATTCAGACTAACATGAACATCTTGCACCTCCAAGATGGCAACGCTAAATGCACAAGGTGTAAATCTAGGTTTTTAAAGATAAAGACTTCAAATAGGCTTGAATATGCCAATTTTGTGAAAAAAACACACTTGTAAAAATGATATTATTTTTAGTCTATTGTTGTTTAATGCCTCAATACATTCTATAAACTTTGCTTGCAACCCAATACCACAAAACATTTCAGGGCCCACTGCTAATTTTATTTTATATAAACTGTCACTGATAAAATTGTTGTTCCTTAGGTGAAAGAAGAAAGAAATATAATGCTGGAAACTGAGAATGCAGTTCTTCATCTTAAATTGGCACAGGTAACCTATCTTCCAATGATATTACACATAAATATTCCAGTAAACTATATTGCAGTATATAGTGATACCTTTTTTATTGGATCTATCTATCTATCTATCTATCTATCTATCTATCTATCTGTCTGTCTATGTAATTGTTGTTAACATTGTTGCCTTTTGGTTTTATTTGAGACCATTACAATTGCATATTACAACATGCATCAATAGAACATGTATTAATACATTTCAGAAAAGGTGGTCGGAAGGTTTCCCAGCAGCAATTTTATCTATCTGTTAATTTATTAACAGATTTGACCTGCTGTTAAGCACCATGCAATAAGATTATAAGGGCAAATCACATTTTAGATTACATTTTTTTGCTTGAAACACTCATTACCATTATTAATTTTATAAGTTATCTGGCCGCAACCGCCTGAAGTCACCATACGTGTTCTGCGCCATCACATAGAGGGTGGAAAATCATTTTAAAGAAGTGTGTTCCTTTTTAAAATTGTTGCTAAAATAACAAAGTTATGAATGTTTGGAATTAGTGGTTTTACGCTGCTTCTAACCTCTACTTCCAATCTCAGAATTCAGAATGAGATACACAGGCGAGTAGTAATAATTAGAATCCGCTGTGTAGGTTGTGAAGGAACTGTTACAGGCCCCAATATTAACTCTACATTAGATATATTTTTTTAACTATTCTCATACATATAGCCCACTGTAAATATGTGTTAAATACAAAGAAGTAATATATAACTAATTTGGGTGTAGTAATGCTGAATATTAAAAGTGTTATGTTTCCATAAGTCTGTTACATGTATTGTCTTTTTACCAATGCATAGCATGTAAACACACAGTCCCCCATTCTATGCCATCCATAAAATCCGAGAACAACATACCCAGAACTCTGGGAGCTTTTTCTCTTCTAGTTAAGCATGTATTCTATAAATACTGGATTTTTTCAATCACAAATATATCCATTGCTGATATAGAGGTAGCAAAAATAGCTTGCAAGTACACTGATATGTGAGAACATGGATAAATAGCTTGTGAATACATAGGTATTTCAAAATTGCCTAGTTCATCTATCTATAGCATATAAACCCTTTCCCATGGCAGGGAAAGGGTTAAATAATAAAAAGACATGCAGGTTTTTTTTTTTTTTACTTTCTGCCTATGAGCCAGGGTATCTCCTGGTATCCCCCATCAATAACCGCTACCCTCTATGACCCTTTTTTCAAGAGCCTGATTATCATTTGGATGGCTTTCTTTAGGGATTAGATTTACGAGTGTGATATGATAGCTCAGTAGTGTTTTGCAAGTGAACTTCACATTTGCCATTATCAAAAAATATAAAAGGGAATGAAACTGACATTTTATTTCTGTTACCCCAAAGATGTAATTCTCCCTTCAGTATGGCTCCTCCCTCTACTATGCATATAAGTTGAATAAATAAGGTGACAAAATACAACCTTGTAGCACTCCTTTTCCGATCTTGAACCATTCTGTTGTCCCGTGTTCGGTTCTGACCGTGGCTTCTTGGTCCACATACAGATTCTTCAGGAGAAGAATGAGATGATCTGGTATCTCTTTAAGAACATGCCACATTTTGTTGTGATCCACACAGCCAAAGGCGTTAGAATAGTCTATGAAGCAGTAGTAAATGCTTTTCTGTAACTCTCTTGCTTTCTCTATTATGTATTGGTCCGTATATTGTCGAGCTTGTAGAATCTTAAGCATTACGTTGCTGGCATGTGAAATGATTGCAATTGTTTGATAATTGGAGCACAGCCTTTTCTGGGGTTTGTGGTGTAGACTGACCTTTTCCAGTCTATTGGCCATTGTTAAGTTTAAACAAAAAACAAAGTTAGAGGTGATCAATCAAAGTATGAACTAACCTTAATAGGTTAGTTCTATGAAAATGATAACCCACTCAGAGAACAACCTATGTTAGCTCACTTGTGCCCTTCACAGGGAGAAACATCCTGTAGTATATCAGTCTGGTCCCACTCAGAAGAATGATTCAGTCCCGAAATACCAGGCAATTCTACCCTAAACAGGAGAAACAGCAAATCCCAGATGTACGTTTCGGCCTTCATGGGCCTTGCTAATGAGGTGTAGCTGATAACTCCCTAAGGTACAGTGTACAAGGGGTCCATGTCTGGAGTACCCCATCACCCTTAGGGAGACTAATCCCTAAGGGTCATTTGCATAAACAAAAAACAAAGTTAGAGGTGCTCAATCAGAGAATTAACTAACCCTAATAGGTAACCAGACATATAGGACAACCATACTAAGGGTGATAGGGGGAACCAGACACCGAAACATGTCTGGGATTTGCTGTTTCTCCAGTTCAGGGTAGAATTGCCTGGTATTTCGAGGCTGGATCACTCTTCTGAGTGAGACCAGACTGATATACTTCACGATATTTCTCCCTGTGAAGGGCACAAGTGAGCAAAAAGAGGTTGCTCTCTGAGTAGGTAACCAGACCTGTAGGACAAACCTAATTCAGGTATTGTCTGTTCTCAGATTGAGCACCTCTAATTTTGTTGTTGTCATTGTTGAGTTTTCCAAATGTGTTGGCATAAGGCAAGCAACACTTTCCCAGCATCACCTTTTAGAATTTTGAATTGTTCAATTGGGATTCCATCAACTCCGGCAGAATTGTTATCAGTAAGACATCATAGAGCCCAACTCACTTCACTCTCCAAGATGTCTGGCTCCAGCTCACTGGAGAAACTATTGGGGTCATAACTGATGTTAAGATCCTTCCTGTATAGATCTACAGTGTATTCCTGCCACCTCTTTTTTATCTGATCTTCTTTCATTTTTATCTTTTATCACACCCACTTTGGCATTGAAGATGCCTTTGAGATCCCCAATTTTCTCTCGATTTACCCATTCTGTTATCTTGTTTGATCTCTTTACATAACTCATTATATAATGTCTCCTTGTCTCTTTTTGCTATCCTCTGGAATTCTGCATTCAGTTGGACAAATCTTTTCCTATCTCCACTACCTTTCGCTTTCCTTCTTAATAACAAACAAATGTTAATAATAACTGTTAGAGCAGGAATTCTTCCACTGCTAAGAATAGCGCTACCCCGTTGAAAAACCTTTATCCACCTTCCTCATGCACCTCTCTCCTCTTGGCTTGGATATCCGGGAGACAGAATAATAACACACACACACACACACACAAAGTTGTAATATCAAATTGTCTCAGTTTAATAGGCATTATGGCAGCACATTATATAGGGCTTTGCCCTCCCACTATTTGCATTATTATCAAGTATGTAATAGCTTACAAAGCAGTTGTATATGGTTAACAAACAAAGCACATAGGTGGTCAGCAAATTGCAAACAAGGAGCCCGATTCAATTAAGCAATTGTAAGTTACTGGAGCACGTAAGTGAGGCCATAAGTTCATTTGCTATTCAACTCTTTTTGGGAGCTCCAAATGGTTTACGTGTTATAGCCTTGAAAACCTTGCGGTTTTTAAACCCAGAACTTACAGCCTCCCAATGTCTTTGATCTTTCCCGTAATGAGATTCCAAAAGTCCTTTTTAAAGCACTGGCATATTAATTTGCCACATTACCATTTTCGCAAATGGAAGCTTTCTCGTCACCTTTTCTCCCACCTGTTTTCTTCTATTTTATCTTTAGACAAAATCCAATATTAGGTAAAAGGAATTTGAGCGAATAAATAACAAATTTTTGTATATATATTTTTATTTAATCAACAAAGTTATCCAACATCCATAACCCGGTTGTTAAAAAGTAATTGCCTTACACTTAATACCTGGTTGCACCAAAATAATAATAACTGACTGCAACCAAACCTTACTTAATATAAGTCATTCACATTGCATTTTAACACAATGTTTATCACAGAACTGCCTTAATTTGGGTTTATGAGGACCTTGTATCAGGTTGTATCACAGCATTCCTATTGTGTTTTGATCTGAACTTTAACTGTCACTTCAAAACTTTTTTATTTTACTTCTTTACAGCCATTCCTAGGCCCTCATTCAATTGCATTTTTGCCAATTGAATAGGGCTCTAAATAAGCACATAACATATATTTTTTAAATAAGTTTTTAGTTAGTAAGCATCTATCCAAAACAAGGTTCTCAATAACTAAAAACCTCTTTAAAAAATATAAGTTATGTGCTTATTTAGAGACCTATTCAATTGGCCAAATCGCAATTGAATGAGGGCCCTAATGTATAACAAAAGAAAACCACTTAAGTAATTTCCCGATGCTTAACACCTAACTTCAATAATATAAACAAAAAATAGGAAATATTTAGATTGCACAAAATGTCGCCGACATGAGCAACTCAGAATTAAAGAAAATATATACTCTTGTTCATAATAAATCATTATAAAGACTTTGATAAATCTTGAATGATGTTTTGGGGAACAGAAAAAAACATGATATATAAGATCCTTCTCCTGCTAAGGAGATATCCTGAAAATCAGACTCAGTAAATTCTCAATTTTATGATCAACTCTAATTTCACACAAGACTAACCCGGTTATGTTAATATCAATAGACTGCTTATGAATCAAATTCACATTATATAAGTACAGTAATTTGAACTGACTCAGATGTAATGTTATATAGATAAATACATTTTCAATAGTCTAACCAGCTCAGATTTATATCATCAGTATACCCAAATTGTAAATGTATATGTCCTTCTCAATAGAGAGCATATACATCAGATTCCAAGAAATAAGCTCTCAATGCTGTGACCAACTCAGGCTTATATCAAAAATAGTCTGAACCAGTAGTTTGAACCAGGTTGTATTGGTGACAACTACATTATACATGAACCAGATAAATATCACATATACAGTGCGCTGAAAACCTAGGGATACCTTCTGTTTCCACTAGCTGGATGCCCCAAAGCTTGCAAGGGTCCCTTGAATAAGATAGGAAAGCCTCTCAAGGATAATACTCAGTCAAAAATGCATAATATTCCCCCACAGAGCAATATAGATTGATACACAATTCAAACTTTTAGCACATATTCTCCAAACACAAATAACTAAAAGTCATAGAAAAGAAAATCATACAAAAATGTCCACTTTTGACTTTTCTGTCCAAAGAACATCTCCCAGATGTCTCTGGGATCCCCCAGGTGCTTCTTGGTAAATGAGCGACAAGCATTGTGTTCATCTTGGTAAGCAGTAGTCTATGCCTTGATATTCTTGCATAACACTACTTTTCTGATTGTGGCATTATGAACATTGACCTTAGCTGAGGCAAGAGAAGCCTGCAGTTCTTCACATATTTTTTAACTAGTTAACTAGCATACATTTTCAATGTATTGTTATTCAGTTCTGCCCGATTTTCTGTGACCTTATTGTCCTCAGCAAGCCAGACACATCCTTCAGCCACTGCCCTCTAAGTTCCCTCCAACTCATGTTCATTGCTTCAGTGACCTTATCTGTCCATCTCCACCTGTGCTGTTCTCTTCTTTGTGTGCTTTCAATCATTCTTAGCATCAGAGTCTTTCTAGGGAATCCTTTCTTCTCATGATATGGCCAGAAATATTTAAGCTTTTACCTCATGATCAAACCTTCCAGTGAACAGCTGATTTCTTAATTTCTTGTAGTATTGATTGGATCTTCTTGCAGTCAAAGGATCTCTAAGCAGTTTTCTCCAGCACCACAATTCAAAGATGGCAGCTCTCACATCTGTATGTTACTCCTGGAGTAAAACTAAAAGTACAAACATAGGATTGCTAAGCTCCCAAGGTGTCTACCACCTATAATGAAATCATTTGCTCAATACAGAATTGGGAAAATAATATAACTATGAAATATAAGTATCTGCTTTTCTTTTTGGATATATAAATCTTCCAATTAGTAATAACACTCAATCTTTATTGCTTACTAACAAGTAAAAACTTTTGAGACTTATTCTTGAACTTAAATAAGGTTTGGGGCACATGTGCAATGGAGTAATTATACCCACATACAAAAAAAAGGCACAACACTGCTAAGTGGGATAAAGAGTACCCCCTTATTTAAGGGTTATTACATTATAATATAACTAATTTCACGGAGAAGTGAAAGGTTCTCATTTGTCCCATATTATCTTGTCCTCTTTTAATTTGTGTGTTCAATCCTGGATTTTTTAAGCATGTTTTTAACTTCGCCGTTGTGATATATTTATAATAAAGATTTGTTATATTATTTTCCCAATTACTCCTGGAGTACCAAATGTCTTTTAATTTCATGGCTACAATCGCCATCTGCCGAGATCTGCAGAGCCCCGCAAAATAAAATCTGCCACTGCCTCTACTTCTTCCCCATCTTTTTGCCAGGAACTGAGATTGTGGTTTGTCATGATCTTTTTAACATTGAGCAGCAGGCCAGCTTTTACACTCTGTTCTTTCTCCATCATGAATAGTCTCTTTAACTTCTCCTCACTTGCAGCCATCAGAGTTATATAATTTGCATATCTGAGGTTATTGATATTTCTTCCAGCAATATTAATTCTAGCTTTGGACTTATCCAGCCCAGCTTTACCTATTATGTATTCCATGTATAAAGATATAGAAATAAATAAGGGGACAATATAGACCCTAGTCGGTTGTTTCATGCTCGATTCTTACTATGGCTTCAGAATAGTTTATGAAGCAGTGGTAAATTATTTTCTGCAACTCTCTTGCTTTCTCTGTTATTCAGCATTGGCAATTTGATCTCTTGTGCCTCTGTGAAACTCGGCTTGCACATCGGGTAGTTCTCTGTCCATATATTGTTGAGGCCAAGCTTGCAGGATGTTAAGCATTACCATAAGCATTACCACGATGGAATGTGAAATGAGTGCAATTGTTCAATATTTGGAATACTATTTGGCACTGTCCTTTTTGGGAATGGGATATAGACTGACATTTTCTAGCTCATTGACAACTGTTGAGTTTTCCAAAATTGTTGGTATTTTTAACAGTTCAGCTGGTAGTCCACCAATTTCTGTAGTCTTACCAGCAAGGCTTAGTAGGGCCCATCTCACTTGACTCTCCAAGATGACTGTCTCTAGCTCATTAGACACATTATTAAGTTTAGCAATGCTATTCCTTCCTGGATAGATCTTCAGTGTATTCCTGCCACCTCTTCTTTATCTGATCTGCTTCTGTTAAGTCTCCAACATTTTTGTCTTTTATCACACCCCCTTTGGCATGAAAAGGTCCCTTGAGAGCCCAATTTTATTGAAGAGATCTCTTCACTTTCCCATTCTGTTATCTTCCATCTCTTTACATCACTCTTTATAGAATGTCTCTTCTTGATATCCTTTGGAATTCTGCATTAAGTTGGACAAATCTTTTGCTATATCCACTACTTTTCACTTTCCTTCTTTCCTGGGCTACTTTCAAAGCCATATCAGACAGCCAGTTTGCCTTCTTAAGTTTCTTAATTTTATTGATATTATTTATTGCTGTTTTCTGGACAATGTCACAAACATCTGTCCAAAGTTCTTTAGGCATTCTGTCTAGCTTGGCCTCTTTCTTCAGTTTAATTGTGAACTCTGTAATATGAGGCTCATGATCAGAGTCCACTGCAGGTCTTGTTTTTGCCGATGGTATAGAGCTATATAGTCAATCTGATTTCTATATTTTCCATCTGGTGATGTCCATGTGTAGAGTCGTCTCTGAGGCTGTTGGAAGAGGGTGTTTACTATGACCAGAGAATTATCTTGACAGATTTCTACTAGTCTTTGACCTACTTCCTTTTGTACTCCAAGGTCAAACTTGCCCTTTATTCCAAGTATCTTTTGGTTCCATAATTAAGGATTTTTTTAAGCTCCTATGACGAGACTAACATCTTTTCGAGGTGTTGACTATCCTCGTAGAAATGGACAACTTCAGCCTATTCAATTCATAGTAAGCATAAAATGCTTTAAATTCTCATTTACACTTCCAGGTTTTTCACACAGAGACACACAAACACAGATACACACACTCAAGCTCTGTCTGGTTGGATGGGAACTGTTGGTGAACAGTAATTTTTCACTCACTGGAACACCCACTAAAATGTGAATCGGTGGTTCTAAAATCTGTTCCATTATTAAAATATTATCATATAAAATTTCCAAAAAATAGTCATAAAAAAACAGAACCGCTAAGATTATGTTTACAAACAAATAAGAAAGAATATTGTGCAGCATGTCCTAGGGTTAAAGCTCTCTTGCCACATGTTTGGGGTACTTATTTCCTCAGAGCCTGGAGATTAGCAGCCTTATTATTATTATTATTATCTTTATTATTATCGTGCCAACAGATTCCGTAGCGCTGTACAGGGGCTTAGTACATGGCAAAAAACAAACTTAACACCTTATAAAGAATGGAGGGCCCTGTTTTTGAGCATATAATCAAATGCACATAGTGCTTGTTTCCAAGACAAGGACACACAATTGAAAACGAGCAAACTTACAATCTAAGCCTTATTAAATTGCGATTCTACCAATTGAATAGGGCTCTATATAAGCACATAGCATATTTTTTTTACAGAAGATTTTAGTTATAGAACTTCTATTCAAAAGCAAGGTTTCACTAACTAACAACTTCTGTAAAAAAATATGCTCTGTGCTTATATCGAGCCTTTTTCAATTCGCCGAATCACAATTTAATAAGGCTGTAAATGCCCTATATACTTACATTTAAGGATTGTATGTATGGTCTGGAAAACTTCAAGTGTTATGTGTCTCTTTTTTTTATATATATATAGAAACAGTGTCTATCTCTGATGAAGATGAATCTGTGTCCTCTTAGTCTTCTGGAGGCTTGGGTAAGGGAATACCGTTTCCACGAGGAGCTGGCCTTATAGTCAAAGGACAGTTTCGGTACTTAATATTGCAATTTTTTTTAAAAAGCTTTCTCTTTTAGTCAAACAAAAATTGCAATAATTTAAGCAACTTGTTGGCTCACGCCAAACCATGGAAACTGCAATGGTAATGCATTTCTTTTTACCTTTCACACAATCAGTTAGGTTAACTTAACATATAATGCAGCACATACAGTATAAACTTGAAGTGATAGACTTCACAGCCTTTGTTAAATATCGATTCTGGACTTTTATAATACAGTGGTACCGCACCTCTTGAAGTTAATCCATTCCGGACAACAGGATGAGTTCAAAAAAGGTTGAGTTCCAAAAAAGCATGTTTAAACTGAAATAATCTATTGCAGACCCCAGAATTTCCACATTTCAGTTTGAAATGACTATTATTATTTTTTATTTGTTATGCGCCACCATATTCTGTAGGTCTTGTTTTCGTTTCTTGTAAACACAAGCTACTTGGTACTTTGGTTCTTATAAGCACAGGCTGCACTTTGGCTCTTGTAAGCACAGGCAGCGCTTTATTTCTTATAGGCACAGTCTACACTTGGGCTCTTGTAAATACAGGCTGCAGTTTGATTCTTGCAGGCACAGACTGTTGCTCTTGGGCTTTTGTAGGCACTAACTATGCTACGCCACAGTACAGAACTTTATTTCACTTCTCAATAGACAGGGTGAGGGGTGTCACAAGCGTGTCGAGTTCCAAGGCAAGTGTTGACTTCCGACCTTAAAGACTGATATTATACAAACTGTTGTGTTTGCAGAGAATTCAATCAAACTATAATTAAAAGGTAAGAAAGCCTACTCTATGCAATGCTCTTTTGAGATTGTTATGACTACAGTAATTGTAAAATATATCCCTCCTTGCACTCTTTTTGTATGGATTATAACGCAATCAACTATCAAGTACATAAAGGTATTCAGCTACAATTTTTTAAATAGTGCTTTGATGTAGAAAACAAGTTTAATAAATTGCTTCTTTATTGTTTGCACCAGGAATACTGTTATAGAAATTATTAACTGCAACTAAAGAGAATGTGATCTTATTGTAATCATGATGAAGACTAACCAGGCTGCTGAGAGAGGCTTGGTGGCTCCATACTTTTTATATGCAGACAATTTAATTACAACTATAATCCTATGGTACAAATAAACACTCTGTGTAATGCTCCTTTGAAACCTAAATGAATAAAGTAAAATGTTGAGGAGAAAGGATTGACCCAAATTGGGACTTAACTGGATATAAACTTTTTTTAAAGCCATTGCAGCAAAATAAGAAATGGAAATTGTTTGTGAGTCTCACATGGTCAAATGAATAAGCCTGAGCACAGACATGGGGCAAAAATATTATGGACCTATTCTAATTGGCTGATAATATACATAAATATATTCATGTGACACCTTTGAAAATAATGCTTTAATGTACTGTTAAACAAACAGATGACATTTTGCATATCAAATATTATTATTGAACCCTCTTGAGTTAGTTAGAGAAACTGAGGGGGGGGGGTTACGCTAGATCTCTTAAGGAGGTCAATAGGAGTTGCTGATGACACAAGGAAGCCTCTGAGAGGAGAGGTGCTAACTGCAGATAGTCAAGATAAAATTTGCTGGAAAGCCCACAGGAGGAAGATCCCAAGAGCCGGAGAGAGATGAAAAATGGGAAGGAGTGGAGAATTTAGAAATGGTACATCTGTGCAATATGGGAGCAGTCTTCAGAAGAGAACTGCATGCTCATATTGGAGAAATACGTATTCAAAGGATTCTGATTTGACTGTGAAAATTTGGTTAATTTGATTGACAAATAATAGATATTATCCAAAACACCAATAGGATCAATTAGATGTCATGAACAGCAATTAAGTTTAATGTATGGGAGGTGAAGAGGACTGTGGTGATGGCCTCTAGTAATTTAATCAGTGAATGGAGTTTAAAGTATGTGGGTTAAAAGACAAAGAGAGAGAAAAACAGAAAAGAGAAGAGGGCTAAGGACTGATATATGGACTTAGATCCCAAATGCCAGTGAGAGAGGCAAATGGGAAGAAACGGTGAATTCAGAAATGGTGTTCCTGTGTAAAGTGGGAATAGTTTGCAGAAGAGAGCTGTGTGTTTATATTGGAGACATGTTTACCCAAAATACCTTAATATATTTGGCTAATTTGACTGATGAATATTAGACATAAGTCAAACAGTTAGATGTTATCATGTTGTAGTAGAGGTTCAGAGAATTTGTGAAAACTGTGATAATAGCTACCAGCAACTTGTAAGTAAGAACTAGATAGAGAATTAAATAAACTTCTAACAGAATAAAAGGTATATTGTATATATTTTAGAATGCATACAGCAGGACCTGGGGAGGGTATAGCCAGTGAGAGAGGCTTATTAAAAACTTAAAACTGTAGCTTTTTTATTAATTCAGCTGTTAGTGTGGAAAATCCTGGGTGATGCTATTCTTTCTGATCCAAGTAAATATTTCAGGCTACATATCAAATTAAACAAAAAAGGTAAGTCAGAGGTGCACATCAGAGAACGAACCAACCTTAATAGGTTAGTTCTATAGCCATGATAAGCCACACTGAGAGCAACCTCTTTTAGCTCACTTGTGCCCTTCACAGGGAGAAATATCCTTTAGTATATCAGTCTGGTCCCACTCAAAAGAGTGACCCAGCCCCGAAATACCAGGCAATTCTACCCTGAACAGGAGAAACAGCAAACCCCAGACGCGTTTCGGCCTTTATGGGCCTCGTCAGTGACGTGCAGCTGAACTCCCTAAGGCACAGTGAGCAAAGGGTACACGTCTGGAGTCCCTTATTACCCTTAGAGAGACTAAACCCTAAGGGTAATTTGCATAAACAAAAAAGGTAAGTCAGAGGTGCACATCAAAGAACGAACCAACCTTAATAGGTGAGTTCTATGGCCATGATACGCCAATCTGAGAGCAAACTCTTTTAGCTCACATGTGCCCTTCACAGGGAGAAATATCCTGTAGTATATTAGTCTGGTCCCACTCAAAAGAGTGACCCAGCCCCGAAATACCAGGCAATTCTACCCTAAACAGGAGAAACAGCAAACCCCAGATGCGTTTTGGCCTTTATGGGCCTCGTCAGTGAGGTGCAGCTGAACTCCCTAAGGCACAGTGAGCAAGGGTTCCACGTCTGGAGTCCCCTATTACCCTTAGGGAGACTAAACCCTAAGGGTAATTTGCATAAACAGAAAAACTAAGTCAGAGGTGCACATCAGAGAAAGTTCTATAGCCATGATAAGCCACTCTGAGAGAAACCTCTTTTAGCTCACTTGTGCCCTTCACAGGGAGAAATATCCTGTAGTATATCAGTCTGGTCCCACACAAAAGAGTGACCCAGCCCCGAAATACCAGGCAATTCTACCCTGAACAGGAGAAACAGCAAACCCAGACGCGTTTCGGCCTTTAGGGGCCTCGTCAGTGAAGTGCAGCTGAACTCCCTAAGGCACAGTGAGCAAACAGCACTACTGTATGTAGTGATTTTCATTCATATAGTATGAGAGGGCCATGCTCTTTGTCTCTCCGTGGCAGATCAAAATACAAATGGACATAAGAAGCTTTAAACAAAAAAATAAAATAAATTAAATTAAATAAATAACTGATGTATAGAATAATCTCTTGGAATATATGGAGTATAAACTCCCCAGAATTTTAAAATGTGTAAAAAACGATAGGCCTGGACACTGCACCCTATTTTTATTTAAATATATATTTTTTCATTTAAATATATTTTGTAATATAAAATTGTTAGAGATTGGATTGAAGAAGTTGTATTTATTAGATATGGGCGAAAAAAGCAAGGGGCTGTAATACATTCAAAGGGAAAAAAAAAGGAACATTTAAGATCATGAACCTTGACAGTAAAAGCCGCCATAGGTATAGATAATGAGGAAAAATGTATGTCATGTAATTTATAGGTCCCAAATTTAATATGGAAGGGCTTTTTTAATGAGAAAGTTATTATCCCCTTTGATAGTAATGTTTATCATGGTTACATTATTCCAAAGAAACATCTTGACAGAGCCAGAAATTTGACTTAGGACTTAGGTATATTTAATAAAAAACAAAATAGAATTAGTAGAATTAATTAATAGAATGATCACAAAAATGTAAATGGTAATAATATTTTATGCACTTTTTAATTAAAAAAAGGATTAGACATGTTATTTTAAAACATGTCAATCTTTTTCACAAATTGTTTTTTTTTTTATTTCACTAAATTTTTTAGATAGGATTGGAAATTCGCAGATTGAAAATATGCACTAGCAATGATGGAAATTACATTGACACAAATAGAGAATAAGGATATGAACTGGTGATTTCCTAATGCTG
This sequence comes from Discoglossus pictus, assembly GCA_027410445.1. Lineage (NCBI taxonomy): Eukaryota > Metazoa > Chordata > Amphibia > Anura > Alytidae > Discoglossus > Discoglossus pictus. Next base: position 147,373,080 of record CM050165.1, read on the forward strand.
AATAATCTAGAATTTTTGAATTATTTATAGGAGAAATTAGAAGAATTTTGTAATAATAATTACAGACACCAACACTAGTGTAATTTGGAAAATAGTTAATGTAGTTAATTTTCATAAATAAAAAAAGAACATACAAACAGAATATGACATTTATTAAAAAAATTACAGAAATCTATATTTTTTTTAAGAATAATTCAAGACATTAAAACCAGATTGAATTTAAAATGGCCAAAAAGAAATAAACAGTGGTCTCATGACCACGCATATAAGTCTTTTCTACTATTCAAACAGCAATGTTTTAAAATTAGTAACAAGGTATTGAAAATGCTGTTAAATCTCTTAAAAATAGGAAAAGGTACTCACTATGAGCCTCATTCAATTAGGAGGCTCAAGTTATATAGGTATAGGCTTTATGTCTGTGGGCCTGCTGCGGGCCCGCAGAGTTTGCAAGTTATGGTGCTATTCAATTGCTCAAGGCCGCAAGTTAGGGGCCAATAGCGAAATTCATGCCGTCATATGTAGCATTTGCAAGCTTAAACATGAAGGCAGTAACTCCTGCGATAGAGATAGCCAATGGAAACAGAGATCGTCATCATTACGTCTATGGAAAATAGAGTTTTGATTTCAAACTCATACAGGCTTGAATTACAGGTTACCATCTGACCCACAGTCCAGATATAATGCAATATTGATAAAACTGTAAATATGATATTCTATTACATGCGAGTTCCATTATATGTATTAGCACATCGATTGCAGGGATCGATATAACACGCAAATTAAACATGAAATTAAGTATTTTTTTGGGCCGATTTGCGGGCTTGAGAATGTTGTGCTATTAATTCTAAGACCTAACATCACTTTCTCTTTTACTAAAAGAACAGTATTGATTTTTTAATTACTTTGCTCCGGACATGTCATTAAGCCCTTTGTAGAGTCCTCCTTGGTATCATTAACTTGGGGTTCGACTTTTGTAATTTGCGAGCTTGATGGAGTGTTTAGCTAGGGGGAATCGGAGCAATTGAATAGCGATTTAAGATTTTAGCAGAAATCTTGTGGCCGTGAAAGATCAAAGGCTTGGAGGGGCATTCACTTGCAATGTTAACCTCCTGTCTTTTATCCCATGCTTTTCATGCATCATCCTGCTGAGTGTAGAGAGGGAGCAGAAAGTGCATCAGTTAGACAGAAGCAGCATTAGTAAGTTTATTTCAGGTTTTTTTTCACTAAAATGTTTTTTTTTGTAAGGAAATATTGGTAGAAATAGTATTAGTAATAGTAATAGTATTTATTCTTGGAGGTAAGTTACTTACTTGATTATAGGTATTCTGTCTGAATGGCTATTTATCTGATTATAGGTATTCCTGGCTAAATATTTATAAGGGATTTGCTCTATATTTACTTATCCGAATAATTACAGGGGATCCTGGCTCTGATTACTGTATCTATATGAACAGAGGGAATTATGGCTGAAAATATGTTTAAATAATCAGAGGTAATCCTGGCTGAATATATGCACCTTTATATTATTTTGGTAGATATTTATATATTTATATTACAATAATAGGAGACTCTGACAGAACATTTATATATTGTTATGCTAATTATAGGTGACCCTTGCTGAATATCTGTACATTTATTTAATTATAATTGATCCTGGTTAAATATGTATGTATTTGTATTATAATCATTGACCCTAGCTGAATATGAATACATGTGTATGCTTATAGGTGAAGCTGGTTATATATATTTGTTTGTATTATAATTATGGTTGACGGATAGATTGTATAGATGTAAATGGGCCCTGGCTAAATACAAAATTAGAACATAAAAATAGGAGACCCAGGAGGAATTATGATTATAGATGACCCTGATGAAATATGTATGTGTTTATAATTATAGGTGAAGCTACTTGAATATGTATACATTCATATAATAATTGATGATTGTGGTTGAATATTTATATTATATTGGTCCCTGGCATAAGTCTCATAAATGTCTATAGGAGACCTTGGTTGAATATGTTTTGTTGGTAGCGTGCACAAACAAAAGCCCTCACGAAAATAGCGCACAGACAATTGCACACAGGACTACAGGTAAGGTGGTGTTAGGGTTACAGGTCTCTGTCTCCCCCCCCTCTCTCCCTCTAATCTCTCCTCTCTGTCTCTCTCTTTTCCCCTCGCTCCCTCTCATCCCCACAGGGAGTCATACATAAAGCAGGTTACTCTGTTGGAAGATTGCTCTGATGCTCTCCCACTGGCACAAAGGCTGGCATAATTGAATAGGTGTAAGTGGCCCCTAGGTACCCTACAATTCTCTCTGACAGGAGAGGGGTTAAGGCTCTGGAAGTCTCTTTTTCAGTGAAGGGGTTAATTTTTCTGATAATGGGACGCCATCTTATAACCCATCTTATAACCTCGAGGCAGTAGAAAGACACAAACAGATAACCTGCTCTAAATCTGGGTTCATTAACCCCTCACCTGCCTGGGACCTACAGAGAGAGAGACACGTCCAGAGCACTTAACCCATTCCCTACAAAAGAGTCTGGTGCTTTAAATCCGGGGTGCCGTTTTTGTTTGTAAGAGACACTGACTAAATATGTATATACTGTATTACTTTATTACTATGATGATTACAGTTGATCCTTTCTGAATATTTATACATTTATACATTTATATGATTATATGAGACCCTGGCTGAATATGTGTACATATATAGTATTAGAGGGGCCTAAATATGTATATATATTTTTGATTGCACATATTTATTTGTGTGCTTTTTTTCAATGTAGGGGATCCTTGCTGATTATGTATATGTCTGTATTATAATTATAGTGGACCGTTAGTGAGTGCTGATATAATATTAAGAGGCCCTGGTGTAATATGTTTAGATTGCATGAGTAGAAGTGATCCTGACTGAATATAATTACATTTATATGTAGGAAACACAGTGGGAGGTCAATATACTTTATAATAATAATAATATATATGTGTGTCTGTGTTTTTGTGTGTATGTAGATGTGTGTGTATATATATATATATATATATATATATCCACCATAAATTAAATGATTGTTGTGATAAACTACCTCTTAACAAAATCTACTACACAAGTTAGGAACAGGCCCCACACTGATGAGAGTCAGTGGCCTTGAAAAAGCTGTACTTGGGTAGGTTTCCTGGCTTATGTGTAATATATACTAAGCTTTGCTTAAAGCTGTATAATATATAATACAGAAGGCATATGCTTAAAGGAAGCCATGTTTAAAATGGTATTGGATTACAAGAGTGAAGCCTTTGTTGGCACATTTGCATGTCCCTGCCCAGGTTCCCAGAATGCAGTGTAATAACTGTATTTCTCAGAATTCTTGGCAGGAAGCAAGTTTTTTAACTTGTTTAGTTTCTAAAAATGTGAACACAAATGTACCATTTATTTATACATACAGTGGACCTTCGGTTCTCGATGCATCTGCCTGACAAAAAAAGGCTTGGAACTCAACGCTTGCTTGGTACACAATGTATCTGGCTGACAAAGTTGGCTCGGAATTTGCAGCTTGCTTGGTACTCAATGTGCTTGCATCACCCACATTCTGTCTCTCAGGAAGTGAAATAAACTTCTGTATGGTAGCAGCCTGTGCCTATAAGAATCAAAGTGTAATCTGTGCCTATAAGGATCAAAGTGCAGCCTGTGTCTACAAGAATCAAAGTACAGCCTGTATCTATAAGAGCCAAAGTGTAGCCTGTGCCTACAAGAACCAAAGAATTGCTTTTGATTATAGGAAGCAAAGTGCAGTATGTGCTTTCAAGAACCAAAGTGTAGCCTGTGCTTACAATAACCAAAGTGTAGCCTGTGCCTACAAGAACCAAAGTTCCAAGCAATAACCTCTCTCCTCCTTTTCCTGCTCTACATCACCACCATCCCTTTGGGCCTTCAAGTCCTCTCAGTCCAGTAAAGTGAAGTTAAATTCTATTTCATTGAGTTATCGTTTTTTATTTATGTCTGTTTAGTTTTAAAGTTTTCTATCCAGAAAACTCCATCAGTCCAGACGAAAATGTGAAATTTCTTGGGTCCAGAAAATGTTATTTCAATTTAAATGTTTCCCTCTTGTAAATACTACCTTGGTATTCAACCTTTTTGGAACTCAACCTGCCGTCCGAAACGTATTAAAGTTGAGTTCCAAGGTACAGCTGTGCTCAAATTTTTGCATACCCTTGGCGAATTTGTAATATATGTACCATTTTAAAAAAAATGGCACAATCATAAAACAAAACATGGCAACAAAGAAACTGCATATTGCCCCCTTTAGCATCAATGACAGCATGCTGTCTTTTGTAATATTTGTCTAGGAGGCCCCTATTTCCTGCAGGTGGTATAGCTGATTAAACAAAGAAAATGAGTAATCTTCTAGCTAGGGGTAATACTCCCAATATCATCAATAATATCAATAACTGGAGTAAATTGAATTTGCATATATGTATATAAGATAGAGAAAGAAAAAGACACTCCATCTAATCTATCAAACACCAATCTACGCGAATCAGAGGATGAGAAATCAGAGTAATATAAAAATAAATGCTTTAATGCTTTTATTGGTATTGACAGATTATTATTAATCTATATACAGTGTAGTTAATTAGTCATCATATTATTCAGTGGGAGAATAACTGCCCTGAATTCCCTAGATAGATTAGTAATATATCTTAAAGGGCAAAGTGCTACGTGCTAAATGTATAAGAAAAAATATATTAAGGTGCTACTAAATTAATGATTTTAAGATCATTATTGGATTTAACTGTTTAGGACAAAGCAGTAGTGTTGTATTCACACATCCGACATATGACATATGATACTTAAATAGAAAAGAACTGTGATCAATATACACACAGAAAAATTTACAATGTACAGTGCCTTGCAAAAGTATTCACCCCCCTTGGCATTTTTCGTGTTTTGTTGCCTTACAACCTGGAACTAACATGGATTGTTTGAGGATTTGCATCATTTAATTTACAGAACATACCTACAACTTTAAAGATTTTTTTTTTTTTTTTTTGTGAAGCAAGCTACAAATGTGACAAAATAACAGAAAAAAATCAATGCGCATAACTATTCACTATATAAATGCTTTTATTGGTATTGACAGATTATTATTAATCTATATACAGTGTAGTTAATAAAGGCATTTATTTTTATATTACTTTGATTTCTCTTCCTCTGATTCGAGTAGATTGGAGTTTAATGAATTTGAGGTTTCTTGATAGAAAAAATAGAATAAAAATACATAAACACAACTTTTTATATTTTTCAACTTTTTATATGCAATTATTCTTCACTTCTCTTTAGTGCATGGCTACATTTTGCTTTCTTCCCTTTCTCAGATTGGTGCATCTTTTAATCAAATTAACTTCCCTTTAGTCCTGCAGATGTATCTGCCACATTCTCACTGTTCAGACTCTTTCTACGTTTTCAAAACCCCTCCCACCTCAGGAAGTTTATCTACTGATGCCAAAGTGGCAGATTCTACATCAGCCGAGTATAAAAGTTAAATAATTAAATAAAAATAGAGCATGTTTTTTTATTTATATTCTAAAAACATGATGAATATTTTAAGTGTATTTCTTTAAAATAGTAAATCCAAAATATGACCACAATGCTTCTTTTATAGATAGAACAATGTGCATTAATGCAAATTTTTAGAAAGGAAGGCTTTTTTATTCAATTACAGGTTTGTGACAAATTACAAAACGCAAGCAGCTGAACTGTGAAAAGTTTTAATGTGGTGATTAAAATACAGTGTTGGGTCACTGAACTCTCACATTAAGCCTTAATTCTAGTAATATTGGAGCTGAATTTTAGATGCAATTGACAGGAAATAGGTTTCTCTTATATATAATTAAATGTTTTAATGCTGGGAAAATTATAGCAATTCTACTTTTTAGAGTCAGTTAAGCGACACATAAGAGCATTATTTATTTATTAGCGACTTGCCTGTCAAAAATTACAGGGCAAAAAAATTGTAAGGCAGGAAATGCTGTTTGGGCCAGACATAAAAATTTTTGTTGGTCCGAGATCCTTCGGCACTCATTGCGAGCCTCGCGCTGAGGGCCTTTGTTGAGGCTGTTGGTTGTTGTATTTTTTTTGTTGATAGGCCTTTTTGCTGTTATTGTTGTGTCAGCGGTGATCTGCTTTTTGCGCTTATTGCAAGGCTTTGTGTGCTATGAGCAGCATTGGCGCTCGTTGTGGTGAATGCTTTTTTTTTTTTTTTGTGTATATTTGTTTTTGTATGCTAATGAAATAATTAATAAATTAATATACTTTACCTATTTGAAAGTAATATATGCAGGAAGCATTGTGCTGAAGAGCTGACAATCTGTTTTGATGTTGCTGCAGCATACATTGTAGGTTTGCAGTGTTGTGGAGCTGAGGTGTAAGTGTCAGCAATGTGTGCAGTGTGTAGTGTAAATAGGCTGCGTGCGCAAGGGAAAGCCATTAGGGTAGCTGTGTACTTCCGCATTGTGTAAGTTAGTGTTGTAAAATGGCGGCAAATGTGTATGTGGTACGCGGCTGTGTATGATGTAGCATCCTTAGTAAGATTGTATCTTGTACCTCATATGGCTTTTAAAAAAAAAAAATTAATAGTTTTTATTGCAGGAATACAAAGTGCAAACTATTTTACAATGATGAGCGTAATAAAACAAAGACCCAACATCAATCATGAGATCTTATCATTTTATCCTGCCTCCTTCTTTTTTTCTGTATTTACCTCCGTGCTATTATTGGTAAACCAATGCATGGGTTTAAAATGGGCCTTTCTTGGCTATATAAACATGAACCCCTAATTCTATCCGTACCCTGTACTATTCCTTGTTATTGAATTGTTTTCTCCCATTACCTTCCGTTACTATCCCATCAGGAGAATCTTCCAGGTAATTCTTGAAATTCAATGTAATGACTTAGTGGTCTATATTGATATTATAAAAAGCCCTAACTTTATCCATTGATTGGCTCATTTACCTTTAGAAGGACACAGTACTATTTTCTTTGTTTGTTTGTTTTCCGTTTCTTTCCTCCCATTCAATTTCTATTTTCCCTGCTATCTCTTCTTTCATATTAAGGAAGAGTAATTTAATAACTTTTACAAAAGTTAACTTAACCAACAAAACTAAAACAATCTACTTGACACATCTATATTTAAACCTTCATCTCTGGATAACATTTCTCTATCTCAATCCTGTTGTTGTTCAATCCCATCGTACCTGTCTGTCTTCTTCCAATCCGGTGCAGATCCTCTCCCGGTATCTCCCCTCCGGCCTCCAGCCCTCCCTGTTCCCTGTCGAGAAAGTGAGGGTGCCCTTCCCTCCTCCTCCCCTTTCATTGGAGTAGAGGGATCCTGATATCTGTGTATTCTATCCAGGGACCCCAAATTTCCAAGTACTTGGGAATTGAATCCGCCAGTGAATGGGAAATCCTTTCATTAACCGCTAAGTAGTGAATCTTAGCTCGGACTGCCCCTATCTCTAGTGTCTTTTTCTTCCAGCTCCTGGCAATATGTAATTTTGTCGCTAAAAAGATAAATTGTAAGAGTCTGTTGTGGGGGGCAGAGAGGGAGGCTACCGGCATCCCCAGTAGACTAGCTTCCGGAGTTACTTCGATATGATATCCAAATATATTATCTACCAAGTCACCCACTGCCCTCCAGAGCTGCTGAACCTTTGGGCAGTTCCACCAAGTATGGTAAAAAGAGCCTAGCTCCGAGCATCCTCTAAAGCACTTCGGACTTTCCGTCTTACTCCATTTAGATAGTCGATCCGGGGTAATGTACGCGCGATGAAGGACCTTAATTGATGTCTCTAATATACTATAATTTAGTGACCCCCTCATGAGATTGGCCCAGGAAGTCTCCCACGACTCAGTCTCCCAGTTTCTGGTTATATCTTTTTCCCATTCCCTCATATATTTATCTTTGACTAGCGTTTTTGGGGTATTGAAGACCCCGTACAGTTCCCCTATCACACCTCTAGTAAGGGGGGCTTTATCACACATTCTAGAGAACCTATTATGAGAGGGGACCCCTGAACTCCTAAGTAGCCTATCCACAAAGTACCTCAATCTGCAGAAGTTATAATGCTCATAAAGGGGAATGTCATATTCGTCTCTCATAGTCTCGAATGTTAAAATCTGACCATCTCTCATCCGGTTTCCCAATCTATCAAGTTTGTTATTTTTCCACCATTGCCGAGAGACCTGTGAGATACCTTTCCGGAGTTAATGGATTTGTATGTATAGGCGTTAGGTGGGATATCCGGGGTAGAAGGTCTGTGTGATTGGAGGCCCAAATTAGATTAGCCGCGGAGTTCCTTAACATAGGGTTGGCAGATTTTTTAATCCCTGTGGGGAGTGGGTGAATCCAGACCACCGTGTCCCATGTATAGGGCATCATGTCCTGGCTTTCAACAAACATCCACGCCGGCTGGGCTTCGGGTAAGTGGGCCTGGGGGATAAAAGCTAATTGTGCTGCTCGATAGTAAAGTTTTAAGTTGGGGCACACCAGCCCCCCCCTGGATTTATGTTTGTACATGTTATTTTTCGCTATCCTGGAGGGACCCCCACTCCAGATAAAACGGAAAACCCTGCTTTGGAAGTTTGAGAGGTCTTTCATATGCATCTGGATCGGTAGAGATCAAAATAAATAAAGCAGTCTAGGTAAAACGTTCATTTTGACCGAACTAATCCTACCAAGCCAAGAAATGTTATATTTTGCCCATTTTATCATCTCCTCCTGCAGTAAGCGGAATATTGGCCGGTAATTAGCTTTGTATAAATCTTCTATTTTAGCTGTTAGCCATATTCCCAGGTATTTAATCTCCTTCCCGGCCCACCGAAATTTAAAACTCTGTGTAAGGGATTCTTTCTCTGGTAGTGGAATATCTAAGGCCAATGCTTCAGTTTTTTCTACATTAATTTTCAATCCTGAGAGCACCCCGAATTGTTCAAGTTTTTGCATCAGGGGAGGTACCGACGTCAATGGCTCCGATATGGAACATAGTAAGTCGTCCGCAAAGAGCGATACCTTGAAGTGATGTGACCCAACTTGGATACCCTTTACCTCCGGGGAAGCTCTAATCGACTGGGCCATGGGTTCAATTGCCAACGCGAACAAAAGCGGCGACAGAGGGCAACCCTGTCTCGTCCCCCTCTGGATGCAGACCGTTGGCCTCCCCCCGTACGGAAGTCTTAAATTTGCCTTAGGATCTTTGTAATAGGTCCGAACTAGATTTAAAAATGTCCCTGAGAACCCGAATTTGGTCAGCGTAGCCATGAGAAAAGGCCACTCCAGGGAGTCAAAGGCCTTCTCCACATCCAGAGAGAGCAGGCAGGCCGGGGTGTTATTTAATTTAGCACGATGGACCAAGTTTAGTATTTTCCTGATATTGTCCCCTGTTTCTCGCCCTGGAATAAATCCCACTTGGTCTTTATGAATCAAGGAGGGGAGAAACCCAGCTATCCTATCCGCCATGATCTTGGCTAGAAATTTGATGTCACTGTTAAGGAGTGAAATCGGTCTGTAATTTTTGGCTTCTAATGGGTCCCTCCCCTCCTTGTGGAACAAGACCAGGTCTGCTTTGTTGAGTTCTGGAGGGATTGGTAGGCCCTCCAGTATTGTATTATACAACGTGGTCAAGTACGGGGCCAATGTGCCAACACATTTTTTGTAGTACGCGTTCGTAAAGCCATCTGGGCCTGGGGCTTTGCCTAATTTAGATTCTAAAATAACCTTGCTCACTTCCTCCTGGGAAATTGTTTTATTTAATGAGGTAACATTATCCTCGGTTAATTTAGGCAGATCCAGGGAGGCTAGAAATGATTGTGTTTTCCCCTGGTCTAGGGAGTTCGAGGCTTTATACAGCTTACTATAGTACGCCTGAAAGATGTCCTGAATTTTAGAGGGATTGGAGGTCACAAACCCTTGGGGTGATTTAATTTGGCAAATTCTAGATTGATTTTGTTTTGACTTTAATTTGTTGGCAAGAAATGAGTCAGGTTTATTTGCTTTGCTATAAAACTTGTGTTGCGTAATTCTAAGAGCTCTCTCCGTTTTCTGAGACAGAATCATGTCAAGCTCCGCCCTGATTTTCTCAATCTGGGACCTATCCCCTGTAGAATTGTCCTGCTGCTTTGCCCTTTCCAATCTAATCAACTCTTTATTCAATGCCTCCTCTCAGGCCCTGCTTTGTTTTTTATGTTCAGCAGTTAGCTTCATGCAGACCCCTCTAATATATGCTTTATGAGCCACCCACACCCAGCCTATTCCTACATCTCCCTTAGTGTTCTCCCTAAAATACATCTCAAGCTCTTGCTGGATACTGTCTTTGGACTGAGGAAATGCTAGTAGCGTCTCATTTATACGCCAGGTCGGGGGGGGGGGGGGGAGTATACCGTGCCTAAGTCTAGGGCAATTTTGACAATTGAGTAATCTGACCAGGTACACGGAATAATCTCCGCTTCCTTTGCCTGATCCAGGAGCGAAACGTCTATGATAATATAGTCGATTCTTGAATACGAGTCATGAGGGGCTGAATAGAAAGAATACTCCCTGTCCTTAGGGTGAAGGTCCCTCCAGGAATCTACCAAGTTCAGGTTAGCCAAATGTGCTTCGTGGTGTTTTGCGTGTTTAGGGTCCTGTAGCCTCGTTTTCATTTTTTTCGGCGGCCATTTTTTCTCTCGCTTAGGGGATTTTCGTGTGTCTAAACTCAGGAATTTTGACTTAAATTGAGGTGTAACTTCATTTGCAGAGGTCCTGGGTGCCCCACCTTGCTTTGAGTAAGCTTTGTATGTATTTTTTGTGTGTATTTAAAATGGCAGCCAATGTGTATGTGGTACGCAGCTGTGGATGATGTTGCGTCCTTGGTAAGAGTGTATCTTGTATCTCGTATGGCTTTTTTGAAAAGCCATATGTGCTTGGTGGTGTTTTGCGTGTTTAGGGTCCTGTAGCCTTTTCGTTTTTTTCTGCGGCCATTTTTTCTCGTGCTTAGGGGATTTTCGTGTGTCTAAATTCGGGAATTCTGGCTTAAATTGAGGTGTAACTTCACTTTCAGAGGTCCTGGGTGCCCCCCCCCCCCCCCTTTTGCTGTGAATAAGCTTTTTATGTATTTTTAGTGTGTATTTATTGTGTTTTTAATGTTTTCAGGTGCGTTAAGGTCGTATTTTTTCGAGGTCGTAATGTTTTTTTGTCCCGCTTCTCCTCCTCTCAGTAAGACTGCAAGTTAGTTATGATTCCAAAATGGCTGCTGTCCATGAGGTAGAGTCAAGACGCAGCCGGAAGTATTTATTTATGCTAAGTCCGTAAATTTTCCATTCTAAGTCCTGCGGTTCGTATTTTTTTGTGTAAGTCTGTATATAGTGATTGCGTGTTAGATCTATTTTGGTAAAGTGCCGCTTGTGTGCGTGTTTGTAACCATGTGTTAGGTGCAGTAGAGCCTACACCTCCGCAAATGCGGCCCCTTGCTTCATGAGGGTCCGCATTTGCGGCCTGCAATGAGCCTTTGGCTCATTGCAGCCGACGTTGGAGCCTCCACCTTCCTCAACTGCGGCCCCTCGCTTTGCGAGGGTCCGCATTTATGGACCAAACTGCTCCCTCGCTTCGCGATTTGTAGTTTGATGACGATACGTAGTTTGACAACTATTATATGTGATTTGTTGCTTTAGTAAATAATATACTCCACTTTTCTGAACTTTGGATATATTAAAAAAGGCTTTCTAATATTAAGGATGTAAAGATGCATTCAATTACCTAGGACATAGGATCAAATAAAGAGAGGATAATAAACAGTAAATAACTGGTTTCAGCAGACATAACAACAAGCAAGATTAATCTTTTTACTCCCCCCTCGCAGATTTAAAAAGCATTGGTCATAATGATTGTGTAGGCCATAATGTAGGTTTCTAGAAGCTAAATGGGTCACTTCTTTTAATACATACACAATATTGTAAACAATGGCCTAGATGAGTGGTCCTGGGACTAGTCCCTGAGACATGACCTACCTGTTTTCAGAAAGAAAGACAAATGAGCATAGACTAATACTTTAATCAACGACACTAAGAGGGCTATAATATTTTATGATGCACTTAAAAGAGCATGTCTAATGTATTACTAACATTTTGTTTAGAATCTAAAATAAATTAAATTAATTGAAGAAAATGTCAATAAAGCATCCCATAAAAACAAAGGCCATATTCAATTGAGTGAATTTGAGATCCGGAAGCCTGTAAGTGAGCTTGCAAGCTATTTTGCTATTCAATTTGCGTCTTTTTGCAGGCTCGCAACGGTTTACAAGTTACGATCTTCAAAAAATGGCGCCGATCAAAATCGCAACTTACGGCCTTCAGAAGCCTTTGATCTCTCCCTTTCGCAAGGCTAAAATTGCAAATCACTATTCAATTGTTACGATTCCTCAAGCCTTCAAATGTTTTCAAACCTGTAAACGGCAAATTAAGGAGAAAATCCTACGAGTGCTAGAGAGGATACTGGAGAGAGAAAGTATGCCTTTAAATCCATCTAGTATAAGAAAAATAGTAGTTCCTTAATCAATTTAGGTAAGACTTTGAATCACATAAATATGAACATATATGATTGCAATCAAATATACAATATAATGTGTGCATATGTCCATAAATATCATTTTGTAATAGATCCTGTGCGAGGGAAGTGGAAACACTCAGGGGATAAATAAAGGTTTACACTGTGGCCCTCTCTGTCTCAGGTGTAGTGGTTGTTAGGGACCCACTACTAACCCCCTGACCCTGAATCTATACATACACTGTGCTAACAGAGACTAATCCCACTGTTGTTCCACTTATCCACCACCTAGGCACTGGTTTGAGGTGTCAAAAATTGTAATATCGCAAACAGTATTGCAGAGTCTGTTGTTGCATGCATGAGGAGCCAACCAATGATGTCATCAACACGGGACCTGCAAGAGAGCTTGATCTGACGCATGCGTTTTGGGTCCTGCTTCCCCAGAGATCAGGGAGATCAGGGAACAACAGACTCTCTGCAATATTGATGCTCATATTAAGAATTTCTTTCTACATATATATATCGGATTGCATGTGATTTTGGATTGTTTTGCATTATTTATAGCTAAATTAATAAGGTAACCCTGGAGGAGCTGCAGAGTTCCACACATTGAATAGTTATGCACATTGATTTTTTCTGTTATTTTGTCCCATTTGTTGTCTGCTTCACAATAAAAAAACATCTTCAAAGTTGTAGGTATGTTCTGTAAATTAAATGATGCAAATCCTTAAACAATCCATGTTAATTCCAGGTTGTGAGACGACAAAACACGAGAATTGCCAAAGGGGGTGAATACTTTTGCAAGGCACTGGACATTGTAAATTTTTCTGTGTGTATATTGATCACAGTTCTTTTCTATTTAAGTATCATATGTCATATGTCAGATGTGTGAATACAACACTACTGCTTTGTCCTAAACAGTTCCATCCAATAATGATCTTTTAATCATTAATTTAGTAGCACTTTAATATAATTTTTCTTATACATTTAGCACGTAGCACTTTGCACTTTAAGATATATTACTAATCTATCTAGGGAATTCAGGGCAGTGGGATTTCTTCACACACTCGATAATATGATGACTAATTAACTACACTGTATATAGACTAATCGTAATCTGTCAATATCAATAAATGCATTCAATTACTTTGATTTATCTTCCTCTGATTCGAGTAGATTGGAGTTTAATGAATTAGAGGTTTCCTGATAGAAAAAATTGAATACAAATACAAAATAACACAACTTTTTATATTTTTCAACTTTTTATATGCAATTATTCTTTACTTCTCTTTAGTGCATGGCTCCATTTTGCTTTCTTCCCTTCTACCTGTTACTTTCTCAGGTTGGTACATCTTTTTAATCAAATTCACTTCCCTTTAGTCCTGCAGATGTATCTGCCACATTCTCACTGTTCAGACTCTTTCTAGGTTTTCAAAACCCCTCCCACCTCAGGAAGTTTATCTACTGATGCCCAAGTGGTAGATTCTGCAACAGCCTGAGTATAAAAGTTAAATAATTAAATACAATTAGAGCATGTATTTTTTTATATTCTAAAAACATGATGAACATTTTAAGTGTATTTCTTTAAAATAATTCATCAAAAATATGACAACAATGCTTCTTTTATAGATAGAACAATGTGCATTAATGCTAATTTTTAATTATAAAATACTTTTGGAAGGCTTTTTTATTCAATTACAGGCTTGTGACAAATTACAAAACGTAAGCAGCTGAACTGTGAAAAGTTTTAATGTGGTGATTAAAATACAGTGTTGGGTCACTGAACTCTCACATTAAGCCTTTGATTTTAGTAATATTGGAGCTGCATTTTAGATGCAATTTGCAGGAAATAGGTTTCTCTTATATATAATTAAATATTTTAATGCTGGGAAAAATATAGCAATTCAACTTTTTAGAGTCAGTGAAGCGACAGATAAGAGCATTATTTATTTACTAGCGACTTCCCCTCAAAAATGACGGGGCAATACAATTGTAAGGCAGGGAATGCTGTTTGGGCCAGACAAAATGTTTTTTTCGACACTCATTGCGAGCCTCGCGCTGAGCGCCTTTGGCGCTCATTGCAAAGCTGTTGGTTGTATTTTGTTTTATGATAGGTGCTTTTGCTGTTATTGTTGTGTCGGCGGTGATCTGCTTTTTGCGCTTATTGCAAGGCTTTGTGTGCTATGAGCAGCGTTGGCGCTCGTTGTGAGTTGCGCAGTGAATGGGTTTTGTTTTTATTGTGAGAGTGTTTTTTTTGTTTTTGTGTATATTTGTTTTTGTATGCTAATGAAATTAATAAATTAATATACTTTACCTATTTGTAAGTAATATATGCAGGAAACATTGTGCTGAAGAGCTGACAATCTATTTTGATGTTCCTGCAGCATACATTGTAGGTTTGCACTGTTGTGGAGCTGAGGTGTGTCAGCAATGTGTGCAGTGTGTAGTTTAAATAGGCTGTGTGCGCGAGGGAAAGCTGTTAGGGTAGCTGTATACTTCCGCATTGTGTAAGTCAGTGTTGGAAAATGGCGGTGAATGTGTGTGGTACGTGGCTGTGTATGATGTAGCGTCCTTCGAAGAGTGTATCTTGTACTTCGTACAGGCTTTTTTGAAAAGCCATATGTGCTTGGTGGTGTTTTGCGTGTTTAGGGTCCTGTAGCCTCGTTTTCATTTTTTTGGGCGGCCATTTTTCTCTCTCTTAGGGGATTTTCGTGTGTCTAAACTTGTGAATTTGGACTTAAATTGAGGTGTAACTTCACTTGCAGAAGTCCTGGGTGGCCCCCTTGCTGTGGGTAAGCCTTGTATGTATTTTTTGTGTGTAATTAAAATGGCGGCGAATGTGTATGTGGTACGCGGCTGTGTATGATGTAGCGTCCTTGGTAAGAGTTTATCTTGTACCTCGTACGGCTTTTTTGAAAAGCCATATGTGCTTGGTAATGTTTTGCGTGTTTAGGGTCCTGTTACCTTGTTTTCGTTTTTTTTTCGGCAGTGATTTTTTCTCTCACTCATCAGACCAGAGAACCTTCCTGAATACATTTTGGGAGTCTCCCACATGCCTTTTCACAAACTCAAAATGTACCGTTTTTTGCTGAAAGTAATGGCTTTCTTCTGGCCACTCTGCCATAAAGCCCAACTCTATGGAGCGTCTGGCTTATTGTCATCCTATGTACAGATACTCCAGTCTCTGCTGTGGAACTCTGCAGCTCCTCCAGGGTTACCTTAGGTCTCTGTGCTGCCTCTCTGATTAATGCCCTCCTTGCCTGGTCAGTGAGTTTTGGTGGTCTGCCGACTCTTGGCAGGTTTGATGTTGTGCCATGTTCTTTCCATTTGGTTATGATAGATTTGATGGTGCTCCTGGAGATCATCAAAGATTTTGATATTTTTTTATAACCTAACCCTGACTTGTACTTATGAACAACATTGTCCCTTACTTGTTTGGAGAGTTCCTTAGTCTTCATGGTAGTGTTTGGTTATTGGTGCCTCTTGCTTAGGTGTTGCAGACTCTGGGGCCTGTCAAAAAATGTGTGTATATGTAATGACAGATCATGTGAAACTTAGATTGCACACAGGTAGACATAATTTCACTAATTATGTGACTTCTGAAGGTGATTGGTTGCACCAGAGCTTTTTATGGGTTTCATGACAAAGGGGGTGAATACATACGCACATGACAATTTTCTGTTTTCTATTTCTAAAAAATGGTTTTATGTATATATTTTTCTAATTTCACTTCACCAACTTAGACTATTATGTTCTGAATAGTGATGTCGCGAACATCAAATTTTCGGGTCGCGAACCGCGGACGCGAACTTCATCAAAATGTTCGCGAACCGGGCGAACCCCCATAGACTTCAATGGGCAGGCAAATTTCAAAACCCACAGGGACTCTTTCTGGCCACAATAGTGATGGGAAAGTTGTTTCAAGGGGACTAACACCTGGACTGTGGCATGCCGGAGGGGGATCCATGGCAAAACTCCCACGGAAAATTACATAGTTGATGAAGAGTCTGGTTTTAAGCCATAAAGGGCATAAATCACCTAACATTCCTAAATTGTTTGGAATTACATGCTTTAAAACATCAGGTATGATGTTGTATCGATCAGGTAGTGTAAGGGTTACACCAGCTTCACAGTAACAGACCAATCTCCCCTTTGCACAACCGCAAACTCCCCATTTGCACAAGGTTGGATACCAAGCTAGCCATGTCCCTTTCCTTGTCCTCACTGATGTCATTGAAGGTCTCTTCCTTCACCCAGCCACCAAGGGTCCCCGAAAGGTGACAACAAGCCCCCTGGGACGCCTGCTGTGTTTGGTCTTCCACCTCCTCAAAGCCACCTTCCTCCTCTGACTCCTCTTCTTCAGACTCCTCTCTCTGCGTTGCCTCTGTCTGCGTTATTATAAGGTGTGTACTGTTAAGTAGTACTATTCCTATCGGTTTAATCCCTGTTACGTCCCCTATTAGGGGACTTGTATATGGCATTGACTTTTGGAACAGGGAGATGGAAAAAGATGCTTGTTCGGACCTCCTACTTCGAATTTGGGGCACTGCACGTGCAATGTAATGTGCCACCAGATAGGAGTGGTGTATTAAGTTGTACTATTTATTCCTATCAGTTTGATACCTGTTACGTCACCTATCAGGGGACGTGTATATGGCATGGATTTTTGGAA
Organism: Discoglossus pictus; assembly: GCA_027410445.1. Lineage (NCBI taxonomy): Eukaryota > Metazoa > Chordata > Amphibia > Anura > Alytidae > Discoglossus > Discoglossus pictus. The sequence goes on from CM050165.1 coordinate 147,390,323, forward strand.
GTGGGAGATGGAAAAAGATGCTTGGTCAGTCCTCCCACTTCAAATTTGGGGCACTGTGCATGCAATCTAAGGTGCCACCAGATAGGAGTGTCACTGTGCACTGGCAAAAGTTGGCAGAGTAGGCGCTGTAGGCCTCACACACACGCCTGTAGGCAGGCAACTGATATTCAATCGATTACAGTCAAAAAAGTGTTGTTTTATTTCACTGAGCACAATATAAGCTGTAAACCTGACACAGGCAGGCAACTGAAATTAGATTAAAGGAAAAAAGGGTTGTTTTTTTTTCCAATGTATGGTACACCAACTATGACTGGTGAAACAGAGCAGAATATTAGCTGTGAGCCTGACACAGGCAGGCAACTGAAATTAGATTACAGGGAAAAAAATGGTTGTTTTCAATGTATGGTACACCACCAGGTATGAGTATTGAAAATAAGCACAATATAAGCTGTTAGGTGTTAGCCTGTCACACACACACGCTGGCAGGCAGGCATATGCAATTAGATTACACAGAAAAAAATTATAAAATAAAATAAATGATGTTCTAGCCCTAAAAAGGGCTTTTTGGGTTGCTGTCCTTGCAGCAGATATCAGATGAGTCCTTCAGGTCTGTAGTGGAAGCTAAATACACAGCCTGGCTATCTATTTCCCTATTAAATCTCCAGCAGCTACACTATCTGTCCTCTCACAACGAATGCAGCTTCAGAATGATTCTAAAATGTATGCTGTCCTTCAGATGGAAGGCCCTGGAAGGGAGTGTATGCTGTTGATTGGCTGGAATGTGTCTGTTGACTGTGAGGTGCAGGGTCAAAGTTTCCTCAATGATAAAGAATAGGGGGCGAACCCAAAAGCGCATGTGTTCGCCATCCGATGCGAGCGCGAACGTGCCAAAATCGCTGCGAATAGTCCGCGGGCGAACTGTTCGTGACATCTCTAGTTCTGAACCATCACATAAAAATTCAGATTAACAAAATATTGAATTTAAGGCTGTAATGTAACAAAATAGGTAAAAAGTCAAGGGGGTGAATACTTTTGCAATGCACTGTGGCTTTTGATCTTTAGAAACGGGTCTTGTTTGAAGAACCAATTAACTCCTGTGCTCACTAGAAATAATATATCCACATTGATTATTTTTAAACGTATGTCCTTAATACACACAGCTAATATTTGATGACATCCAACTGGTATTGCAAAAACACCACACAAGTTTTTAATTTGCATACAGTTGTTGGGACATGGAACAGTTAAATAAACTGTCATTATTTGTCTCCATTTCTGAATTTAGATGTGATAACGTTATCCCAGTTCTAGAAAAACAGGGCTAGCAAAACTTTATCTTCATTACAATCAACAAAATGTGTTAGAAATGTAATATTTAATGGAACTGTCTGTGTTTAACAGATGTTAAATGCTTACAAGAGGTAACTATCTGTACCAACTATTTCTAATTTTGTGTTAAAAAAGTATACATTTTATCTAGTGTGGGAGATACTGCTCATAGACTCGTAGAGCTGATAAAGAAACACGCTTTCACATTCCTGTGAGACAATGAGCATAGTTATTTTTCAACATGTGCACCTGCTAGAATTTGACATCAAACCATATTTATTTCAAAAATAGATTACACCAATATGCATTCCTGGTAGTCCAAGGATTCCTTAAGCATCAGTGAATTGTACCACATAAATCTAAGATTATGGCCCCACATGCACTAGCTCCACCACTGGTCCTATTATAACTTTTTTATGAGGAATGGATTCATGAGAGAGAAAGTTAATATAAGCAGGGATTGTGGTTTAGGATATTCAAATGTTTTATTCAGCCTGGAAATTTGGTAGGTTATTATTCAACTCTTTCAATTATGTGCTACCTGTCCTTGTTTGTGAGTCAATGTCCAGTCTTTCACCTTGCAGGTGTGTAATTGTTACCCCATTTTTTTTTTTTTTTTTACCAAAGTTGTGTGCCACTTAATTCACACCCTACCAGACAATTTAACTTTCCAGTCCTCTTTTGCCACTATTATTACAACCAGAGTTGAGCCCACACTGCATTATTATATGTTTTGCATGACACTCATGCTATATTAACTATTATTGAGTATACTGCTATCCGTACTCTTGAATCAAATTAGATAAATAGGAAAATATTCTAGATGTCCACTAACAAACTATTCCTGCCTGATCTATGCTCTCCTCCACAGACGCCGGCGTGTGATGTCACATGTTGCGCCTGCGCCCCAACGTATTTCCACGTCTTTTTCCTGATTACATCGTCTTCATGGTAACCTCCAGGGAAGCTAGCTCAAAGATACAATACTGACAGCGTTTAACAATGTTCAATTCTAATTCTATCTTTACTCATAAATTTATTCAAATAATAAATGAGTGATAATAAGTTGTAAATAAGACTAGTAGTCACAATTGTAAATAAGATGGTTAAATGAGTTTGTGAATGAATGTTGTTGCTAACGCTGCGGGCTCGCGTAGCGAGGGCCTTGGCTCGCTATGCGAGCCAAGGCCCTCGCGAAGCGAGGGCACTGGGCGAGGGTCTCAGTTGCTGGCATGGAGCACCATAGGCGCTCCATGCCAGCACCTGAGGACCTGGCAAAGCGAGGGGCGCAGTTGCTGGCATGGAGCGCCGAAGGCGCTCCATGCCAGAAACTGCGACCCTTGCAAAGTTCAAGTCGCAACCCAAAGAGCACGACACACACATTACGACACTTGCAAACAACATACGACACACGTTCACACACATTACGGCCTCGCAACACTCGGACGCTACTCGCGAACATTACAAAATTAAAAACACAATACATACACACACCACATACATACAAAACTTACCTACAGCAAGAGGTAGCATCCAGGACCTCAAAAATGCAACTTACACCTTCATTTCACTCAAAATAAAAGAGTTTACACCCGAAAATATTTGCTAAGCGAGAGAAACAATGGCCGCCGAACAAAACGAAAACGAGGCTACACACGCAAACACCATACGAGACACGTTACGACACATTACGACCTCGCAAACATCGGACGCAACACGCCGACATACAAACATTTACAACACAATAAATACACACAACACACACATAAAAAGCTTACCTACAGCAAGAGGAACCATCCAGCACCTCCCAAAAAAAAGTTACACCTTCATTTAAATACAAAAAAAAAAACTTTACACACAAAGAAAATCGCTAAGCGAGAAAAAAAATGGCCGACGGACAAAACGAAAACGAGGCTACAGCACTCTCCACACGTAAAATACCACAACACACTCGCAAAACACCACACGGAAATCGAAAACCACTACCAGGCACCAACGGAAAATCCGCTAAGACGGACAACATATAGAAACCGCCATTTTACGCAAATGCGGAAGTACACCACTACGCTAACGGTTTAGCCTCGCGCACGCACAGTAGTACACTGCACACATTCACCATGCTTATAGAGCAGCTCCACAACACTAATGCTGCACCAACATCAAACAAGGTTCACAGCTCTTCAACACAATGCTTCAAAATAGGTAAAGTATATTCATTTATTAATTGATTACATGTTTACTATTACACACAAAAGAACATTAGCTCACTTACAATAACATTGCCGTCATTTTTTGACGGGCAAGTCGCTAGTATATATATATATATCTAAATATGTGTATATATATGTGTGTATATATATATATATATATATATATATATGTATATATATATATATATATATATATACCACATATATAGTTGTGAGCATACGAGCCGTTGCTCGCATTTGAGGTGGTGGAGTATCCCACCTCGGCTGTGTTTCCGCAAATGCGGACCCTCGCGAAGCGAGGGGCCGCATTTGCGGTGGTGGAAGGTCCAACGTCGGCAACACACACACACACGCAAGACTTAAAAAAAACAAACCTCAAAGGCGCCTTACACGCGGTTACACACACGCAAGACTTAACAAAAAAAAAATCAAAGGCGATTTGCACGACTTAGAAAAAAAACAACTGCATCGTACACGTAAAAGCCAACTGCGTCCCTAGCCAAAACATACGGCCGCATCGCAAAAAAATACGGACGCGAAACAAGCCATTCCCAACACGCAAAACCGGCCGAAAACGGTGCGCATGAAAACATCAGAAACACAAGAAATAAACACAAGGAACACATAAAAAGCTTACTTACAGCAAGGGGGGGCATCCGGCACCTCGAAAAGTAAATTTACACGTCCATTTAAGTCCAAAAAAATGAGTTTAAACTGCCGAAAATCACCTAAGCGAGAGAAAAAATGGCCGCCGAACAAAACGAAAACGAGGCTTCAGACGTAACTATACTACAGTGACTCGCAAGACTGAAACACATACTATGCGGAACGTACCACACTGATATTAACCACCATTTTGAAAACTACTACGCACAAAATGGCGATTGGAACGCAAATTGTAAGCTGGACGCAAATAGCGCATGCGTATTGCGTTCTAACGGTCTGAGGCACTTGAAAATTAAGAAATACTGCCTACTTTCCAGAAAATTCTACATTTCTACTCAGGTGATGGACGGAGTGACTGGATAGTTAACTGCTGCTGTTACTTGAGAAGAGAATTGTTTCCTAATTTCCTACTTTACATTGTGCAAATTAGAACTGAGAGGTAAGCTATAATATATTACATTTTATTATCAAGACAGGACAAAAAAAAAAACTTTAAGTATGAAAATGTCATTCATGTATAGTCACATGTGGCACGCACATCTATGTGTATAGCCCCTACAACAAACTAATCATAACCCAAACTAATTAAACAACTATATTTAAATGACATTAAATTTTTTTTATAATTAACTATTAAAATGTGATTCATGTATAGTGATATGTGACACGCACATATATGTGTATCATGTATAGTGACATGTCACACGCACATTTATGTGTGTAGGCCCGAAAACAAACTAATGTTAATTAAAACTAATTAAAGAAGCATATTTAAATGACATTAATTTATTGTAGTTCAATATATCACCTAAAGCTCAATCTTTCTCCTTTTTTTTACTATTCAAACAGACTCTGCATCAACAGCGTCACTCAAGAATTTGCACCGTGCATTGTGAACCACAATCCCTTTTCAAGAACACCAACAAAGAAGAAGAGGTAAGATATAAAAATACATTACATGCTGAAAAAGACCATGCTTTGCTAAATCAAAAAGAAGAAATATACAATTAACCATTTCACTTTCTTTTTCAAACAGACACTACAAGAAGACCGGCGGATTAAGATTGCCAGGAGGGGACCCTCTGTCATTCGACACTTCAATCAAGGTAAAATATAACAAGTACAAAAAATAAAGGAACTATATATGTTTAATGGCCGCCAATATAACAAATGCAGCAACCAAAATGTAGTGAACACAAAATAGGATAATGCTAAAAACATTGCCATAATATCCAAAATAGAAAAAACATTAATTTGCTCTGTAGAAAAACATTAAAGCTTCATAAAAAACACTAATTAAGCAAATCAAGTATGCAACATATGGTAGACACAAATAGGATTGTACAAAAAATCACAAAAACAAATAGCAAACTAAATTAATATTCTTCTTTAATGTTTAAGAACCTATAAGCCTTACAAAGAAGCCTAAATAAGCATACCAAAAGTAGTAGACACAAAACAGGATTGTACCAAAAATCACACAAACACATAGCAAACTAAAATAATATTCTTCTTTAATGTTTAAGAACCTATAAGCCTTACAAAGAAGCCTAAATAAGCATACCAAAAGTGGTAGACACAAAACAGGATTGTACCAAAAATCACACAAACACATAGCAAACTAAATTAATATTCTTCTTTAATGTTTAAGAATCTATAAGCCTTACAAAGAAGCCTAAATAAGCATACCAAAAGTGGTAGACATAAAACAGGATTGTACCAAAAATCACACAAACACATAGCAAACTAAATTAATATTCTTCTTTAATGTTTAAGAACATATACGGTAAGCCTTACAAAGAAGCCTAAATAAGCATACCAAAAGTGGTGGACACAAAACAGGATAATGCTAAAAACATTGCCATCATATCCAAAATTGCAAAAAAATTCAATTTCACTGTACAAAAACATTTAGCCTTCATAAAAAAGACTTATTAAGCAAATAAAGTATGCAACATATGGTAGACACAAAATAGGATTATATCAAAAATCACACAAACACATACCAAAGTAAATTAATATTCTTCTTTACTGTTTAAGAACCTATAAGGCTTACAAAGAAGCCTAAATTAGCATAGCAAAAGTGGTAGACACAAAACAGGATAATGCTAAAACCATTGTGATCATATCCAAAATAAGAAAAACAGTTACAATACAAAGAAAGTACCGCTACAATGAACTACAAGCACATATAAACAAACTGTTCATAATAAAAAATGTAAAAAACAAACTTAACATCTCAAACTAAACTAATTATACATTATTTTCTTTTACAGATTAACATGGCTACTAACGAGAGCAAACAAGAAAAGATGATAAGACGGCAAGCTAGAGAACGACAACAGAGATGGGCCAACCAGAGGAGAAAGAAATTCGACGAGAAAAAGAATGCAAAATAATTGCAAGCAAAAGACTATCAGCTGCAAAAATTAAAGATACACCAAAAAAAGATAATAAGCAAACAAAGAATTTAGAAACGGTTCCTGAAATGTCAAATACGTATAATAATAATTAAACAACTTTCCAAACATACACATCTCTTTTGCCGTCATTTTTTGACGGGCAAGTCGCTAGTATATATATATGTTTATGTGTATATACATGTGTGTATATATATATATATATATATATATATATATATATATATATATATATATATATGTATATATATATATATATGTGTATATATATATATATATATATATATATATATATATATGTGTGTGTATATATATATATATATATATATATATATATGTATACGCAGTACATATATTAAATATATATTAAATATATAGAAAAAATAAATATATAAATATATTGGTCTGTGTCTGTGTGTGTATATATATATATATATATATATATATATATATATAGTTGAATAATCAGAGTATTGCAGTGAATAGTGATACCTTTTTTATTGGACAAACACACAGGGCCTGCTGGGGCTACAGGGGACCCATGGAGATCCACTGGTGCTGCTGAAGGTCCACGGGGCCCCCTCAGAGGTCGGTGCTTTGATTCCTTGCACCGTCTGCACCGGCGGTAGCTCCGCCTCTGATTCATATAATGGAATTGAAATCTTCTATTGCAAGACAAAGGAGTGAATTAGTATTTTTTATAGTGAGGTTGCTCTTGAATAATTGTGTAAAGAAGCAAGAAAAAGTTTCTGTTTCTGAGGAGAAGTGTCTGCTATATAAATAGTATGTAAATTAATGACACCAATATCAATTGGTGGGTGTTAAGTGATTAATCATCAAAGAAAAAGGAATAATAAAATGTGCCTTTTATTAATTTTAAATTAAGAAGATAGTTAATATATTAAAATAATTTGAAATTCTAAAAATTTAAGACTGTCACTGATGCTTAGTTATCGCATTACAATAGTAAATGATTGCAATCAGGAATCAAATTGTAAACAGAGATACCACAATTTATTTTTTAACAATATTAATATTATAGGACTCTCCTAAGAAACTAAATGACTAAATACTCAAAATAATTGTATCAATTATCAACTAGCAATTTGCCAGACAGGTGGAAAAACGGACACTGCAGTACAATAGTGTAGAATAAAGAGCTCAATATTTAATAAACAAGTGCTAAAGTGTATTAAATAATAAATAAATAGTGAGTTTAAATATTACTCAATGTAAAATAGTGAAAAAAATGTGTAAATGTATAATTCTCTGGATATACAGTGGTAGGCTACAGATAACAGCAATCCTCCTGTCTAATATCAGCAGGCTGAATTAAAGTGCCTCTAATTATTATTTATTGAACATATATCGCTCTAGATAATAAATATTAAACACCATATAGTATAGTATGAAGTCATGGGAGAGGGACATGGGTAGATCGATATCTCCCTCTAATTGGGTAAGGGCTTTAAACAACACTAATAAAATTATTAAAAACGCTGCCCAAAGGGAAACCTACTTTAAAACAATCAATAAATGGTACGTGGTACCTGTGAAATTATATCAGATTGCTCATAAGATTGAGGACAAATTATGTTGGAGAGGATGTAGACATAGCGGCAATCTTTTCCACAAATGGTGGGACTGCCCTGGCATTAAACCACTGTGGTTAAAGTGTTTTGAATATGTCTTGGAGGCACTAGGAAGGTCAGTTACACCAGATGCTTACAGCGGAATAATGCATATCTTTCCAGACAAATTCAACAAAGCAGAAATAGCCTTCATGATTCAGCTTTACACGATTGTCAAACAGTGTATTGTTTCAAAATGGAAACAAAAAAAAACCTCCAGTGTGGATGGACATATTATGCAAGGTAGATTGCTGTAGGGAATTGGAAAGACAGTTTATGTCAACTGGACAAAAACTAAAAGTAAATGGGTTATTTGGGACAGGTTGCAGCAAAGTTAAACATAATTATTTCCCACATCCCAAAGTTAAATATCATTTTTGTCTCCTTCCTAAATATAATATCTAACTCTGCCCAGCTTACCCTAAAGGTTAAACTAAAGGAAAATTGGGTGAATGCGGTATGGAATAATGTTGTTGTTTAAAAACGGTTTAACTGAAGATGGAAGTATTTTTAAGACAACATATGTTTTGCTATTATGTATGTCGTAATATGTATGTTTTATATTACAATAAAAATGAACTGAACCAAACACCATATAGTATCCACTATAAGTTTAAGTATCAAAAAGCAATAAGTCTGATTAAAGTGCGTCTAATTATAGTGCATAGTGCATATATGGCTTGGATAATAAATGTTTTACCATCACACAGTATCCACTATCTGGTTAAGAACCTTATTTAAAGTAGTAATTATTCAAATAGTAAGCATGATACATGAAAAAATATCTTGTTCACAATCTAATATGAATCATAGCTCTTAATATTGTTATAGAATATGCTAATTGTATATCAGATTCTTTAATCACAGTATAAATACCACTCTATCCATTTAGCTATGTATCATAATATTCTTGTATCTTTACAATATTTCTACATATATAGCTCTTAATATTGTTACAGAGTATGCTAATTGTATATCAGATTCTTTAATCACAGTGTAAATACCACTCTACCCATTTAGCTATGTATCATTACAATATTCCTAAATATATACATCAAAACACACTTAGCTTTTTAAGTAATCTTATTGCAGTCCAAGGTCTCTTTCGGAAGTTTGTGTAGTGTGTGCACAGATCAATAGCACATCAGTGCTCATTGCAGCAAAGTGGTGTGAGCCACGCGATTAGCGCCCTTGGAACGAGCCCTGCAATGAGCGCCTTTGCCAATGTGCAAGTCGCAACTTTCCAAAGCGTTACCAACAAAGTCATAGATCCACAACTGTTATTGGTAAATGTCCATTTATATGATGGAATAAAGATCTTTTTTCTCAAAACAAAGAAGTGAATTGGTCTTTTTTATGATGTGGTTGCTCAAATGACAATTGACATTGTCTGTTATCCTTGTTCAATTGCAAGTTCGAAACTCACTGGCCTCATGTCAGTGAGTGAGTTGTTAGCTGCGGTTCCCTTCCATTTTTTACTGCTTACTGTCAGCCAAGAGGAGTGGAGGCCGTCATCATGATGGCATGAAACCTGCGAGTGATCCCGCAGGCTCACCACATGACCCCCATGATGTGGGAGTCCCAATCAGGACCCCTGCAGTGTCTCCACATTGACCCTCAATAATGCAGGGTCTTCACATTAACCCCCAATGTTGCAGGGGTCCTGATCGGGACCCCTGCAGCATTTAAAAATGTAAAGTCTCCGCTGAACCATCCTTAAAAGATTAATATTAACCCTATCACTCCCCACATGACTCCCATGATGTGGGAGTCCCAATCAGGACCACTGTAGTGTCTCCACATTGACCCTCAATAATTCAGGGTCTTCACATTAACCCCCAATGTTGCAGGGGTCCTGATCGGGACCCCTGCAGCATTTTAAAATTTAAAGTCTCCGCTGATGATCCTTAAAGGATTAATATTAACCCTATCACTCATGGGGCTCTATACAGAGCCCCATGAGCTTCAAATTAACACCATCACTCATGGGGCTCTATATAGAGCACCATGAGCCCCTAATTAACCCCACCACTTATGGGTACACTAAGTACAAACACTACACTATCCCCCCCCCCAATAAACCAATAAATCTAAACCAACCCCCCTCTAACTAATGAACCCCCTCCTTCCTATCCTATTAATCCCCCTCTACCCTAACCTATTAACACCTACATTACCTACCGAAACCCCTATTAAACCCCAACACCCCACTAATTACAAAAAATAATAAAACCTAGAATACACAAAATAGAAAAAAGCACCAATTACAAAAAATAAAAAAGCTTAGATCACAGAAAATAAAAAAATCTACTTTTCAAAAAATAAAAAAGCCCCACTACAGAAAATAACAAACAGCACCACTACAGAAAATAAAAAATGAATATTACAAAAAATAAAACAAACTAACAAATAAATAAGCATACTTTAAATAAAATAAAAAGTTATGTGTAGATTGAGGTATTAATGTATGTAGTTAGGGGTTAAATGTATGTAAATAGGGGTATTAATGTATGTAGTTAGGGGTTAAATGTATGTAGATAGGGATATTAATGTATGCAGTTAGGGCTTTAACTGTATGTAGATAGGGTATTAATGTATACAGTTAGTGGTTAATTGTATGTATATAGGGGTATTAATGTATGCAGTTAGGGGTTAAATGTATGTAGATAGGGGTATTAATGTACGTAGTTAGGGCTTTAATTGTATGTAGTTAGGGGTTAAATGTATGTAGATAGGGGTATTAATGTATTTAGTTAGGGGTTTAATTGGATGTAGATAGGGTATTAATGTATGTAGTTAGGGGATAAATATATGTAGATAGTGGTATTAATGTATGTAGTTAGGGGTTTAATTGTATGTAGATATGGCATTAATGTATGTAGTTAGGGGTTAAATTATATGTATTGAGAAGTTTGATTTTTGTAATCTATGCTTATTTATTTGTTTTGTAACTTATTTTTTTTAATTTTTTGGTGTTAAGAGTAAATTTGCTTAGTGATTCAGACTTCAAAGTGAATAATATTAACTGATATATATAACATAGTAAAAAATATAAATATATATATGACCTGTCCCAATCAATTCTATTAACATTAACTTTCTCATAGGCATCACATACAGTTGTGCTCAAAAGTTTGCATACCCTTGGCGAATCAGTAATATATGTACCATTTTTAAAGAAAACATGTGTGAGCAGGCAAAACACATTTATTTTATTTCTTATGGGATTCATATTCAACTGTAGGTTATAACAGAATGGCACAATCATAAAATAAAACATGTCAACAAAGAAAAAAAAATGAAATTACCATGTTCAAAAGTTTACATACTCTTAGTTCTTAATACTGTGTATTGCCCCCTTTAACATCAATGACAGTGTGCAGTCTTTTGTAATAGTTGTCTATGAGGCCCCTAATTCTTGCAGGTGGTATAGTTGTCCATTCATCTTGACAAAATGCCTCCAGGTCATGCACATTTTTTGGTCGTCTTGCATAAACCGCACGTTTGAGATCTCCTCAGAGTGGCTCAATGATATTAAGGCCAGGAGACTGTGATGGCTACTCCACAACCTTCACCTTTTTCTGCTGTAACTACTAGACAGTCAACTTGGCCTTGTGCTTAGGATCATTGTCATGATGGAAAGTCCAGGAGCATCCCATGCGCAGCCTTCGTGCAGAAGAATGCAAACTGTCTGCCAATATTTTCTGATAACATGCTGAATTTATCTTGCCAGCAATTTTTACAAGATTTCCCATACCTTAAGAGCTCACAACCCCCCAAAACATTAGTAAGCCACCACCATGCTTCACAGTGGGGATGGTATTCTTTTTTTTTTTTTCATAAAGTTTTTATTAAGGATAATCAAGAAAAACTTTTACAAGAAATAAGCACAGTCTATAAAACATAATTTCACATGTCAAGAAAGGAAGATTCCTATCCTAAGCATCTGCTGCTCTTTGTTGAAATATTCCTTAATATAATTTTAACGTTTTCAGTGCACAAATTGGTATAATTAAAAAAATAGTATTACAATCAATATATTCTACGAACATATATGAAAAGAGAAAAGGAGAAATAGAGAAAGAGGAAGAAGTGAAGAAAAGAAGAGAGAAATAAACAAATAAACAAAAAAATGAAGGAGTGAAAGGAGAAGAGCAAATAGTAGACAAATAATATTTTCCCCATAGGTTGGAATGGTCATGCATATGCCAATATGAAAAGCCATGCTGCACACACTACCTCATTAAATTGAAACACAAATACATGCAAATGGCTGATATATTAACCCTTTCACACTCACAGAGGCTCTAATGTGGACCCTAAAAATACAAAGATCATCTTACATGCATTTCACTCATCACATCTACATTGGGACAACCAATAGTGGACATATTACACCGCCACATCACATATATCAAGTGCCAGGGGAACATTTTACAAATGGTTGTTCAGTCCCTCAGTTGTGTCTTACTCTCTATGACCCTATGGACTGCAGCACACCTACTAATGTCTCTGTCTGTGTGTATCCACAAGGTTTGCATGCAAACGATACTGGAGTAGGTTGCCAGTTCCCTCTCTAGTGGACTGGGATTTGTCTGACCTCTCTGCTATGACCTGCCCACCTACAGTGGCCCTACATGGTATAGCTCACAGCTTTATTCAGGTACACAAGCACCACCACCTAGCAATCCAGAAGGGGCCAGATTTATGGTACAAGACACGGAGCAATTCTATTTTTGAAAAGCTGATTTGGGGAGTAAAACCTGTGAATGGTGAACTATTCCACTATAAAGCAAAAATACATATCATTTCCCCAACAATTGTGTACTGTTTGGCTTATTATTAACATTAGTAACATTTTGCTTCATATAGGAATATTGACATTATAAGCACAGGCGGAGATACCGCCGTTGCAAGTGGTGCAATGCATTGGGGCCCTATGCAGTATTTATTTATTTTTATTAATTTAATTATTTATTTATTTTTTTAGCCTTAGGGCCAGTCCCCATGTCCCCTGCGGGTCCGCTGAGCCCCTCAGGCCCCCCTTGTACACCTCCACCCCCTGGGCCACTAAGACACTCACTGCCCTTCCCCTCCTGATTGCTTTTTACCTTCAATTCATCAGTCGTTCAGTGGTTCAATCCCTCCACTGCTGGCGCGTCTTTCTGGGTCAGGGACGCAGAGTGCTCTCACACACATTCGGGTATCCCTACCCGGAAGACAGAATTGTCTGGCAGGGGAGGGATTGAAACACTGAAGCACCGATTAATTGAACGTAAAGAGCAATAAGCAGGTGAATGGTGTGCAGAGGGTTTTTTGGGGAGCAGTGGCATACAGGAGGGCCTGAGGGGCACAGAGGGCACAAGGGGGAAGGAGGGACTGGCTTCCAGGGCTTTGGCAGGGAGCGCCAAAGGCGCTCACTGCGCTGGTGGAGATGAGCGCCATAGGCATTAAGCATCATACCTACGATCTGCGGGACTACAGAACAACAGAAAACTCAAACACACAATTCACAGTGCGAGACCCGTAGCACTTAGAAAAAAATTGTTTGTAAAATTACGGCCAATAACACTTGGAAAATGAAACCACCACTTAGAGAAAAAAAAATATGACCCGAAAAAAATACGAACTTAACGGCTGACCCGCGCACATCAAAAAACACGAAACACCCCCCCAAAAAATAACAATAACATCACACACAGCAAGGGGGGACAGCCAGGACATCTGGGAGTGAGGTTGTGCGCCAATTTAAGTCGAATTTGCAGAGTTTTGCCACTAGAAAATCACCTAGAGAGAAAAAATGTCCGCCGGAAAAAATAAAAAAGAGGCGACACCAACCCTAAACACGCAAAACACTGCCAGGTACATACGACTTTTAGACAGGAACGTACGAGGTACAAAATACACTAGTAGGAAGGATGGAAAATGCTCGAGACCCGAGTAACACATACACTATTAGGAAGGACGGAAAATGCTCGAGACCCGCCTAACATATACACACACACCATTTACAACACTAACTTACAACTAATAACATTACCATTCTAAAATGCCACTTTGAATAACTAAACAAACGGTTTAGCCTCGCACACACAGCAAATTTACACTGCACACTTGCCACATTAATAACACTTTCTCCTCACATCACCAACAGTCCAAATGTACATTGTATGCTGCAGGAAAAACAACATGCTCTTCAGCATGTTCATTCCTGGATATATTCATTAGAAATAGGTAAAGTATATTAATTTATTATTAAATTCCTTAATTAGTATAAAAAAAAAATTAGATAAAAAATAATTGAGCAGAGGAGAGAATCGCTTTGCCAAAGGCGCCCAGCGCGGAGCTCACAATCAGGCCCGAGGGTGCTCAGAGGAGCAAAATTACACAAGGGGAGAGGCTCGCAATGAGCAGTGAAGGCACTCAGACAACTAAAAGTACATGAGGGGAGAGGCTCGCACTGAGCGCCGAAGGTACTCGGAGGACAGCATTTCCAGCCTTACAATTTTATTGACCGTCATGTCATTTTTTGACAAGCAAGTCGCTAGTATATATATATATATATATATATATATATATATATGCACACACACATACATATATTTTATATAGATATATGAACTGGGTAAATTGGTATGTGGGAGGCAAACATTTATTCTGCACTGGGGCCCTCCATTTACTAATTCCCCCACTGATTATAAGGATGATTATTGTTTCATGTTAATATAATTTTTTTACTATGATCCAAATTCTGATTGCCAGAACATAACCGTTAAATACTACAGTACCTAAAAAAATGCAGGATTTGAGACTTGAGTCACTTTGGGTTCATAAAGAAGTTAGCTAATTTTGAGATGTCAGTCTGTTTACATACAAACTAGCTCCTACTTTATTCCCAAATCTTACTTTTATTTTTATTACACTGTTTGCAGTAATGCCAATAAAAAGTCTTCTTATTTTATTTACAGTATCAAAGTCAGATTGGAAAATTCAATAATAAAGAGGAACAACTTCATAAACAACGATCTTGGTGTATGCGTATGAATCGATCCATCATTGAACTCCACATGACAACACAGGTGTGCAATTCATACACACGGTTCGTTAAAGGGCCTAATAAAGTCCACTGGAATGTTATTTTCCTACAGAGTCAGTTGTGAACAATTGACTTTCTTTTGAAAAAATGAATGACATGTATTGCAGACGTTCACATACTTCTAGTTATATCTCAAAATCTGGTTATAAGTTCAGAATAAAAGGTTATTACTATATGATATTCTAGTTTCCAAGTCCATTAGAGGATATACTTATTTCTAATTACCATCACTATTGTTTAATTAAAATATAAGTTTTATCTTTTGAATATCTCTCATTTTACCTAGAATCTTTTTTTTCTGTGAATACTGTAGTTATACATCATTCATCACCAGCAAAACTACTACCCAGTTTCATAAAAAGTTTCCATAGAAGATAGACATATGGGGCATATTTACAAAAGGGTGCTGTCGCAGTATATATAATTCCAAATGATATGTATTAAAATGTCATACTGTTAAAGCACACGTTATACTGACAGTTGCATGTCAAATCAATGGGAAGGAAAATGTTTCCAGGGTAAAATATTATTTCTAACACTAATATCGTTACCCAACTGTTTGTTTTGCAAATTTGAAATTTAAAGGCATATCTAAGTGGGCTGTATTATGAATACATATGAAAGAGGAGAATTAATAGTGTATGCAAACATTTTTTGCATGTAAAAATCCCAAAATAAACATTTAAACACTTACATTGAAGTTTGCAAAATATCTGACAATTGTAAATCAGGGTTAACACCCTCCAAACCAAGGCTAAATTAGCATAAAATGTAAAAAACTCATTTTGGCCCATCAGGCTAGCTGAAACTTTTGAATTAACTCTGGGTTCCTGCTTGTGCTGAAAAGCAGCCTGGGATATGCAGTTTGTCTGTGGCGAAAGGCATGGGAAGAACAGACAGAGAGTAGACTGCAGCAGGAAGCACATCCCAAGCAGTGACATTGGGGCTGCTATCAGTGCTCTGCTATTGGCTGAGGAAGGCACACAATTATTTAAAAATGGATCCCTAAGGGTGTCAACATATAAATTAGAGGAATTTTTAGATATTAATAAAAAAATTAAATGATTTATGAAATGTGCAGCATACATAAATTATGCTTTTTGCATAAAGAGTGCAAAGTGTAATAACCCAGCTCACTCAGATATGGATTTAAATTAGTGTTTTTTTGCCCTTTATCCACCTCCAAGCCTGTGCATGGCCTCAGCAGGGAGAGACAAAGCTTGCAGAGTAAAATGAGTACTTGTGGATTTCTTGACTCCATACCTGCGATGGCATTATATATGTGGGCTTAAAAGCAGAGTATTTAGCAGGCATTAATAGTTCATAATATCGTGTCACCTGCCCCCCCCCCGAAAAAAAAAATGTAAAGATCATTAAAATTATTAACATAATTTAGCAGTTTAGTTTCTCTATAATAAATAATTCATTGAAATCGAGAGTGTTTTATAAGGGTGGGGGAAAGATGTAACTGCATGATAACATTGGTAAACATTGTTTTTGCCACCATAAAAACAAAAACGTGAGCAGTGGTACTAATTAACACGTCAAAACAGCTAATTGGCATTTGGTAGCTTCTCATTTACATAATAATTATCACAAACAATGCTGAGTATCCCAGGATTTTTTTTACTTTAGAAGGAAATGGCTAGTACAAAGTATATCCATTTTTTCTTCCTCTTTAAGAATAACTTAAAACCTACAGCATTTTGGGGTGGTAAATTTTATTGCAAGAGTTTATTTTAGATAATTTACATTCTGTTTTAATGACACTGTTCCCAGGAATTTCAGTTTCAATGTATTCAGTTATATCATGGATTCAATTCCTAATCTGGTCATATATTTTCCACTTAGACTATAAAACAAAGTCTTCAGAGTATCAGAACCTCTGCCGCTGAACATGCACAAGAGATCCAATACCAACTGAGACATTACCTCACCTTACTGCTGAATTCTGTACAAGTGATACAGACTGAGAATGACGTTTTAAAAGGTAAACCATCTTTCATTAGATTCCACAGAAAGGGCCAAGCTCAAGACTGACAATTATCAAAATGGTAAAATTTTGAGACTAAACATATGATGTTTCTGACTAAATGGTAAACTTTCAGCCCTATTAACTTCCCCCAACTTTAAAACTTGTTCGTAAATTGCTATTAAATTACTGCAAATCCACTGGCGTTCAAACCTGTAACCGGCAAATGGAGCCAAAATGCCTATGGGTACTAGAGAAGACCCGCAAGGGGGTTAAAGTCCTATCCGTTGCAGTGTAAATGCAAATATTTACACCACTGTATTTTGAATTAAAGGGAAAGTGATGTTAGGTATTAAAATTAATAGCACAACAATCTCAAGCTCGCAAATCTGCAATATAAAAAACTTTTTTTATGTTTAATTTCCATGTTATATCGACCCAGCAATCAATGTGTTAATACATATAATGGAACTTGCATGGACTAGAATATTATATTTACTGATTTATTAATATTGCATTATTTTTTAAATGCGGGTCCGATCGTAACTCGTAATTCAAACCCATCATTTAATGATGACGATCTCTTTTACCACTGGCTCCATCTAAACCCGTAAGTACGGGTTTGACTAATTGATCATGTTCATGGCCACACAGGCTTTGCAGGTGTACCAGTTTCCCTACGGCTTGGAATTGAATATGGCCCTTTGACTACTTTAATGCATGCTGCACTAAAATATCTACATCACACAATTTATATTGTTTAGATATATGGAAAGTTTGAGATTTAATTGTAATTTTTCAATGAATTTACCAAGCAAAATCTGCTTATAACATTGAAAGTAGTCCGACACAACATTTAATATTTTGCTTTTTTTTTTAAAGTAATTTTTTATGAAAAATTTTGTTTTTTATATCAGCAAATCATAAAGAAAAAACACAAAGACAACATTCAGGGAAAAATAAATAAAACAATAGGAAAATTATAACATAAAGTATATGGATATTGCCTTACATTACAGTATACAATGATAGTGATACACCCGCCAAAGTTTAATATTACAATCTATATGTCATTTGTAAATAACTCATGTATAAAGACATTATGGCTTATATATATATATATATACAGTATATATATTATAAATAGTATATAACATACTACAATATATATATATATATATATATATATATATTGTAATGGAGGGCCACCAGGGGTCACAAGAGAGCTCTGTAAGACTTCTCCCCTGAGAATGCAAAGAGTTAACTCCAGGCAGTTATCAAAGGCTAATGAAAGCCCAGCTGTGAACTGCCTTTAAGAGCAGCAGAGAGATGGGTGGAGTCTCTCTCACTTAGGCTTGGGCCTAAGAGCTGTGAGCTGTGAGCTGTGAGCTGTGAGCTGTGAGCTGTGAGCTGTGAGCTGTGAGCTGTGAGCTGTGAGCTGTGAGGAACTGCAGTTGGAAGCTTTGGAAGCAAGCCTGTAAGAGATCACCTGATTTACTGTGGCTGCGAGTACTGGGACAACAGCAAGAAGTGTGGGCTGTTTGCAGTCGCAGGACGTTGTGAGCTGGAAGAGTGAATACAGCCTCAGGACGCCAAGTAAGTGAAGGGATTAGTGAGGATCCCCAGACAGAGTTGCCTTAAAGGCCTAAGCGTGTGTAAAGCTGACAGAGGCCTCTGAATGAAGGTACCAAGATTTATTATGCCCCAGCTGAGTTTTGACCAGTGAAGTGAATGCAAGTTACTGTAGTGATATCCAAGGGCCCCTGGGTTGAAGCATAAGGGAGAGAAGGGTGGGCCCTATGCTTCATCCGCGACGGTGTAAAGAGTACTGTGGAAGAGACTTCCAGATGTACAAGAGATTATGTGTATCCTGACCACAAGGTGGCAGTAGAAGTACGAAGAGATTATGTGTATCCTGGCCACAAGGTGGCAATATAACTGAAAGAAGAGGTTCTTTGTATCCAGGCCACAAGGTGGCAATACAACCTTTATAAGAGACTTACTGTATCCTGGCCACTAGGTGGCGCTATTGTAGGAAAACTACTCCTTCCAGAAGACACAGTGGTGTAGTGTTTTTTTCCCTTTTGCAGAGAAGCTGCACAGGAGTAGTCAGGGCGTTCCAGGTCAAAGTAAGTCCGTTTATGTAGATTTTTATTTTATTGCTGAAGATAAGCACTGTTTTCTTTCTGTTGGCGCTGACAAATAAACAGCAGTCAAACTAAACCTCTGACAAGCCTACTGTGTCTTCCTCCCTAAATAAGTAAAAGAGCAAAGAAAACAGGATGCAAACCCCGCCAGAAGGGGGCGCTCTGTTACACTGGTGGCAGTGGTGGGATATAATTGTCTGTGTTGAAGAAGACAGGCCACAGTACAGCATAATGGAGGAGGAGGCCTTTAAAGCTTTAATAGAAGCACAGCGGGCAATGAACCGGCAGCAGGCAGAAATGAACAGAGTGATGGCTGCTAAGTTTAATCAGAGACAGTCCGAGATAAGAGCCATTTTAGATGCACAGAAAGTGCAGCTGCAGCAATTTAAAACTACAGAGAACATTGCGATTTCAAGTGTGATTATGAATCCAAATCGATTTCTAAAGAAAATGACAGCTCAGGATGATGTGAAAACATACCTCCTGAATTTCGAGAAGATTGCTACCAGGGAAGGTTGACCTAAACAGCACTGGGCCACAGTCCTGGGACCCTATCTGTGTGGAGAAGCACAGAAAGCATATGTGGTTTTGCCTGAAGAAATGGCAACCAATTATTGCACCCTGAAGGAGGAGATCCTTGAGTGGATAGAGTAAAAAGAGTACAGAGACTGCACTCCTGGGATTTTTTTAACAAATCTGCTTATCACCATCCAAGGGACATGCTTAGCTACCCAAGTCTTAAAAGCAGTTTCCCTATCAAGGGATGGCAAAACGGTCAGGGTAAAAGAGAGCCCGCAGAGACGGCGAGAGAGCCCGCAGAGACGGCGAGAGAGCCCGCAGAGACGGCGAGAGAGCCCGCAGAGACGGCGAGAGAGCCTGCAGAGACGGCGAGAGAGCCCGCAGAAAGAGAGACGTCTGGCGCGGCAAGAGAGACGTCTGGCGCGGCAAGAGAGACGTCTGGCGCGGCAAGAGAGACGTCTGGCGCGGCAAGAGAGACGACTGGCGCGGCAAGAGAGACGACTGGCGCGGCAAGAGAGACGGCTGGCGTGGCAAGAGAGACTGCAGAGTGCCCCAAAGAGACTGCAGAGTTGGTAAAAGTGACCCCAGAGAGCACAAGTGAGACCGCAGAGCGCACCAAAGAGACTGCTGAGAAAGTAACCGATATTGCAGAGAAAGCAAAAGAGCCTGCTGATGCAGATAAAGAACGTTGGTTCCTGGAGCAGGATGATAAGGTAAAAGTGACTGATGCTAGTAAAGGTCAAAGAGAAAAGGACAAGGAGTTGTCACTGACTGGGTGCAAAATCAGCCTCTGTTTGAAGCAAACTGATCAAGTCACTGGAAATGATTTGAACCCAAAGCAAGGCAGAAACCTTATGGGCAAGAGCAACGAGAAGACCTCCATAAGAGACATGAGCAGACACAGCCACCTGTCCTTGATGAATACTCCTGAGGTGGAGGATGATACAAGAGAAAGGAAACCAGGCCAGCAAGAGGCAAAGATGAGCTCCATTCCAGTAGGACTCGAAAAGCCTACAATGGAAGGCATGCAAGGTGCTATGAAAATGAATGGGTATCAGTAGGATACCGAATTATATTCCTGAATGGAGAAGGAAGTCTGCACGTGAAGACAACAGAGTTTTCTCTTGGAAGAAGACACAGATGTCTATTTGTGAGCAGAGGAAGAGTCTGCCCAAGTATAACATAATTGAGAAAGATATGAAGAAGCTGCAGCCCAGTGGCGAACAGATGAAGCATAATTTACATTCTAATCATTTACCTCAGAGGATGAGGGACTTCTCTAAGAAAGAGGCACCAGAGAAGTCTGAGGAGAAAGCAAAGAAATTGCAAGTTGTCCCAAAGAGGAGAGAATGCATGTTAAAGGAGGAGTGTCTCTCCTGGGAGCAGGAAAAACGAACATGGCACAGCCAAGTAAATGATCTACACTTTCAGCTTCAAGACGCAGAAAGTAAAACCGCTCTCATAACAAAGAAGATGCTGATGCATAGTCCACAAGAGCAGAGGATGAACGATCTGTCTGATATGGAGATGCCAGAGAGATCCAGGGAGGACCTGAAGGAGAAGGGTGAGGAAGTTCTTCTGCTGTTTATACAGCCCGAAATTCTGTGTCAGCAGAGAGAACTGGGTTTACAAGTTAAAGGAGAGAAAATACGGCTGAAGGTAGAAAAGAAAGATGAAAAGCTGGGGGCCTGGGAGGCAAAGCAAGCAGGGAAACAGAGCAAAGATGAAGAGAAGCAGTTGAAAGTAAATGAATTACGGGTGAAAGCTGAGGAAGTCGAAAACACAAGCTTTCTAAAGAAACCGAAAATGCTAAAGGCTTCTAAGTTGTGTACTGGCCTATGGATTGATCATAAGCCTGAAGTTGCTGTACCGCAAGAGACGTTCCAGCAAGATCAAAAATTTGAGAGATTCGTCCTGACAGAGATAGAGAGTCGCAGACCTTGCAGGAATGAAAGCACCATGAAACAGAGGATACCTGCTCTGAACAGTGGGAAAAAATGAGTTTCAAGTCAAAGGGCAGGGAGCTACCCTGCGAGAAAACATGCTTCCGGAGTTTACAAAGCACTACGTACCAGAACTGAAGCAACATGGCCAAATGAATCAAACACCTCTTGATGAGAATTATCAGCCAGACAATTGGAGCACCTGGAAGAGAGAGAGCCAGGTTGTCTATCCTTGTGAACCGCTTGCCCAGGACTGATTGCAGAGAGATAAAGTCGGCCGTGAACGGGAGTGGGAAGAGAGGCCACCCAAGTTGTGGTTCCGTAATGAAGGTCAGGATGACCCAGGGGATGACCGTGAGGCTGAAGCATCGAAAGAGGGAGAATCGAAGACCCTACCGAAAGTGTTGCGAAAGAAGGACCAACAGGCTCAAGATGTCACAGTGGTTTTCCGAGATTTACCCCGAGCAATAGCAGGAAGGCAGCTGCTATCAAAATCCGACACTAACCCCCATTGTGTTAGCTCAAAGGAGTTACTGAGTGAGGTGAAAGAGCTTGAGAGAGAGAGAGTAGTCAACATCCAGAAGATGAAGTCCAGAAGAAGGGTTGAGAAAACTGCAGATAAACTTCTGGAAAATAATGTTTGTTTAACAGGAAGCTTAAAGGAGCAAATGAACTCCAAGCATAAAGAGACCGAAGTGAGGCAGCTTCAGTCCGAGGCTCCCGGTCTGCAGATGAGGCATAGATGCTGCCGGGATGACTTTTGTTTTGTGTTACACTTATTTTTGTACCAGTTAACCAAGTTTTCAGTAAAGATCCTTAAAAGATTTAACGGCCACCTGAGTTCCTTCATTGCAGTGCCGGTAAACAGGGCACTGACCGCAAGTGGATACTGTGTTGTCACAATATATATATTACATATTATATTTATCATATTTCTTGCCATTTCAAGGTGCTAGTTTACATGCGCTGAAGCAAGGATTCTGTGCTATGGACATTAAGGCAAAATTTGATTGTGTAAGCTTACAAATTTCATTTTAATGTTGTCTATGTCTGAATAAAAACCTTATAATGCAGACGAAAATAGCAAAACTATATTTTTACTGTCTGCCAATTATATTTCATTATTAACAAAACAGAAGAGTTCAAATGAGGTTTATGGAGTTCAAATGAGGAATGATGGGTATGAGGGAGGTCGGTTTAATGTAATTATATGGGTAGTCATCTGAGTACAGAGGGTAATGTATTTATTGTAGTGTATTAAGGCAGATTGTGGTCGTGTCAGTTTACATTTTCCATAAATATAGGTTATGATTGATTGGAATGTATTTTTTGTTGTTTGGCCTTTTTGACTCTCTTAACCATGCAATGTCCTAAACTTCCATTGGAAAGCGTATATATTGTTCTATTTTATTCAGTATTGGTGGTTTAGAGCAGTGTCATTGTATCATGGTAGTGCTGTTGTATACATTTTGCTGCTTAATAATAGTATTTAATATTTGAAGCGAATAGTCGAACGAGAGTTTTATGTCCTTGAAGCATAACTTGATTATTTAAAGCTACCGTACTTTAAAATTTAAAATAATTTTTGCTAAAAGATTTAGACATTTTGGAGGAAATTTGATAACTTTCTCAATAAACATAGACAGGGGCGGCTATTCTCCTTAGTAGTAAAATAGCAAATTTACAGCCTTATTAAATTGCGATTCGGTAAATTTAAAAGGGCTCTATTTAAGCACACAGCATATTTTTTTACAGAAGTTTTTAGTTAGTGAACTTCTATCCAAAAGTAAGGTCTTCACTAACTAAAAACTTCTGTAAATAAAATATGCTGTGTGCTTATATAAAGCTCTTTTAAATTTACTGAATCACAATTTAATAAGGCTGTTAGTCCTTTCTTTTAGTAAGTAATCTGTGTTATTAAAGGAGGAAAATTAACCTCATGAAGGAAGTGTGAGTGGCTGGAATTTTTAAGAAATTTCTTTATTAGATAATTCAAAAGGAATTTAGTTACGTAATACAAGTTGAGTATTATTGGTAGTTTAAACGGCATTGTGTTTTTTAGACCTGACAGCTAAATTGTTTTAATAATTTGAATAGATAAGAGATCAATATGTGTGGATTTAAAAGAGTAAGAATAATGTCACTTGCACAAAGTACTAATTTATATTGATTTTCCAAAATCTTAGGGCCAGTTGTATTATTGTGTATTCTAATTGCTATAGCTAAAAGTTCAATATATAAAGATAATAAAAGTGGGGATAGGGGACATCCTTGTCTTGTGCTTCTCATACTTTTATTGGAGTGAAATGAAGGCTTATTGTGCATATGTGTGCAAGAGGTCTGTTGATCATGGTTGGGAAGTTTAAGTTGGATAGAGCGGTAAATAAAAAAGACCAGTTTACCCAATGCTGTTGTTGTAAAGTAATAATCCTGCATACACTGTATGAGGCTTGCCTTTCAGGTATGAAGCCTAAATAATCTGCATGTATAATTCTTTGTATTTTTTTGTTAATTCTCATAGCTATTATTTAGGTGTATGTTTTCTCATCAGAATAGGGAGGGATATCGGCCCATAATTTTCTGTATACAATCAATCTTACACAAGCAATAAGATTATATGGGCCTTTAGGGATTCTGTGGAGGGGTTTGTCTTCAGCCTGATCTGTTGTGAGTTTTGGTAATTTATATGATTTAAAAAAAATGAAAAAAGCATTGTTCTTTAGCTTCCGGTGATTTATTATTTGTTTACAAGTTTTGGTATTTTTTTTTTTATTCTGCAAGGATTTAGTTGCTGCATGTGGAGTATGTTACTTGTTTTTGTCTTTAATTCATTGAATACATGTATTCTCTGTTTTTGTAAATGTCTGCCCAACATAGTATTAAGGTTATTAACCTGTACATGTTAAGGGTGTTTTGTGCATCTTTATGATGTTATTGCATCATCAGTTAAAAGAGCTTTCAGTTCTCCTCTAGTTTTAAGGATCTTTGCTAAAAGTATCAAATTTGGTTTCTGTTTATCTTGAAAAGTCAATTGAATGAGCTCTTTTTTCAGAAATTCTATTTTTCCTTATTATAGTAAGGTATGCTAATTAGTGTGCCTAAAATTATAGCTTTGTTATCTTGCCATACTGTAATTGGATTAGGCTGATTCATTAATGTTAAAATTGCTTTATTCATTAATAAAACCACTTTTGTTTCATTTTCATGAATGTGTAAGTTACCTGGCTGACTTCTTGGTTAAATATTAGTTAATAAAGCCCCAATTATAGGATGATCCTACCATTCTATATTTTGTATGTAAGGACTCAAAACATGTGCTAGTAATTGTTGGTCTATCATGATTTAATCTGTCCCAGATAGATTAACGCTACCACTTTGTGCGCTCTTTTTCACTGTAATTCCCCGCTTAGTGCTAAACCTAGCAATAGCACTTTTTTTGTGTGCCAACTTCCCGTTTAGCCCTTTAAATACCCGCTCAGCTCTCCAAAATGCCTCATGTAGCTTTGTTCAACCTAGAGCTCCTGCATGCAGGAACTAATGTGGAGCTCTAAATATGGTATTGCTGTATGTATATGGGAATTAAAATTATAATCCCTTTCTGCAGGATGTTTGTATCTCCAGTAATCATGGATATGCTGTATTTCTAACCAGTGTGATAAACATGTTATATCTTCTGAATCGGTTACTGCATATTGTTTTAATAGTCTATGCCAAACAAATGAACATATGTAAATACAAGCTTTACTTGTAAAGGCACTACAGTGGTCCTTTAAAGATGGTGAGAAAATCTTGGGGTTGAATCACAATGATCTAAAGGCTATATTATTGTTTGCTTGTATTATTACACTTGTACTGAATTTTGTTTGCTTGTATTACATTTGCATACACAACAACAAAATTACAGGTGCTCAATCTGAGAACGGAAAATACCTGAAGTAGGTTTGTCCTATAGGTCTGGTTACCTACTCCGAGAGCAACCTCTTTTAGCTCACTTGTGCCCTTCACAGAGAGAAATATCCTGAAGTATATCAGTCTGGTCTCACTCAAAAGAGTGACCCAGCCCAGAAATACCAGGCAATTCTACTCTGAACTGGAGAAACAGCAAACCCCAGATGCATTTCGGCCTCTCCGGGCCTCACTGATGAGGCCCACAGAGGCCGACACACGTCTGGGGTTTGCTGTTTCTCCTACTCTGATGGCTGAATGTGAGGAGGAACTAAAGGACTTATTGATGAGAGTAAAAGAAGAGAGTGCAAAAGTCGGCCTGCTGCTCAACATTAAAAAGATGAAGATGATGGCAAATGGCAATCTCACTTCCTGGCAAATAGACAGGGAAGAAGTGGAGGCAGTGACAGATGCTATTTTCCTTGGATCCAAGATCTCTGCAGATGGTGACTGTAGTCATGAAATTTAAAAGACGTTTGCTTCTGGGGAGGAAAGCTATGGCAAGCTTGGACAAGCTAGTAAAGTCAAGATATTAAACTATCAACAAAGGTCAGCATAGTTCGAACTATGGTATTCCCAGTAGTAACATATGGATGTGAGAGCTGGACCATAAAGAAATCTGACACCTTTGAATTGTGGTGTTGGAGAAGACTGCTTAGAGTCCATTGTACTGCAAGAAGATCCAATAAATCAATACTTCAGGAAATCACTAGAAGGTATGATAATGAGGCTAAAGCTCAAATATTTTGGCCATATCATGAGACGGCAGGATTCTCTAGAAAACACTCTGATGCTGGGAAAGAATGAAAGCACAAGAAGGGGACAACAGAGGTGGAGATGGATAGATGAGGTCACTGAAGCAATGAGTATGAACATGATGGAGTTTTGAGGGGCAGTGACTGAGAGATGCACCTGGCGTGCTGTGGTCCATAGTGTAACTGAGAGTCGGACGCGACTGAGCGACTGAACAACAACAATAACACATTTTGTTGTTATTACATTTGTACTTATTTCCTTAATAGTAATTATCACATCCATTATATTATGGTGAAGGTTGCGTGTGCAAGAGGAGTTTACATTTCTGGAGAAGTACTTGCAATTATTGATGCAATTTGTTTGTTTCTAAGCATGTGTGAGGGAAGGGGGTTGTTATCAAATTCCAGTTATCTAACAGATTCTTCTCTCTTTTTCCCTTCTTCCTCACTCACCCCTCCCTTCACAGATAGGTACACCTCATGCCTCAGCTTTTAGGAAGTGATAAAACAATGGGCAGATGGACTCATCAATAAATAAATCAAATCGTCACAAAAAAATTGTATTTGTTTTTTAAATGTTTTTATGACAGCTGCTAATGTTTTTAGTTTGTTACATACATCACAAATATGTGCAGTTTTTTTTAACTATATTGGTCATTTAAATTAAAGAGAATAGTGTACTGAATTGTTTTCTAAAAATCAATCTATCCAAACCTCTACCCATTTTAAAATATAGATAATTAGATATTGCTTTATTTTGTATTTGTATCCATGAATTACACTGAATGTTTGTATTCATTTATCTTGACAAATGACAGAGACATCTGGTATCCTAGAAATAAGCTTTATTAATGACTCTAAATCCCACTGTCTGGTTTTATGCTTAAAAAGTTTATAAATCCGTCCTTTATTCTCTGTCTTTTCACCATATGGTCTTCTTGAGTTTCATCAAATATTTTAATTCAGTACAAATATTTTTTTTATTTCAACTGCATCTTTGTAAAATCTATGTACAGGGGTGGACACAATAACAAAACACGTAATATATACATATCAAGGACCTTATAAGGAGTAGGGCCAACCTTCAATCCATCTTGGAATGCTGTCATATGAGTTCTGAACTGTGTGTAATTGAATTTGAATTTGATTTTTTTTTCAAGAAGCCACAATCACCCATTTTATCTCTGCCCATCATTCCCCACTTACTCCCCATCTCCCCGCTTTCCGCATATTTTGCCGTTTTTGTGACCTATGCACCTGCAAGTTGGACAACGAGAATTTTTTTTTTTTGATGCCTCATATTGATTTTAAAATTCATATATCAAAGTGATAATTGTCAGAAATCTGTTATTAGAAATCAGCCTAATTATCATCTGTTTAATGCCTCTGTACTTGTGGTGTAGCTACTGCAAAGTATAATTCTTTTTTTCATGTGGTATTTCCTTTATTTAATACATTTACTGTATTTTTTTAAATAATATTCTTATTAATCTATCATAACACAATCATCACATACCTTTAGATAACATGGTTGCATAGCTGCATGGTTAGTGTGTCTAACACAGTTATATATTCAGTTGATTACTTTTAATAGGTCACTTTGTTCATAGGACATCATTTTCATCACTCGCAAAACATTCAAAAAAGAATCATGAAAAATAATTTCAATACTGTTCTAGTCCATATGGGTGGCCTGATATGTATTAACTCATTGATACCTGAGATCGATTTAGCCCCGAAATGAAACATAAAAAAAATATTTATTTCCTGACGATTTTGCGAGCTTGAAACTGTTGTGTAATTAATTGTAATGTCTTTCATTGTTTTCCCCGTTATTTACAGTGCAGCATTGTTTTTTTTTTATTTGCATTTACAGTGCTATGATCAGGTGTTTAACCCCTTTGCGGGTTCTCTCTAGCACTCGTAGGATTTTCTCCTTTATTTGCTGTTTACTGGTGGGAAAACATTTGCGGGCTTGGGGAAATTGAGCAATTGAATATCGATTTGCAATTTTAGCCATCCTAACTCTTGCAAAAGTGAAAGATCAAAGGCTTCTGGAGGCTGTAGGTTGCAAGGTTAGCCATCGCCATTTTTTCAACCCTGTAACTCCGAAACCATTCTGAGCCAGCAAAAAGATGCTACTTGAATAGGGCCTCTCGATCTCCCGAAACCTCAATTGAAGAAAGATGGGGATTTGTTAAATCATTATACAGTGAAACGTTGATAATTCTACTGCACCCTGGATGCTTCTATGATACCTTTCAGGGAATGATCTACCAACAGTGCACTCGGTGCATTGCACGGAAGCCCCTGCTCTGGATGGACCCAGTACCCCCTCAGCACATCATTACCCCCCTCCTCCTCCTTCCCTTCCCCCCCAAAACCCTCCTCTCCCCTCCCCCATACTCTTACTGTGTAATCCTCTCATCCTTCCCCTGCGGAATGACTTCTGTCAGTGGCCGGGAGTCCCGAGTGACATCACACGCAAGTCATGTCAACAGCCATTCCCGGCCACAGCCAGAAGACGTGCCGCAGGGGAAGGATGAGAGGATTACACAGTAAGAGGGGGGAGGAAGGAGGGGGCAGGGGAGGAGAAGTGAGAGGGAGGAGAGGGGGAATGGTGTGCTACAGGGGCTGGGGGCGAGGGGGCCACTACACTACAGAAATTTTTTAAATATATAGTTTATATATATATATATATATATATATATATATATATATATATAAAACTATACTATACAGTATATAATGTTTTCCTCTCCTCTGTGCGTATGTGTGGGGGGACAATTTTTTTTTTGCACCAGGCCCTCCATTCACTACCTCCACCATTGATACATTGGTTCCATGAATGACAGGGACTAATATTTAAGCAGGAGCAGGTCTTGGAGTTATAATTGTAACCGGCCTGCTTCTGAGATTACCTACCCTTTTCTTCTACATACTCTCAGAAACAGGTTGCTTAAAAGTATAACTCCAAGACCCGCTCCTGCTGAACTATAATAGCCCCTATCATTCATGCAACCCATGTATCATGGAAGCATCCAGGGTGCATCAGTTTTTTTCTAGTTTAGACGTTTATGTCAAACATATATTTGTTTCTATAGCTTGAAAGATTAGCCCCATTGATTTAAACAATAACCATTAAGGTTTCTATGAATGGCAGGAAAGCACTTATGTTAGTGCATTTACTTATGCTATTAACCCATCCCCATTTTAAGAATTACTATTGTGTTTACCTATTACACTATTTAATTTACATTTTTTTTATTTTTCTGTTTCACAGAGCTGCAGAATATGTAAGTGCTTAAAAATAATTAACTAAAGTGACCTTTCAGATACATTATCTATTACCGGTATGCAAAGTACCACTGTAGTCTCTTCTTTATGATGGTTTACATTAGCATTCCTATTGAATTCTCTGCCAAAAATTGTCATATTTCAGTAGAAGCAGATAAATGGTTTCCTTCATTTAAAGGATTAAATGTATTCTTTTAAAGAAGTACACTTGAAATGAAGCAATCTCCAGAATCTAGAAATATATAATACTAGGAAATTGCCAGTCAAAAATGACGGGAATAAAATTAGAAACCTGGTAATGCTGATTGCCACACAATGTGATAATTTTTCCCCTCTGAGCACCTTCGGCGCTCATTGCAAGGACCACCCTGAGTGCCTTTGGCGCTCATTTCGAGCCTCTCCCCCCTGTGTACTTCAACTTTCCTGCTTTGCCATGATCACCTTCAGCGCTCATCATGAGTCTCACGATGAGTGCCTTCGGTGTTTATCGTATGGCTCGCAATGAGCACCTTCGGTGCTCATTGCAAGCCTCTCCCCCTTAGGGGTGCTCATCGCAAGCCTCTCCCCCTTAGGGGTGCTCATCGCGTGGCTCTCAATGAGCGCCTATGGCGCTCAATGAGACCCTCTCCCCCGTGTAGTTTAGGGGCCTCGTGATTAGTGTTACTGCCTTGGTGCCTTGATGTAAGTGTTGGTGCCTTGGTGTAAGTGTTGGTGCCTTGGTGTAAGTGTTTCTGCCTTGGTGTTTCTGCCTTGGTGTAAGTGTTCCTGCCTTGATGTAAGTCTTACTGCCTTGGTGCCTTGGTGTAAATGTTCCTGCCTTGGTATAAGAGTTTTTGCCTTTGTGTAAGTGTTTGTTACTGCCTTGGTGTAAGTGTTACTGCCTTGGTGTAAGTGTTACTGCCTTGATGTAAGTGTTTCTGCCTTGGTGAAAGTGTTACTGCCTTGGTGTAAAAGTTACTGCCTTGGTGTAAAAGTTACTGCCTTGGTGTAAAAGTTACTGCCTTGGTGTAAAAGTTACTGCCTTTGCGAGGCTCGCAAGTAAGGTTTTGCAAGGCTCGCAAAGTGTGACCAACATTGTAAGCGTTCCCCACACTAACTCTGCCTTGGTGTAAGTGTTTCTGCTTTGGTGTAAGTGTGTGTTACTGCCTTGGTACCTTGGTTTAAATTTTTCTGCTTTGGTGTGTTACTGGCTTGGTGTAAAAGTTACTGTTTTTTCAAGGCTCGCAAGTAAGGCTTTGCGAGGCACGCAAAGCGTGACCAACATACGTTCATCGTGTAGTAGATTACCCTGACCTGGGTTGTCTTCAGTTGAAACTTTAATCTGGATTTGTGCATCTTGAAAAAGCAACATAGAGTTGTCCATGTGCAAAAACATGTTCTTGTAAAAAAATACCCACAGACTTAAAAGTTTGTCCTTGGGATTTAATGATGGACATGGCAAATGCCATGATAACTGGAAATTGTCTTCTTTGAAGGACAAAAGGCAAACCACTCTCACTTGGAGCCAAATCAATTCTTGGTATAAAAAATTGTTCACCTTTATTGGTCCCAGTCATAATTTCTGCATGTATAAAATTATCTTTTAAATGGTGCACAATTAATCTAGTCCCATTACAAAGTCCTTTTTTTTCTTTATATTTCTCAATAGCATGACAATTGCCCCTTTTTTCAATTGCAAAACATGTGGTGGCATTCCAGATGGTGTTAAAGAATTTATAAATTCTATACAAAAATTCTATCATCATTCTATCATCAGCCAGAACTGAATCTGCAATGTAATAATTCTTTTGTGGTGCATTGATGAATTTTCAAATTTCGTTATTTAGATTCAAGGCATCTATATTTTATGATGTTAATATCACTTTGTTTACAGTGTCTGAGTAATAGTAGTTGTTCAGAGTGTTTAGAAAGATTGCCGATGAGTGATTCTTTGCATAGCATTTGTGATGGCATTTCAATGGTATCATTGGGTAAATCATGTATTTGTGGATGCTTTCCTTCTCCAATTTGAATGAGCCAATCATTGAATTTGTTTTGGCCTTTAGATCTCATATTTAATTCTAATTTGAGGTGTTTAAATATTTTCCACAGTTTACTTGTCTTGATACATGTTTTAATGATATCAGTTCTATTTCCATGTGGCACAACAGGTAATGTTTGCCTAAAATTTCCTCCTAACAACATCACCTTTCCACCAAATGGCAAATTATTATCCATCACTTCTTTTAATAATCTATCAATAGATTGCAAGTGTAATGATATAGAAATCACAAAGTTGTGGAGACCAGTAGCCAAGGTCAGCAATAATCCAGTTCCGCAAACTTGTAGGTGAAAACAGGAACAAGGTTTATTGAAGTGATCAGAAACCACACAATAATCTGGCAAGGATCAATAGACAGGAAGTGCCTTATATAGGCCAAGGACCAGACACCTGACCAGACACAGCTGAAGAGAGTTGTCACTGATTGCATTGCTTTTAGAGTCAAGGTATCAGATCTCAGGCAAATCTGCAAGAGGCAGGCTGGCGTACCGGTAGGGAAGAGGTCCAGCAACATGCAAACCAGGGTTCGAATCCCAGCGGAGTCAATTCCTCACATTACCCCCACCTCTATAGGCGCAGCCTTCGGACGCCCTATTACCCGGTTTAGCAGGGTACTGTGCATGGAAAGACCGAAGAAGATCAGGAGCGTGAATATTGTCCACTGGTTCCCACGATCTATCCTCCTCACCATAGCCTTTCCACCGAACCAAATATTGAAGCTTGTTACGGAAGATCCTGGAGTCAAGAATTTTTTCCACTTCGTATTCATCTTCGCCATCCACGAGGACTGGAGGTGGGGCAGGTAGGGCTCGGCCAGGGAAAGTATTTTCATGAAAAGGTTTAAGCAGTGCAACGTGAAACACTGGATGTATTTTCATGGAATTTGGAAGTTGCAAACGGAAAGTGACAGCATTGATCTGAGCAATGATCTCAAAAGGTCCCATGAACCTTTGACCCAATTTATGAGAAGGAATCCGAAGCTTAAGATTCTTTGTTGACAGCCACACCTTGTCACCAACATGATAGACCGGGGCCTCCTTTCTGTGCCTATCAGAAGCTCTTTTGTAACATTCCTGAGCCTCCAAAAGAGTCTCTTTCAACAGTGCTTGGGAATCACGTAAGGCCGTTAGCCGGTCAGCGACAGCAGGAATGGAAGTAGTAATTGGGAGACTGACTAGAGCAGTGTTGGGCATTGTTATAGGCAAACTCCGCCGTGGGTAGAAAATCCAGCCAGTCATCCTGCAGGTAACTAATATAGCACTGCAAATATTGCTCCAAAGTCTGGTTGGTTCGCTCAGTCTGTCCATTACTTTGCGGATGAAAAGCTGTCGACAGATTTACATTAATACCTAGATTAGAACAAAAATGTTTCCAAAAACGAGATGTAAACTGTACTCCCCTGTCAGAAACTACTTCATCAGGCACTCCATGCAAGCGAAATATTTCCCGAATAACCAGGTCAGCCGTCTGTTTAGCTGAAGGGAGACCACGAGCTGGTATGAAATGACCCATCTTAGTTAACCTGTCCACAACAACAAGAATGGTAGTGTGTTCCTTAGAGGGAGGTAGTTCCACAATAAAGTCCATGGATATAGATCCCCAGGGACGATGAGGAATCGGAAGAGGCTGAAGCAAGCCAACAGGGGATGAGCAAGGAGTTTTATGTCTGGCACACACATCACAAGAGGACACATACTTCTTAACATCCTCATGATACTTCGGCCACCAAAAGGATCGGGCAAGTAGCTCTTGTGTCTTTCGGATTCCTGGATGACCTGCTGGTTTTGAGTCATGGTAGAGACGTAAAAGGTCCAGTCGCACTGACTCCGGAGCAAACAGACGTTGTTGAAAAATCCAAAACCCATTACGCATCGTCATATGGAGGTCACGAGGAGGATCACGAAGAACTGGGCCTTCAGCGTAGCCCTTTTTAATGCGAGACATCAGATCAGAAGGAAATGTAACTCCTATAAATATATCCTCTGGCAAGATGGTGGTCTTGGTTACGGTAGTATGGAGGGGGTCAGCTATTCTAGACAAGGCATCCGCCTTACCATTCTTGGAGCCAGGACGGTATGTAAGCCAAAAAATTAAACCTTGAGAAGCTTGTCTGGCTGACAGTCTCTTAGCTGATCGAATACATTCCAGATTTTTGTGATCTGTGAGGACAGTAATTGGATGGGTAGCTCCCTCCAAGAGATGTCTCCATTCGGTGAAGGCAGCTTTTATAGCCAATAGTTCTTTATTCCCTATGTCATAGTTTCTTTCTGCTGGCACCATCTGGTGGGAATAGAAGGCACACGGATGTAACAGCATCTTAGGTCCAGTCCTTTGAGACAGTATAGCACCAACAGCTGAATCAGAAGCATCAACTTCCACATTAAATGGTAATTCCGGCTGAGGATGTAGCAGGACGGGGGCAGAGGTAAACAGAGTCTTCAATCGGGAAAATACGGTATCCGCCTTATTGGACCACTGAAAAGGAGTCCCTTTACGTGTGAGTTCAGTGATCGGTGTAATAACGGCAGAGAAATTCTTAATGAAACGCCTGTAAAAATTGGCAAACCCCACAAATCTCTGAACATCTTTTTCATTCTTGGGGATGGGCCAGTCCAGCACAGCTTTAATTTTACTTGCGTCCATACTTAAACCTTTGGGAGTTATTACATACCCCAGGAATTGAATTTCTGTTTGTTCAAACTCACATTTTTCTAGTTTAATGTATAGGCGGTGGGTACGAAGGCGCTCTAGAACTATACAGACCTGTTTTCTGTGGTTTTCAAGATTATCAGAGAATATTAGGATATCATCCAAATATGCCACAACAAACTGATCCAGGAGATCTCGTAGTACATCATTGATAAGATGCTGGAAAGTTGCAGGGGCATTACACAGCCCAAAAGGCATTACTAGATATTCGTAATGCCCGTACCTGGTTCTGAAAGCTGTTTTCCATTCATCATTGGGTCTTATACGAACCAGATTATATGCCCCCCGAAGATCAAGCTTCGTAAATATTTTAGCTGAGCGGAGTCTCTCCAAAAGTTCAGGAATCAGAGGCAAGGGGTAGCGGTTTTTAACAGTGATGTTATTAATGTCCCTGTAATCAACGCATGGCCGTAGGCTGCCATCTTTCTTTTCTACAAAGAAAATAGGAGCTCCTGCTGAAGAAGTAGATGGTCGAATAAAGCCTTTGGCAAGATTTTCTTGTAGGTATTCACGAAGAGCTTTTAATTCAGGCTCAGAAAGGGAATATATACGGCCAAATGGGATAGCAGCCCCAGGCAACAGCTCTATTGGGCAATCATAAGGCCTGTGTGGTGGAAGCTGGTCAGCATTTTTCTTATCACAGACATCTGCAAAATCCCGATATTGTAGAGGAAGCCTAGTCAAGTTTATAGCAACCATTTCATTAATTGTTGTGGCAACAGGTGTTACCTTAGAAGGTTGACAATTCATTAAGCAGTGTTCTGAAGCAAAGGACAAAGTTCTGATCTTCCAATCAATCTGTGGGTTATGCAGAGCAAGCCAAGGTACCCCCAAAATCACTGGAAACTGTGTTGAGGAAATTAGGTGGAAAGATATAGTCTCATGGTGATTCACTTCCACAGTCAACTTTAAGGGCACAGTCTCATGTGTAACCCGTCCTGACGTAAGTGGAGAACCATCAACTGTCTCCATTAACACAGGTGAAGAATTAGGGATAGACTGAATTCTATTTCCTGCTGCAAATTTAATGTCCATAAAGTTTCCGCCTGCTCCAGAATCTATCATAGCGGTAGTTGAAATTTTACGATCACCACATTGCAACGTGATAGGCACCACAAAATGAGGATGTTGAGTCAACATACCCTCTTCACCATGAGCCAGAGAAAACAAGGGTTGTGTGACAGAATCCAGTTGATCCGAAATCTGGGATTGGTGTCGAATCTGTGCACCCTCAGCCGCCATAGCTATTGTTCTTTTGGATTTGCTAGGGCAATTGATGGCATAGTGCCCTGCACTACCACAATACAGGCATAAATTGTGAGTGCGTCGCCACTGTTTTTCTTCATTGGATAATGGCCCTCTTATTAGATTTACCTGCATAGCCTCTGGCTCAGAGTCTGTAGGTGTTTGTGGGATCGGAGTAGAAGTTCCTGAATAGGAAATTGGAGTAGTACTTGGTCTAAAAGAGCCCTGTCTTTCCAATCTTCTTTCAGAAAGTCTCCAATCAATACGGATAGCCAAACGCACAAATGCATCAAAGTCAGCAGGAAGATCAACACGAGCTAGCTCATCTTTTAAAGCTTCTGAGAGACCTTTTCTGAAGTGGAACCTCTGGGCTGATTGGTTCCAGGTAGTATCAGCAACCCACTGTCTGAATTCAGCAGCATATTCAGCCACCGAGCGCCTCCCTTGATGCAAATGAAGGAGAGTGGCTTCTGCTGTAGCACATCGATTGGGGTCATCAAAAACTAGGCACATGGCCTCAAGAAAGTCATTTAGATTACCCAAGACTGGACTGTCTTGTTCCAGAAGAGGGGAGCCCCAAGCCAGGGCTTCATTTTTGAATAAGGAAAAAATAAATCCCACCTTCTCTCTTTCAGATTGAAATTGGTGAGGTATTATCATGAAGTGCAAACGGCATTGATTTCGGAAACCCCTAAATTTTTTGCGATCTCCTCCAAACTTTTCTGGCAGGGGCAAGCGGGCCTCTTGAGCAGGTGTAACAGTAGCAGCCGCAGCATCACGTGCCCTGTAGCTGGTATACTCACTGTGCATTGACTGAAATTTATTTTGCAGTTCAGCTACCTGGTCCTGCAGCACTTGGATGGTCTGTGCCTGGGTCTGCACAGTTCTTGCAAATAAAGCAACCTGCTGGGCCAATGCAGAATCTGTCCCGGCGGTCTCCATGAAAGGGCCAGATTATTCTGTAATGATATTGAAATCACAAAGTTGTGGAGACCAGTAGCCAAGGTCAGCAAAAATCCAGTTCCGCAAACTTGTAGGTGAAAACAGGAACAAGGTTTATTGAAGTGATCAGAAACCACAAAATAATCTGGCAAGGATCAATAGACAGGAAGTGCCTTATATAGGCCAAGGACCAGACACCTGACCAGACACAGCTGAAGAGACTTAGGTACTAATACAATTGCTAGCAGAGTCAAGCTTATAATGTCTCAATGGAATTCACAACAGGCAGGCTGGCGCAGTGGTAGGGAAGAGGTATAGCAGCCTGGGGACCAGGGTTCAAAACCCAGTAGAGTCAATTCCTCACAGCAAGGCATGACATGACATCATTGTTGCCTCGTCTATGATAATGAATTTACTTTTTTTAAATGTTTTGGCTTGTAAAGAATTCTGTTGAATATCTGACACTGAAGTTTCTAAAATGGGAACTGGCAGTTTATATCCACTATGCACAGTTCTACCACCTTCTAACAATAGCGCTGCAATTCCAGTTGTTGCAAATTGCATTGCTATTTGACCCTGTGCTCGAATGTATCTCAAACAATTGTACAGATACGTTTTTCCTGATCCACCAGGGCCATCTAGATAGAAATAACGGTCTTTGACCATTTCAGCATCTGTAGCATTTGTGAAAGCATTAAATGCTTGCAATTGTAAAGTATTTAAAGTTGGCAGTTTTTCTTCTGTTTTTTTTTTTTTGAAGGTCAGTGTCATAATCATCAAAGTTGATGTCATCTATAAGTCCTGGATCAGGCAAATTAAAACTTGCACAAGTTAATCCATGAGCAAGAAACATTTCTTGAATTTCCTTTAGAGTTTTTAACAGTGCTATTGGCTCATTGTAACGTTTCAAGAAGTCTTCCGACATATTTAATTTAAATGTTACCCACAAATTAAATGCATCAGGTACTTTGCAAAAGATGCAAATGAACGCAAATTGTTCTCTCATTTACTTTGGCATTTGACATAGTGCTGCTTCTTCCAGACACCTCTCCCATTCTGTATCATCTGCTATGAAGTTTTGATGTCTTGCAGCTAATAGGAAAGTCTCATAAACTATGTCATTCACTGTGCGTAAATGTCCAAAACTTTGTGCACTGAGATGAAATGTAATTTTTAAAGACCATGGCAACCTTATTTACCGTTGGTAAATTATACCGTCTTTGATCAGTGTTGCGATCTCTTTTTAACACCATATTTACTCTTGGCATTGTCAATTGATGTCTTTGAGCATGTTGCTGTTGCTCTTTTTCAATCTGTGCTAATTGTTTGTATGCTTGACTGGATGGGTTGTTGGCCATAATTTCATCCAGCTGTTCAAAGACTATGCGCAAACACTGTTTATTTTCTGGAAGTGTCATCCTTTGTTCAAAAGCTTCCATTGTATCTAAGACTTATAACTGTGCAAATTTCCTTTGCTCTCCTTCTTTTGAGTGTAAATGTGAAGTTCGGTGGTAAATTTGTCCTTGAACTCTAAAACAGTAAGACAAGACGATGTCCTGGGACATTTCTGCTTATGTAGCACCCACTGAAGCAAATTAAATTGCACTGTTATAAGAACTTATATATATTTTTTTAAATTGGTATAATTTGGAAATGTTGGATCGCTCATGATACTTTGTAAGTATACTGGAAATGTGTGTATTTGTGGAAGTTTTTCCTTTCTGACAGCAACTAATGAAGTCTGTCAGTTGGTCTTTCCTTGAGAAAATGATAGGCCCCACAAAACTCACAAACAACAATAATGAGTGTCTACTGTTAGTGCTCTAATAAACGCATTATTCTGAGCTTCCTCAACATAGATATCACAACAACTTTCTATATCTACATTGGTGTCATGTGTATGAACATTGGTGTCAATAGGCAATATTGGATCATGGGGCAATGGTTCACAGACATTTTTTTGTTTACTTTTTCATTTATTTAAAGCTTCAGCACACTCACTTTCTTACTCTTCTTCTTATCTTAAGCATTGGGAAGTTTCGGGTGACTGCATCTCTCCACCTTTGCTTCCTTTCCCTTGCCAATCTTCTTTTGCATTCAATGGTGTCTTCTCCGTTGTCCGCCATTGTAATCTGTAATTGTAAATACAGGTGTAAGATGTAATGTTTTTTTGTTCTGTACATACTGTTTGTAGCTGCTCTCAATCCAAAGGTAAATAGCATTAATTAAAGAATGCAAAGATCTGAAAATCTTTTTAATTTTTTGTGTGTTTCATTGGCATACATTTAAAAGCAAAGCACTGCACATATATATATATATATATATATATATATATATATATATATATATATATTTTTTTTTTGGGGGGGGGGCTAATTAATTATTAAGTCATTACTAAATGAATATGCGTTACTGAATTAATCAATAACTGAGATCAATGGTAAACGTAAAAAGTTAATTATGTTGTCGTAAAGAAGGGCAAACAGAAACAGTTATTAGCAAAGCATAGATGTGGCTTAAAATAATGTGCAATTTTCTTAATGATGAAATTAATTTCGTTGTCTAATTTAGGTTCTTTAAAAGTTAATTAGGTAAGCATATATATATTGCTATTTTTGTTGTTATTGTAATGAAAAATTAAATACTAAAGACTGCATTAATTTGCAAGTTGTTTTTTCTTTTTTTAAATATTATTATAAATTAATAGTTCCAAAAGCAATGCACATGAATGAGCAGTAAGGCAGATATCTAAGTGCATGTTAAAACAATGTATTACTTTTATTGCAGTCTCAATTTTTTTTTTAATGATGACTAATTATTAATTACTTAAAATATTATTTTACTTTAATTAATCAATAACTGTTACCCATGTAAAAAAATGAAGCCTTTTTTGTTCCCTAACTACATAATTAAATGATATACCTGTCAATGTAATCTTTATGGTGTTCAAAGGCTGCAAACGTCACTCTCTGTGTTGAGTCAGCTGCAGAGACAATGAAACTGTCAAATAAGATTGAAATCATTTGTAATATTTTGCAGGCAATATTTCAGGCAATCAGCAGCAACACACATATATTGGCATGGATGCAAAACATAAAAGCATATTCATCAATATATTGTTAAATTAAACCTTTTTTTGTAATGATTACTAATTATTAATTAATTAATATGTTAATATACGTTAATTAATCAATAAGTGTCATCACTTCCAAATAAAAAAAAAGTTTAATTTTTTTTGCCATACGAACATCATTTAATGATATACCTGTAAAGGTGATCTTTATGCTGTTGAAAGGCTGCAAACGTCACTCTCTGTGTTGAGTCAGCTGCAGTGACACTGAAACGTTCAAATAAGATGGAAATCATTTGTGATATTTGGATTCATTCGTATGAGGCAATCGGCATCATCACGGATATGTCAGTGCATCTAAAAATATACATATTGTTTGTGGTCCTTTTTTTTGTGGTAATATTACTAATTAATAAATGAATGTGCATTAATAATCAATTAATCACTGACTAAATGTATTCTAAACTAAACTAAAGGCATTGTAAAATATTGAATATTTGTTGTTCATAATGATTACTAATAATTAATTAATAAAATAATGTACATTAATAATTAATGAATCAATATCTAAATGTCTTAGACATTTTTTGCATTATTGTATAAATACATTTCAACCATTTTTTTTCTTAATGATTACTAATTAATAAATAAAAGCACATTATTAATTAATTATTCGATAAATTAATATATTACAAACAGCTAAGCATGAACGTATTGCTAAACTAAAGCAAGCATAAATTCTTGGTTGCTCAATTTGTTTAAGTCATCTTTTTATTAATAATTAATTAAATAATTAATTATTGATTAACGATTATTAATATATTGTACCTTTTTGTATTTAATATTCAGCAATCAGTATCCTGAAGAGCTAACAATCTCTTTGGATTTTCCGGCAACAGAAAATATCCACTCAGACTGTCATCACCTGAGGAGAAACTGTCAGTTCTGTGGCAAATGTGCCCTATATATAGGTTGCGTGTGACAGACAAAAACAAATGGTTTAGGTGGAAAAGCCGACATTTCACAAACTTAATCTGTAAATGTGTAAATTAGTATTGTAAAATGGCGACGTTAGTCTATGTTTTCCGCGTTGCACGCTCATTTTCTGTCCTTCCTATTAGTATTTTTCTACCACGTACGACACAGTCTGTGCTTTGCGCGGTTCGGGGATGTGTAGCCTCGTTTTAATTTATTTCGGCCGACATTTTTTTCTTGCTTAGGAGATTTTCAAGTGCCCAAACTACTTAAATTCGACCTAAATTCACATTTCACCTCACTTCCAGACATCCTGGCTGTTCTCCCATGCTATCGATGATCATTTTGTGTTTTATTTTTTGTGTTTTTGTTGTTTTTTGGTTTGCGCGGTTCGGCCTTTAACTTCGTATTTTTCGTATGGCGTCTCTTATTTTTTTTTTAAGTACCGTGTCTCGTATTTTTTTTTTCTAAGTCCCGCGTTCGTCAACTACTTGCGGCCTAAGGCAAAGCCAAATTTTGTAGTGTTTGTAGGCTAAGTCCAGCATGTTTCATTCCCTCCACTGCTTGCCTCGCTTCACGAGGCTCACAGGCAATGAGCGCCTTTGGCGCTCATCTCATAAGTGCTACGCGTTTTAGTGTTTTAACAGCTCGCCTCGTTTTGCGAGGCTCGCCAGCCATGAGCACCTTCAGCGCTCATCGCATAAGTGCTCCTAGTTTAACGGCTTGCCGGCGCGCTCATCGATAAGTCGTACGCACCACTCAAAGCGTGACGTCTCGTAGTTCGACAATTATAATATGTGATAGCATATAATGTATTTTTTTCTGTGTAGTTTTGCTGCTATGGAATTTTGCTTTTTAGTTGCCATTGTTCTCAGATGGGCTATGGGGAAACCCTCCTGTAAAAATAATACAGCAGCATGCAAGAAAACAAAATGAAAGCCTGCATTAAACATTTATAGCATATACAAGATACAAAATATAAATGTGTTTTATATTTTCTAAAAAAATATGTTACCCATTATTATGTTTGGTTAGTTAAAATATCACACAAATTCATCACAATGGTCCTTTAAGGTAACCTCTCAGTCATAGAAGAAATTGAAACAGAAAAAAATGCTTTTTAAAAGACTATTTTTATGTTTTAAAACATTTTTCTGTTCAAATGTACTTCCTCAAAAGTATTTTTAAAATGCTGACAGGTAGTGATTTAAAGAACCAGTCTAAATTTTTTTTATATAGGGCCTCATTCAATTGCAGTTTAGCCAATTGAATAGGGCTCTATATAAGTACATAGCATATTTTAGTTAGTAAACTTCTATCCAGAAGCAAGGTCTTCACTAACTAAAAACGTCTGTAAAAAAATATGCTATGTGCTTATAAAGAGCCCTATTCAATTGGACAAATCACAATTGAATGAGGCCCGTACATTCTAAGGGCCTCATTCAATTGCGATTTGGCCAATTGAATAGGACTCTATATAAGCACAGAATATTTTTTTTTACAGAATTTTTGTTAATGAAGACCTTGTTTTAGGATGTTAGTTCACTAACTAAAAACTTCTGTAAAAAATATGCTATGTGCTTATATAGAACCCTATTAAATTGACCAAATTGTAATTGAATGAGGCCCTAATACTCTGGGGCCCCTATTCAATTGCAACAGTTACAGAGCGATTGAGTTGAACAAGCCCACAACTAACTGTCCGAAAGCCTAAACCATGCAATTGTAAGTAGCATTTAAATGAGACATGACATCATTAAAACATGGAGGTTAAACATCAATCAATTAGCGTTTAGAAGTCCCATATGCGATCAGAATTGCAATCCCGCAATTTACAAAATAATAAAAATGAATTAAGGAAATGTTATATTCCATGTGGGTGGCCTTTATTCTATATTTGCCATTGACGAGGCTGAAGTCAATTGCGTGCTTGAGGAATAGTAGCAATTAAATAGCTATTTGCGATTGTAACATTTACGGGCTTGAAAGATCAAAGGCTTAGCTGGGTCAGAGTTATGATTTTGACAACCAGAGGAATTTTCTGAATAGGGGCCTGGGTCTGCATAAGAACATAATTAAAGGGACATTAAATCCAATTATTTTTTTTCATGCATTTTTAAAGGAGCATGCTTTAAACATTAGAAACATTTTGTTTTTCATGAAAAAAAAATATAATGTAAACCATGTTTAAACATCATTAAAATAATAGGAAATACTCTTATTTAATTATTTACTGACCCCTCCCCATTCTCTCCCATCCCTCCCTCCACTGTTAGATACAGAAAAAAACGTCCTCATAAGAAACAGAAGATTGATTCTTGTACTCATAAACAGAATATTCAAAAAATCTGATTTTCTATGTCCATGACTAACACAGCTGCTAATACTATTAGTTAATTGCATGCATCACACAGAAGTGTT
This sequence comes from Discoglossus pictus, assembly GCA_027410445.1. Taxonomy (NCBI): domain Eukaryota; kingdom Metazoa; phylum Chordata; class Amphibia; order Anura; family Alytidae; genus Discoglossus; species Discoglossus pictus. The sequence continues at coordinate 147,433,656 of CM050165.1, forward strand.
TTTTTTTTCTTGATCTATAAGTCCTTTAAAAATGTAATTATAAATTTTCGGTTTGCTATCTGTTGATTCCAATGCTTAATGCTAAAATAAAGTGCTATAGTGCGTAAATTACACTGCATGGAAACGTACTTATGACCAACTAAAAATAATTCAGCACCTAAATCTTTAGTTTTTACTTTATTTAAGGGATTTCCCAAATGCTTTGGAATGCTATATTAATGTGTGTAGCCAAACCTGGCCTATATATAGATTCCAACATTAGTTATAACATTTGTCTTGGCCAAGCATCCCTATGAGGTAATTTTATTTTATTATATGGGAATATCAAGCCCAAAGCTCTTTGACCAGAAACCTTACATCATCATCTGCGGCATAAAAACTAAAGAACTGTACTAAAACACATTTTATTATTTTATAGTGGTTCTGCCTGTAAGTTTACTTCCACCATAGCCTTTAGTGTAATTATTTCACATTTCATTAGAAAACCTGAAGATCTTTATGGATTTTCCAGATTTTAGTATTTTCAAATATATAGGACTGTAATGGCTGTGATCCGAATTCTCCTTATTTGTGAGTGAATTAATATAAATACTTATAATAAATATCAAATACTTAATAACCATATTTCTTAACTTATGAAACATTTTCTCTGCCAGTAAATATGAAAGCTTAAACACATCTAATGAATAACAGTGAACAGACAACTTAATTAAAGGGTCACTATAGTTATATATTTAAAACATACTCTTCTGAAGAACTATATTTCTATAATCTTGTATATGCAATAATGCTACAGTCGGATTTACTATCTTGTTTTCTACTTCTGGGGTTTGGAGGAGGCTTTGCATACGTAGGAAGCTTCTATCTTTACTATGTGAATGTCATAGCTAAATCTGCAGTGCTTTCTTTAGTGCTTAAAGGTATATAGACGTTTCCTGGGTTAAAAATATTTCTTAACAGCCATAAATTAATAGAAAAATATACATTGTACTGAAAATTCAGTCAACTTAGAGATTTCTTTGCAGCAAATTGAAATCTTGATTTCCACACCCCCAGAACTGCTTACATCATTAAAACATCCTAGTCTATAGGCACAAAGCATTCAAGTATGGATTTTAACCTGTTACTTACTCACCAAACGGCTGTGCAGCTCAGTCTGCCTGTTGTATCAAATTACATGTTTGGGACTTGTCACAGCACCAACACTGGAGGGAGAGACAGAGAGATTGAGAGAGAGACAGAGACACAGACAGACATACAGACAAAGAAACCAAAACAGAGAGATAGAGATACTATCCCACCATCAGCAATTCAAATGAAAATAAACAAGCATTAGTAGTTGATGCACAAAATTGTTTTCCAGTGGGTGGTAGGAGACAGAGAGAGATAAAGTAGTTAATGCATACAATGTTTTTTTAGCAGAGGTGGTAGAAGTGGTAACCAAGGCTCAACACACACTGCAGGTATAGCAGTATGATTTTATTTTATATGTAAACTCTGTTATTGTTTGTTGCTGGGACTGGGGTGGAATGTGCTACAGAGACTGTGAGAATGTGCTTAAGGTGGAATAAACTGAAAAGTGAATGTGAGAGTGGAAATGATTTGCAGAGACTTGAGGTGAAATCTGCTGCAGGGAGAGAGTCTCATATAAAAATACATTGCATGTATATGTGCCAAACTAAAAATCTTTGCTGCTGAGGCAGGATCCCCAGACATTTTCTACAATGGTGCAGCTGCCCCTTCTTGCTCTTGTTGGCCAAAATTAAATATGAATTTTATGCTAATTTAGCAGGAGTTTGTAGGGGGTGTCTACTCTAATTTTCAGCTGGCAGAAAATAGAGGACATTTTACTAACTTCAGGGTAAGTTTCTTAATGTTTGTTTTGGTATTTTTTCATTCAACTGATTCTCCTCAAACATGCATTCATAATCTATGAAACTTAGATTTGCCTTTAAATAAATTCCCATTTTTTTACAGGGATACCACCTCCTGAGAAAGTATCAGTTGAGAAAATAAAATGGAACTTTGAAATAACAAATAAATACATTTACAATTTGAAAAATGCTTTGCATATTATCAAGTTAATTTATTCAAAACATCCGACAGAAAAATTACCTCAGTGGTCTTTTAAATGTACGTGTACTGTATATATCATTATCCAGCTCATACTAAAATCATATGCATATTGTTGGGGTTACATTATCCTATTAAAAAGAACCCAGTGTGACTTTATAAGTTAATAACATTTTGTCACTGACGTGGGGATTTTGACTGTTGGACTATTAAGGTCCCTGGATTACCACTGATTATTGTTATTACATAGTAATTGAGGTTGAAAAAATACTTTAAGTCCATCAAGTTTAACCTTTTAAGATCTCCTCTGATCTGAAATATGCAGATTAGATGATTAATTGATCAAGAGGAATGGCAAACAGGAAAAAAAAACGGGGAAATTTAGCCAATTGTCTCAAAAGGGGAAAAAAATTACTTCCTTACCCCTGATATTGGTGATCAGATTCCTCCCTGGATCAATATGCCTTCTCTTATTAACCAGGATAACCCTGATTGCCCTTTTAGGTAAAAATACATACAATCCCTTTTTCAATCTATTGAATCCGCTGTCACCACCCCCTTCAAGAGAATATCACAGATTAACCACCCTTACTGTGAAGAACCCTTTTCTTTCTTTAAGGTGGAATCTTTTTACTTTTAACCTCAAAGGATGTCCTCTTGTTAGTTGAAAACCTCTAGGCACAAAAAGCTCACTTGACAAAGCTTTATACTGACCCTGGATATATTTATATAATGTTCATATATTTACATAATGTTCATATCTCCTCCTAGAAGCCTTTTTTTCTAGAGAAAATATGTTTAATTTGGTTATAATTAAAAACAAAATCCAGTAAGGGCAACAAAACAAATAAGGGGAATGGAGTGGCTAAGTTATAAAGAAAGATTAACCAAATTAAACGTATTTTCTCTAGAGGGGAGGGGATATGATTACCCTACATAAATACATCCAGGGTCAGTATAAAGATTTGTCAAGGGAGCTTTTTGTTCCAAGTTATATACAGTGGATATAAAAAGTCTACACACCCCTGTTAAAATGTCAGGTTTCTGTGCTGTAAAAAATGAGACAAAGATAAATAATTTCAGAATTTTTTCCACCTTTAATGTGACCTATAAACTGTACAACTCAATTGAAAAACAAACTGAAATCTTTTAGGTAGAGGGAAGAAAAAATATAAAAATAAAATAATATGGTTGCATAAGTATGCACACCCTTAAACTAATACTTTGTTGAAGCACCTTTTGATTTTATTACAGCACTCAGTCTTTTTGGGTATGAGTCTATCAGCATGGCACATTTTGACTTGGCAAGATTTGCCCACTCTTCTTTGCAAAAACACTCCAAATCTGTCAGATTGCGAGGGCATCTCCTGTGCACAGCCCTCTTCAGATCACCCCACAGATTTTCAATCGGATTCACCTCTGGGCTCTGGCTGGGCCATTCCAAAACTTTAATCTTCTTCTGGTGAAGCCATTCCTTTGTTGATTTGGATGTATGCTTTGGGTCGTTGTCATGCTGAAAGATGAAGTTCCTCTTCATGTTCAGCTTTCTAGCAGAAGCCTGAAGGTTTTGTGCCAATATTGACTGGTATTTGGAGCTGTTCATAATTCCCTCTATCTTAACTAAGGCCCCAGTTCCAGCTGAAGGGAAACAGCCCCAAAGCATGATGCTGCCACCACCATGCTTCACTGTGGGTATGGTGTTCTTTTGGTGATGTGTTGTTTTTGCGCCAAACATATCTTTTGGAATTATGGCTAAAAAGTTCAACCTTGATTTCATCAGACCATAACACCTTTTCCCACATGCTGTTGGGAGACTTCAGATGTGTTTTTGAAAAATGTAGCCTGGCTTGGATGTTTTTCTTCGTAAGAAAAGGCTTTCGTCCTGCCACTCTACCCCATAGCTCAGACATATGAAGAATACGGGAGATTGTTGTCACATGTACCACACAGTCAGTACTTGCCAGATATTCCTGCAGCTCCTTTAATGTTGCTGTAGGCCTCTTCGTAGCCTCCCACACCAGTTTTCTTCTCTGCTTTTCATCAATTTTGGAGGGAGCTCCAGTTCTTGGTAATGTCACTTTTGTGCCATATTTTCTCCACCTGATGATGACTGTCTTCACTGTGTTCTATGGTATATCTAATGCCTTGGAAATTCTTTCATACCCTTCTCCTGACTGATACCTTTTAACAATGAGATCCCTCTGGTGCTTTGGAAGCTCTCTGTGGACCATGGCTTTTGCTGTGGGAAGCAACTAAGAACATTCCAGGAAAGACCAACTAGAGCAGCTGAACTTTATTTGGGGTTAATCAGAGGCACTTTAAATGATGGCAGGTGTGTGCTGACTGGAATGTGATTGCTAAATTCTGAACACAGCTACATCCTCAGTTATAAGAGGGTGTGCAACCACATTATTTGTCTTCTTTTTTTTCTTCCCTAAAAGATTTCAGTTTGTTTTTCAATTGAGTTGTACAGATTATAGGTCACATTAAAGGTGGAAAAAGTTCTGAAATGATTTATCTTTGTCTCATTTTTTTACAGCACAGAAACCTGACATTTTAACAGTGGTGTGTAGACTTTTTATATCCACTGTATGTATATATATAATGTGATCGTTTGCTCCTTGGAAGTGATGACAAGCAAGTGGAGTGTGAGTTCTTGTCAGAAGTGAAGGAGTTAACACTTCTGAAAAAACTCCTAATTAGAGCAACTCCCCTTTAAAAGACTGGAAAGCAGGCATGGAAAGGAGGGAGGAGGGGCTGACTAGGCCCTAGGCAGCTGTGCTGCTGAGAGGAACAAGCACAGAGTGGAAGGTGATCTGGTGTGGATATACAGTGAAGTTGTGAACTACCCTGTAAAGGATCGCCAAGTGACTGTTACTGGGAGAACGGGGACTACAGCAAGTTGTATGAGCTGGAAGATTGACTTCAGACTCAGGAGGAGAAGTCACTAGGAAGCCAAGTAAGTGAAGGGAATAAGTGAGGATTCCCAGGCATAGTTTTGCTTTAAAGGCCTAGGCACGGTTGTTGCTGAAATATTATGCCCCAGGGAAGAAGTGAAGTTAAAGAGAAGTGAATACAAGTGAGTTTGTGTATGCAAGGGTCCCTGGGGTGAAGCATACGGGAGAGACGGGCGGGCCCTATGCTTCACCCGCAACCGTGTCCCAGAGAGGAGCGCCGTGTCCCAGAGAGGAGCGCCGTGTCCCAGAGAGGAGCGCCGTGTCCGAGAGAGGAGCGCCGTGTCCGAGAGAGGAGCGCCGTGTCCGAGAGAGGAGCGCCGTGTCCCAGAGAGGAGCGCCGTGTCCCAGAGAGGAGCGCCGTGTCCCCGAGAGGAGAGCTGTGTCCCACAGAGCGAGGAGCTAGAGAGGAGAGCTATGTCCCACAGAGCGGAGCTGTGACCCAGAGTGGAGCGGGGTCCCAGAGGTTGCTGAAGAGGGCGACCTAATCTCGCTGGGACCCTCACCTGTAAAGAGACTGTTTATTTCCTGGCCACAAGTTGGCACTACCCCAGTAAAGAGACTGTTTACTTCCTGACCACAAGGTGGCACTACTCCCAAGTTTAAAGGACTGTATATACCTGGCCACAAGGTGGCATTCTCCCACCTCACGGAGACATAATTGTTTGTTTTCCGTTAATTTAAGCAGAGCTACTGCTACAGCCGTTATTTTCTTTTCTGTAAATAAACCAATTTGCTGCACTTCCAAGCCGTATCAGCCCTCATTTCAAGAAACCACCGCTATACGCGGCCATCCTGATCACACTGGTGTCATTTGTGGGATTGAAAAATGTCTGTGTTGAAGAAGACAGCCCACCGTACAGCATAAATATGGAAGAGGCCTTTAAAGCTTTTATAGAAGCCCAGCGGGGGTTGAACAAACAGCAAGCCGAGTTGAACAGAGTGCTGGCTGCTAAGCTTGGTCAGAGCCAGTCAGAAAAGAGAGAAATGATTGCAGAGCATAGCATCCAAGCCGCAAAAGAGGAAGATAAAGGTTTTGGAGAGGTTACTGCAAGATTTAGAGAGGCCACAGAGAAATGGCAGAGACAAATGGAAGTCGACAGGGTACAGATGAGAGAGTCTTTAGAAGCACAGAAAGTGCAGCTGCAGCGATTGAGATCTACAGAGAACAATGTGTGTCCAAAATCAAGCAGGGTTAAGAACCCTAATTGCTTTCTAAAGAAAATGACAGCTCAAGATGATGTAGAAACCTACCACCTGAATTTTGAGAAGATTGCTACCAGGGAAGGTTGGCCTAAACAGCATTGGGCCACAGTCCTGGGTCCCTATCTGTGTGGAGAAGCACAGGAAGCGTATGGGTTTTTGCCTGAAGAAATGGCAACCAATTATTGCACCCTGAAAGAGGAGATCCTTGATCGTATAGGAGTAAAGAAAGTACAGAGAGCAAACCCCTGGAATTTTTTTGCCAGACAAGCGTATCGCTACCCAAGAGACATACTTGTCGGGCCAAGTATAAGATACAGTTTCCCTGTTAAGGGAAGGCCAACCAAACCTCACCTAGTAGTAAACAAGGAGAAACCGAGAGTGGAAAAAGCCACCAGTTGCAGTGCCATGAGTGAGACGGCAGGAGCCGCGAGTGAGGCCGCAGAAGGCACCCCAGAGTCCGCAGAGGGCGCCGCAGAGTCGGAGAGAGCGCCCGCAGAGTCGGAGAGAGCGCCCGCAGAGTCGGAGAGAGCGCCCGCAGAGTCGGAGAGAGCGCCCGCAGAGTCGGAGAGAGCGCCCGCAGAGTCGGAGAGAGCGCCCGCAGAGTCGGAGAGAGCGCCCGCAGAGTCGGAGAGAGCGCCCGCAGAGTCGGAGAGAGCGCCCGCAGAGTCGGAGAGAGCGCCCGCAGAGTCGGAGAGAGCGCCCGCAGAGTCGGAGAGAGCGCCCGCAGAGTCGGAGAGAGCGCCCGCAGAGTCGGAGAGAGAGCCCGCAGAGACGGAGAGAGAGCCCGCAGAGACGGAGAGAGAGCCCGCAGAGACGGAGAGAGAGCCCGCAGAGACGGAGAGAGAGCCCGCAGAGACGGCCGATCCAGCCAAAGCGGTCGCTGAGAGCCCCAAAGCGGTCGCTGAGAGCCCCAAAGCGGTCGCTGAGAGCCCCAAAGCGGTCGCTGAGAGCCCCAAAGCGGTCGCTGAGAGCCCCAAAGCGGTCGCTGAGAGCCCCAAAGCGGTCGCTGAGAGCCCCAAAGCGGTCGCTGAGAGCCCCAAAGCGGTCGCTGAGAGCCCCAAAGCGGTCGCTGAGAGCCCCAAAGCGGTCGCTGAGAGCCCCAAAGAGGTCGCTGAGAGCCCCAAAAAGCCTGCTGGTGCAGATAGATTGGCCTTAGAGGAGGAGAAACAGCGTTTTGTTAGGCTCCAAAGACAAGCCCACGGTAAAATGAGGCCCGAGTATATCCCTGAATGGCGGAGGAAGCCGACATTCGAGGACTACCCAGTGTCCTACAGGAATGAGAAATTGATGCCTATTTGGGAGCGGAGTATATGTTCCCCAAAGCCTAAGCTGAACGAATCAGTGGTGTGGGAGCGGCCACACAGTGATAAAGAGGAGAACATCTCTCAATTTCGACAGAAGCCCCGACGAATACCACTGTTGACCTTAGACAGTGGGGAAAGTAACAAAGAGGCGTCTAATGGAGACCAGCTAGAAAGTGTTGCTAGGCCAGTGTCCGATGTGAACACCTTAGAAAAGACTGTCCCTGTATCAAAACTGGAGCACACGCCACTTAAGGAAGCTGGACAAGCTACACCTGTGCCAGAGGAAAGCGACAAGGCAAAGAGGGTGGAAGAACAACAGAAGCCTGTTCACATCCTTCAAGCAGTGGCAGAAAGTACAAAGCTGTCTGTAGAAGCAGAAACTGTACATCATGTAGTAGACATTATGGAAACGAATACTGTGGGCTTTGAAATTATTGGCACAATTGAAAATGTGCCACCACTTGAAGAAAAACTCCCTGAAATCATCCCTGCTGATGGTAAAGAAGAAGAATTTGCATATCTGATGGAGGAGGCAGCAAAGGAACTGCCTGCAGAAAGCATTCATGCTTTCTTCAAGCATCGGCCAAGGCCACCTTGCGAAGGGTATGACTTGCAGCTTATTAAATCAACAAAGTATCAGCCATGCAGTTTGGAATGCAAGTTGGTCATGAGTGATAAAAAAGAAGTCAAAACAAGAGACTCTGCTCCAGCAGAAAAATCTAAAGGGAATGCAAATAATTCCACCCAAGCATCACAGGCTTGTACGGGCGAGGTATTAGAAGGAACTAAAGTTGGAGGAAGTGAGCCTGCCAAGAGTTCTGATGAGCCACCCAGGGCTTGGCACACAGTGGATTCGGAGGACCAGGTGGATAAGCCAGAGTCCATTCCGAGGCCTGTACGCGAAGTTGTAGATCCTACTTGTGAATTCCAGCAGGAAATCCCTGTGCCCCTACTGGATTCTCAGACTGTTGAGGAGACCTCTAAATATCCGGTACCAAAACAACATAAAGCAAAGCTTTCCAAGCTGGAAAAGCCCTGTTGGTGCCCCGATGATGGCTCATTTGTTAAGTTGGATGAACATAAGCAAAATAAAGAACTAGAAGTTTGGAAAGAGCGTTTTCTGAAGCACTCCCTGCATAAAGCCAAGCCTGTGTTTGAGAGGAAAGTTAACCTAAATATCGTCCGCAAAGGGACAACGGCAGATGGAAAGGAGGAGCTAAAGGCAGATGTGGTATCTGTCATTGTGTCTGCTGAAACAACTGATGAGATAATTCAGAGTAAGCCAGTTGAAAAGCTCCCAATTCTTAAAGCAAAGCTGCAGGAAGCAATGAAACGGCATCATACTGAAGAGCGGCAGAAGCGCCAGGCTTTGTTTAAGTTGGACAAGGAAGGTGGCCGTGAAGTTGAGGATGACGAGGGAAACATTGAGACTGTAGTAGATCTCCTGGGAGTTGAAGTTAATGAAGAGATTGGAAATGAGTACGGGCTCGAAGAGAGTGCAACGGATATTGTTATATCTGTACCCAGACATGTGACTACAGAGTCCATCGCAAGGCTGTTCGAGGACAGCGCTACAAAGTTGAGAGATTCACTCCTTCCTGATAAAGGCGACACACATGAAGGAGGCCAACAGACCAGTAAGGAAATGAGAAGATGGATTTACAGGCGGCCACGTTCGCAGCCTGCTACCTCGATGCGGACGGCCCAGAACGAGGAGTTCTTGAGTGGTGAGCGACCCTACCGTATGTCCGGCCTCTCGGCATGTCGCCCAACACCATGTTGTTGAGCTGAGGGGGGGGTGTGTGATCGTTTGCTCCTTGGAAGTGATGACAAGCAAGTGATGTGTTTTTGAAAAATGTAGCCTGGCTTGGATGTTTTTCTTCGTAAGAAAAGGCTTTCGTCCTGCCACTCTACCCCATAGCTCAGACATATGAAGAATACGGGAGATTGTTGTCACATGTACCACACAGTCAGTACTTGCCAGATATTCCTGCAGCTCCTTTAATGTTGCTGTAGGCCTCTTCGTAGCCTCCCACACCAGTTTTCTTCTCTGCTTTTCATCAATTTTGGAGGGAGCTCCAGTTCTTGGTAATGTCACTGTTGTGCCATATTTTCTCCACCTGATGATGACTGTCTTCACTGTGTTCTATGGTATATCTAATGCCTTGGAAATTCTTTCGTACCCTTCTCCTGACTGATACCTTTTAACAATGAGATCCCTCTGGTGCTTTGGAAGCTCTCTGTGGACCATGGCTTTTGCTGTGGGAAGCAACTAAGAACATTCCAGGAAAGACCAACTAGAGCAGCTGAACTTTATTTGGGGTTAATCAGAGGCACTTTAAATGATGGCAGGTGTGTGCTGACTGGAATGTGATTGCTAAATTCTGAACACAGCTACATCCTCAGTTATAAGAGGGTGTGCAACCACATTATTTGTCTTCTTTTTTTTCTTCCCTAAAAGATTTCAGTTTGTTTTTCAATTGAGTTGTACAGATTATAGGTCACATTAAAGGTGGAAAAAGTTCTGAAATGATTTATCTTTGTCTCATTTTTTTACAGCACAGAAACCTGACATTTTAACAGGGGTGTGTAGACTTTTTATATCCACTGTATGTATATATATATATATTGTGATCGTTTGCTCCTTGGAAGTGATGACAAGCAAGTGGAGTGTGAGTTCTTGTCAGAAGTGAAGGAGTTAACACTTCTGAAAAAACTCCTAATTAGAGCAACTCCCCTTTAAAAGACTGGAAAGCAGGCATGGAAAGGAGGGAGGAGGGGCTGACTAGGCCCTAGGCAGCTGTGCTGCTGAGAGGAACAAGCACAGAGTGGAAGGTGATCTGGTGTGGATATACAGTGAAGTTGTGAACTACCCTGTAAAGGATCGCCAAGTGACTGTTACTGGGAGAACGGGGACTACAGCAAGTTGTATGAGCTGGAAGATTGACTTCAGACTCAGGAGGAGAAGTCACTAGGAAGCCAAGTAAGTGAAGGGAATAAGTGAGGATTCCCAGGCAGAGTTTTGCCTTAAAGGCCTAGGCACGGTTGTTGCTGAAATATTATGCCCCAGGGAAGAAGTGAAGTTAAAGAGAAGTGAATACAAGTGAGTTTGTGTATGCAAGGATCCCTGGGGTGAAGCATACGGGAGAGACGGGCGGGCCCTATGCTTCATCCGCAACCGTGTCCCAGAGAGGAGCGCCGTGTCCCAGAGAGGAGCGCCGTGTCCCAGAGAGGAGCGCCGTGTCCCAGAGAGGAGCGCCGTGTCCCAGAGAGGAGCGCCGTGTCCGAGAGAGGAGCGCCGTGTCCGAGAGAGGAGCGCCGTGTCCGAGAGAGGAGCGCCGTGTCCCAGAGTGGAGCGCCGTGTCCCAGAGAGGAGCGCCGTGTCCCAGAGAGGAGCGCCGTGTCCCAGAGAGGAGCGCTGTGTCCCCGAGAGGAGAGCTGTGTCCCACAGAGCGAGGAGCTAGAGAGGAGAGCTATGTCCCACAGAGCGGAGCTGTGACCCAGAGTGGAGCGGGGTCCCAGAGGTTGCTGAAGAGGGCGACCTAATCTCGCTGGGACCCTCACCTGTAAAGAGACTGTTTATTTCCTGGCCACAAGGTGGCACTACCCCAGTAAAGAGACTGTTTACTTCCTGACCACAAGGTGGCACTACTCCCAAGTTTAAAGGACTGTATATACCTGGCCACAAGGTGGCATTCTCCCACCTCACGGAGACATAATTGTTTGTTTTCCGTTAATTTAAGCAGAGCTACTACTACAGCCGTTATTTTCTTTTCTGTAAATAAACCAATTTGCTGCACTTCCAAGCCGTATCAGCCCTCATTTCAAGAAACCACCGCTATACGCGGCCATCCTGATCACAATATATATATATATATATATATATATATATATATATATATACACAGTTGCAAGCAAAAGTATGTGAACCCTTTGGAATGATATGGATTTCTGCACAAATTGGTCATAAAATGTGATCTGATCTTCATTGAGTCACAACAATAGACAATCACACTCTGCTTAAACTATTAACACACAAAGAATTAAATGTTACCATGTTGTTATTGAACACATCATGTAAACATTCACAGTGCAGGTGGAAAAAGTATGTGAACCCCTAGACTAAGGACATCTCCAAAAGCTAATTGGAGTGAGGTGTCAGCCAACTGGAGTCCAATCAATGAGATGAGATTGGAGGTGTTGGTTACAGCTGCCCTGTCCTATACAAATCACACACCAGTTCTGGGTTTGCTCTTCACAAGAAGCATTGCCTGATGTAAATGATGCCTCACACAAAAGAGCTCTCAGAAGACCTACGATTAAGAATTGTTGACTCGCATAAAGCTTGAAAGGGTTATAAAAGTATCTCCAAAAGCCTTGCTGTTCATCAGTCCACGGTAAGACAAATTGTCTATAAATGGAGCAAGTTTAGCACTGCTGCTACTCTCCCTAGGAGTGGCCATCCTATAAAGATGACTGCAAGAGCACAGCGCACACTGCTCAATGAGGTGAAGAAGAATCCTAGAGTGTCAGCTAAAGACTTACAAAAGTCTCTGGCATATGCTAACATCCCTGTTAGCGAATCTACGATATGTAAAACACTAAACAAGAATGGATTTCATGGGAGGATACCACAGAGGAAGCCACTGCTATCCAAGCAAAACATTGCTGCACGTTTACAGTTTGCACAATAGCACCTGAATGTTCCACAGCAGTACTGGCAAAATATTCTGTGGACAGATGAAACTAAAGTTGAGTTGTTTGGAAGAAACACACAACACTATGTGTGGAGAAAAAGAGGCACAGCACACCAACATCAAAACCTCATCCCAACTGTGAAGTACGGTGGTGGGGGCATCATGGTTTGGGGCTGCTTTGCTGCGTCAGGGCCTGGACGGATTGTTATCATCGAAGGAAAAATGAATTCCCAAGTTTATGAAGACATTTTGCAGGAGAACTTAAGGCCATCTGTCCACCAGCTGAAGCTCAACAGAAGATGGGTGTTACAACAGGACAACAACCCAAAGCATATAAGTAAATCAACAACAGAATGGGTTAAACAGAAGAAAATACGCCTTCTGAAGTGGCCTAGTCAGAGTCCTGACCTCAACTTAATACTTTGTGTGTTATTTGTTTAAGCAGACTGTGCAGACTTGTTGTGACTTAGATGAAGATCAGATCACATTTTTTGACCAATTTGTGCAGAAATCCATATCATTCCAAAGGGTTCAAATACTTTTGCTTGCAACTGTATATATAAATTTCCATGAGAATTTTTTTTTATTTTAGTGCAGACCTCTGATTAAGTAATATAATATTTCCAAAGAAAAACTGAAATTTTCAAGTTTATTCCTTTTGGCTGAAACCCCAAAAGAACATCAGGAAATTCCATGAACCTTTACTGCATATTTTCCTATGTCAATTTTTTTTTATAGCCACAGAATAATGAATGACATTTTAATGATCTGACAATAGTCAATGAAGAATATAAATGCCTGTACATTCTTGCACTTTTATTATAAACCAAACCAGAAGGTAATGTAAATTGACAAGTTTTCATTAAATAAATATTCGTCAAACCAACTATTTTCAACTTCCAAATGGTAGCTTTTAATTAATGAGATATATATATTGAATATATATATATAAATTGAATGCAGTAAAAAGTTTGACAATATACCATTTTTATAGTGTATTTAATAGACTTAAATGTCTGTGACTGTACAGTGAATAAATGTGTGTTTAAATGTCTGAGGTCTTTGAGTCGAAGACCATAATTATTCGAGAAAATTCATAAAACTTGTTTTTGATTAGTAAAGAATAATACAATGAATTGTGATGGCCCTGCTGAATACTGGAGGCTTCCATGATGTTTAGTTGGTGTGTGTGGGTGTGTGAAATGGCATTTACAAAAAAATGGTTTGCATTTATGGATGCAAGCTGGCTACTTCACAATATATGTTGGCAATTATAGCTAATTTTGCAAGTCATAGCTTATAGTATAGATCTTCTTTTATTTTTAATCATTTTATTTTATTGTATACTTTTGACTATCACATTTTATGTTACCTAATTAAAATCTAAATACCATAATTGTGCTCTAAATCATTCAGGAAAAACTGACTGTACTTTTCACTGCTCATTTTTTTTATGTGCTATATTTCTCATGAATGATTTACAGTTGAGAAAATAAAGTATGCAGTAGAGAGTAAACCAGTTTTCTGTTGTAGTGACAATAATAACTTTAAGGCGTCAACATTCTGGACTATTCATTTGCTTTTTTTGAAAACTAAAGGGACACATACAATTTCAATATCCAGTTTAGGTTATTAAAATACCAGTCAAAATACACATTTCTCCTTTGCTTATTTAGTGGCATAAAAATCCCATGCAATATAGGATTTTATTATGAAATAGACTTAAGTTGGTGTGCTCTCAGTTGGAAGAAACTCCATACTGTAAAAATTGCATTGCACAACTCCAATACAAAGTCACTGGCCATATTGTATATGCTATGCAACTTTGAGATTTACAGCTTGCCACCAATATACCTCAAATGCTTGCATATTCTGAGAAATGAACATATTCAATCTACTTGTGGCATTACAGTAATAAAGTTTTATTTTATTAAAAGCTAACACAAAAAAAGGTTCAGGGTAGACTAAATAGGAATGTCCTAAAATCACACATATCTGGGAAGAAACATACTCCATATTAGAAAAACGTTCAGGATTTTCTATTCTCAGAAAACCAGAAGAAGCTATATTGGGCCTACAAATACCACAACTTCCAAAGAGACTAACAATTTCTAATAAATCAGATCTTCTTAGCTTCCAGAAGTGTTCTAGCTAAAAAACAGAAAATGAACATACCCCCATTTGATGTGGTAAAGAGAAAGATTCTATTCATACACAAGATGTGTATGATCTCTGCCGACTTAGACAACATTTTTAGAAAGTGGGTATCTTGTTGGGATATATGGACTCTTAAAATAGGTTGGAACTAACCACTCAAAAACATTATACTCAATATGTTTATTAGTGAGAGTTACCCTGTCCCCCCTCATCCCTCAACCCTTCCCTGGAAAACATGAAAATAGTTATATTGAAGTAAAAATGCAAAATGCTGATTATCTGGATCACTCTTGTAATTTAATAAAAAATATATATTTAGACAAAAAAAGTTCAAGGTAAATGAGTGTACAAAACCTAGATTAATTCTCAAAAATAGTATATCAGAGGAGATGTGCAGTTTCAATTACCTTTATTTTGCAATTTCATTGCTGCTCTCTTGAATATCTGTAATCTTCAGTTTGCAAGATGGTGGTGTTACATTCTAAATAATATGTTGTAATTTAATATATAAACAGTAACAGTGATTTCTCTTTACTTGACTTTACAATCAATTATTACTTCAGATCAAGGAAGATCTCACTCACTGAATTTATTTTCAAACTGAATATTCTAATATATTTTGCCATTTACTAATCTAGTAGAATATCATGTACTCTTCTTGTAGTCACACTTGATTTCTCCTCTGTAATCACTTTAAGAAATCTTCACCTTTACTGTTACACATCTGTATTCGTTACCTCCATCTTATCCAAATGTGAACACAAATGTACTATATATTTACTTTCCCTCAAAATATATCTACACTATGTTGAAAATGCAGGTGATTCCAATATACAGTGCTTCATTGACTTTATCTTAAAAAAGTCAGATTGCCAAGGGAAGTAACCTGACTGAAGAATGATTAATGGCGGCTCAGGAATATGAAACACTCAACCACACAAACCACAGAGACTACCACTAAAACTAAAAATAATCCACTGAGACACAACACGTCAAATAATATTTATTTTTTTAGGTAATTTTACTTATTTTGTGAAAAATAGTACATTTGTGTTCACATTTCATAGTCTAAAACAAGGTAAAAAAACTTTCCTGCTAAGAATGATGAGAAACATGAAAATGTGCCCACAAAGGCTTTGTTCTTTAATCCAAATTCCATTTCAAATGGGGCAACTTTTAAATGTATGCCTTTTGTGGGGAGGTAGTTTACCACAAGAATCATTTAATTTATGGTGGGCAAAAGAGTGACAGAAGCCGTCCACTATACAGTAGTACAGTAAGTAAATAGTACATTTGTGATTACATTTGAATGTCTATAACAAGTTAAAAAACTTGTTTCCTGCTGAGAATTCTGAGAAATAAAATTAGTCCACTGCATTCTGGAAACCTAGATAGGACATGCAAATGTGCCCCCAGTAAGGCTTTGCTGTTTAATTCAAATACTATTACAAACATGGCTCCTTTTAAACATATGCCTGCTGTATTACACAGCTTTAAGCAAAGCCCAGGATGGATTAAGGACAAACCAGGAAAATACCCACAAACAGCACTGTTTTGAGGTTACTACCTCCCATCAGTGTGGGGCCAACTCCTAGCTTGTGTAGTAGATTTTGTGTGGAGGTAGTTTACCACAGAAATGCTGTATTGAAACGAAAGGTGTCCCTTCTTGACACCTTCCAGTCTGGCTTTCGGTCTCAACACTCCACTGAGACAGCTCTCACAAAAGTCACTAATGACTTGCTCACCGCCAAGTAAAAAAATCACTTCTCTATTCTACTTCTCCTGGATCTCTCTGCTGGTTTTTATACAGTTGATCACCCTCTACTAATCCAAATTCTCCGCTCCCTTGAAATCAGAGAAACTGCCATCATGGTTCACATCATACCTACAAGATTGAACATTTAGTGTCTCCTTCTCTGGCACCTCTTCTTCTCCTCACCCCCTGTCTGTTGGCATACCCAAAGGTTCAGTCCCAGGCCCCCTTCTGTTCTCCATCTATAAATCCTCACTTGGCACCCTAATAAAATCTTTGGGATTTCAGTATCATCTCTATGCAGATGACACTCAAATCTACCTCTATGCAACTGATCTATCCACCTCTCTTCTAGCACGTCTTTCCAACTGCGTCTTAAGCATATCCTCCTGGATGTCCACCCACCATCTCAAACTCAACATGTCTACAACCAAACTCCTAATCTTCCCACCATCTACTACAATGTCAATTCCTCGCATCTCTCTCACTGTCAACAATACCAGCATCACTCCCACCTCCCAAGCCCATTGTCTTGGGGTTTCTATTAGACCCCGCCCTCTCTTTCATTCCTCACATACAGTCACTAACAAAATCTTGTCTTTTCAATTTAAAAAACATTTCCGGAATATGTCACTACCTTACACAAGAATCAACTAAGATTCTAATATATTTCCTCATCATATATCATCTTGACTACTGCAGCTCACTTCTGGCTGGCCTACCCACCACCCATCTATTCCCACTTCAATCCATAATGAATGCCTCCGCTAGACTCATCTACCTTACTAAACACCTTCCTGTAGTCTCCAGAATAACATTTCAAATCATGACCCTAACTTACAAAGCCCTCAGCAACACTGCATCCCCTTATATCTCTGCTCTCATCTCAAATATTCCCCCACCCACCCTCTTCGCTCTGCTAATGACCTTCTTTCGTCCTCTCTCATCACCTCCTCCCACTCCTGCTTTCAGATTTTTCTAGTGCTGCTCCTATCCTCTGGAACTCCTTGCCCCGCTCCATCAGACTTCTCCTCCTGTCTCAAATACTTCAAATCCTCACTAAAAACTCACCTGTTTAAAGAAGCCTATCACTTGCCGCCTTAACCTGCTCAATGAATCTTTCATCCTCCTGTACCACACCCGAACCCTTTAGATCAGGGGTGTCCAAATTCGGCCATGTTCCCTCACTAGTATAATTTTAAAATGTTCCCATATTTGAAAACTCTGCTGTGTTTCTATTCCTATTAGAGTAGTTCTAGTGAGGTGATGGCCCTTTATGACTCAAGTGAGTTCTAGTTAAGAATATTGAGCGAAATAGGATTCCGTTGGGTAGCTTAGCTGCTTCATGAGATTACCCAACAGAGACTACCCATTGTCTATTCAGTACGTGCATAATTGAGTGAGCATAGGAATATAAATTAAACTCTTTCTCTAGCTCAAGACAGGTAGGTTGTGGACCAATATGGGTCCTGTGAGGGCTTTGTGGATGCAGTTGAATTATTTTTCCTATTTGAATTATATCCTTTATATGTGATGTGCTAAAATATTCCAAAGAGCTATATATGGTTTTAGTAAATATCACTATACATATTTATCATCACTTTTTAAGGTACTGAGAACTCTGATGGTGAGCATACAGTCAAGGTTATTACCCACAGTCTTTTCATAATTACTGGCTTGTGAATTTACAGACTAAAAAGGAAGATTGAAATAGGATACAGGGGATAATGTGGATGCTCAGTCTACTTGTGGTTGTGCATTTTCAAAAGAGGAGGGTCACTTACAGGGAAGGCATTCAGTGGCAAACCAATTCAGATAGATGGGAAAAGTGTTTTCTTCTATATATTGTGATATCTGTGTGGTCAGTTTGAACAAAGGCTGAGAGCAGATGAAGGTTGGCATATATCAGAGTTGGATTATAGAGCTGTTTGAAATATTATGGGGCATTTGTGGGGTGATTTTGGGGTGTTTTCTTCTTATTAGTTCACCCCCAACAATGTTACATAGTTATATATAGAGAGTTAAATTAGTATTATTATACAGTATACTAATGTTATAATGGGCTTTTCTACTCACAAAGGTACATTCATGACATAAAGTTGTATTGGTGCATATAGAAAATTAAAAATTCAGCATGTGAATGTGAATTATAGTGTTTCTAAACAGTCTGATAAATTATCAATTATGTCTATCTCTCGTGGGACATCCTAATGCTGTGTCTAGAAACTAAAGACTTGCTTTTACTAAAAAATATTATAGTGGTAAAAATGTACAAACAATACAATAGCTTGAACCTTATTAATGCTGTTCTTTGCCTCAGCCTCTGACTGTTGGAGTACCCCAGGGCTCAGTCCTAGGCCCCCTTCTTTTCTCTATTTATACTTCTCCATCTACCTCTCAGCACCAGATCTACCCCCCTCTATTCTAGCACAAGTAGCCAACTTCCTCTCTAGCATATCCTTCTGGATGTCCACTTGCCAACTCAAACATAACATGTCCATATAGTTCCTCTGTGGCTTTAGGGGTTAACAGTTAATACCACAGGTGGTCCATTAGGGACCCCAGTGGTGGGGAACATTTAGGTGCCATGGGGGTTCATTAAGGACCTCTCATGATATGTGGTGAATATTTAAGTGCCATCGAGGTCTCAATTGGACCACCATGCTTATGTATATGGGCGATTAGGTGTGAGAGGGGAAGGGGAAAGCAGCCGCAAAGGCATAGTTATGCCTTTGCAGAAGCTATTTGGCGCACATAGATTTTGTGAGACATAAGTAATTTTGAGAAATTTCCAATTTAATAGTTATTTAATGCAAAAGCAACTTGTGATATTACTGATTTTTCAAAGTCAATTGGAAAGCAAGTCATAATATTGGGAGTAGGGGTTATTCTATGGCACTGTGAGTAGCTCACCCGCAGTCATGTTAAGTAGGGTCAATTAAATAGCTAGGTAATATTACTGACCTCTTTTTAATGGTGTAATTTTATGAAATAGGGAATTAATTAGGGCCCATACTTACTTACATACATACTGTAATAGTTGGTTCTAATAGATGATTCTAATGAGTTCCATCGGCCAGTACAGCACAGTATGTATTCTGATAATGCAAGGGCTGTTTTGAAACTTCATTAAAACAGAAATTCACACAGACACTCAATTATTTTAGGAACAGTTTTAAAAATGTATTTTTTCTGTATGCTTTTCTATTTGCTATATAATGGTGCAGAACACATATGGTGACTTCAGGGTAATCAAACTTGGCCCTGCTTTTATAATTGAAAGACTGTATCATTTCAGCCTAAATTTTTCCTATACTGTACAACTCAGTAAAGATAACGATTTTCGTTTAAGTGCCAAGACAGGTCAGCTTCAGAATAAAGCCAAGTAGTTTCAATTTAGTAGTGACATGCATACCTAAGTGCTACATTAGCATATTAGACTTAAAGAATAGCAAAATAATTAAGATTATTATTTTTTATCTGGGCAACTACCATAATCTAATTCTAAAAAAAGATATATTCATTATTTATGCATGCTTTTTTTTTCTTCCTGCATGTCAAGCTCACATTTGACCTAGTTTCATGTAGACTTCTTTATAATTTCTAATTTTTCTACAATCTTTTCTTTTGGTATTATTCAGTGTGACTTCTTTGTACACAAGTATTTTAGAATAATTGAACAAATATGTTTTAATTTTTACATTAAATACCAGATGTTCAATTATAATGATTTACAATATTTACTTAAGCAGCTACAGACCACATGGTGATCTTTTAGAATTGGCATGTGGTCTAAAGAAATCTTTTTTCCTCCAAGTCATGTTTCTGTATGAAGTATCTTCTGAAGTAAACTATTTATTTCTTATTAATGCCAGAAATTACATTTGTCATACTATTTTTTTATCATCACTATAATCTCCCTGACTTTGATGTATCCACTTAATTGCAAGCAATACAAGTCAAAATTCCTTCTGCACTTGTGCTAGAAAACTTGGGCCCAATTAAGTTTGCTTAATCGCAGTTCCTGAAGCCCGTAAAGGAGCCTGCAAAAGTTACAGCTATTAAATCAGCCTCTTTTAGCTACCCGCTAACGATCTGCATGTTACAGGTGGAAAAACCCTACGGGCTGTCAAAATCTGCACTCTGACCCAGCTAAGCCTTTGATCTTTCAATCCCGTAAATGTTACAATCGCAAATCGCTATTAAATTGCTACAAGTTATCAAGTCCGCAACTGTTTTCACACCCGTAAATGGCAAATGTAGCCTAAAATCCTACAGGTACTAGAGAGGACCCGCAAGGGGGTTAAACTCCTGTCAGTAGCACTGTAAAACCAAATATAAACACACTACTGTATTTTAATTTATAGGGAAATTAATGCAAGTGAGCTGATTTCCCTAAGCACAAAGATCAAAGAACCCATATCTTGATTAACCTATAACATTTAGGGAGACCACTGTGGTTTAGGAAAAACTTGACATCTTTGTAAAGTATTTAACAAACTAACAACATTAACAGCTGTGTAAACCATAAGTATGAAATTATCTTTAGAAAAAAACTTTTAGCAGACTCCGCTAGTGTATAGGGACTGACATGCCATCAATCCTTCCTTTTCAGTGCATAGTAGGGCAGTTATAGAGCAGGGAAAGAAAGATGATAACTTTGTAGGATGACTGAGAGGACAGTGGCAAAGCTAGTGAATGGAGGGCTCCAGTGCAAAATAACCCTTCCCCCCCATTTGTAACTTGGGGTTACATCACCTCTCTATAAAAATAAATGTGGTTGGGGCTTTCTCTGTAGTAATAGTAGTTTGAGGTATAGCATATGTAGCTACGTCATCCTAGCCTTATTAGAGGGCTACGGAAAGTAGAATGGCAGGAAGGATGAGGAGAAGGATGGGGAGATTTGACAAGTGCACTTGAGGTAAGTGAGAGGTAGGTATTTAAAGGTATATCTGCTTCCCCTGTTTTTAACTTTTGTCTAAAACACACTGCTTATATCAGAAACACGCACTACGTTCATTAATTATATACACACACGCAGATTTATTTTATTTTAAAATAAAATTAGTTTTTCACTTTCCCAGAGCTGCTTACATAGGCACCTGGTACCTACCAAGTTAAACACTGCATTTGTGTACGTTTTTTAACCCTATACAAATCTTCAGACCAACAGCAGCACAATGCAGAGATCTACATAGCAATGTCTGAGCTGCTTCTTGCTTCCTTGTTCAGGTGACTGCATATTCAATGATGCATTGCTGCACAATATTAAAGCAGGCTGTCAATGGCGAAAACAAAATTATGAATTTTATGCAAATTTTAGCAGGGATTTTTAGGGTTGCTAACTCTCAAAATCAACTGCTAGTAAACTCAAGAGATTTAGCAAACTTTATGGTAAGTTTAATGTTTATTTTAGAATTGTTTCATTTAAAAAATGTTTTCATATACTACTGTTTCTACTCTATCAGATTCATTTATAATCCATGATACTTAAATATGCCTTTAAGTGATTAGTGAGGTACAGCCGCTCGCTCAATTACAGGTGAATTAACCAGGTATTTATCTGATTCTTTCCTCTATCAAATTTAGAGACGCTCTTTACGTCAGGTAAAATAGGGTCCATACCCTGTTGTAGACACTTTGCAAGTTAAAAAAATCTCCTGTGGTGCCACAAATAACCCTCCCTCCTTCCTTCCCACGTTCTCCTCTGCTGAATAGGAGACTAATGCTTTGCAGGTTATCAGGATGTATCATTACCCAGAAGAAATCTGAAAAGAAAATTTGAAATAAGTATTCAAAAATTACACAACTTGCTTTGCTTATTTTCAAATAACCTGCTGTATATAACCCATTGTTAATCATGTAATAGGATATCACCGAATAGACTTTGAATCTTATTTCTAAACTCCATTTCTCACAGAACATTAACAGGCCAGATTTCAGGGATATCCACTTAGCACAGGTGGTTACTCACTGCAATTAATCCACCTATTCTTATCAGATTTATCCTTAAATGATGTCCTGTTTGTGGTCTGTTAGGAATGTTACCAAAATATACTGGTTAGAGAAAGAATAAATAGTCAGAAAAATGATATGAAAAATATGTTTTCATGCAAAGTGAATTGGTTATAGAAATATTTGTAATTTAAAATCATTTGGCTTGCTGTAGGCATTTTTCTGTCAGACATCATTAGTATAGCATATGAATCTATTTTTTTTCTAGAATAAAAATGAATTACAATAATAGCCCATAGCAACATACAAAATATTTATACAGTACTAAAAAAGCTAAAAAATAATATTGAAAAGCATAGGTGCCTTGAAAAACTTTTTTAAATGTTATGGCTTCTTAAACTTTCTTTTTTCGTGTTAAACTGAAACATATGTGTGCACTTTTTATTAATGGATCACTGGTTGAATTAGAATAGAGCATATTATTATTTTAAAAAAAATACATTTTTTTTATATGTTTTTTTTTCCTGTTTGGCTCCATTTGACCCTCTCTGATCAAGCAATACATTTCTCCTTGGATAATTCTATATAAATTATGGGTCGTGTGCATGGCTGTGCACAGAGCCTCTTCAGCGCTCACTTAGAGAACCTGACCTGGAGGAACACCCCCCATAACTTACATAGAAGCCTCCTAGAGTGACTCAGCAGCAAAGGAGTAATGTGCTGCTTGATCAGAGTTGAAACTGGAGCCACAGAGAATAAAAACAAAACATGTTAAAAATAAGGACTCTTTTAAGTTTTTTTTTAATAATATGCTCAATTCTCATTCTTAAAGGCATAGCTAAATTTCCTGGATTACAAATGCATTTAATTAGAGGAGAATCGGTAGTGTATGAAAAATAAACATTAACAAACTCACCCTCATCCCATTTGCTAAATCTACTGAGTTTGCAAGCAGTTGCTTTTCAGAGTTAACACCCCTGCGTATCCAAGCTGAAATTTGCATAACATTCGTAATTTATTTTGGCCAATCGCAGGCACCTAATAAATTGTAACTATCTGTAATAGCAGTTTGAGCACCAAAGAATCATGAGATGTGTAGTCCTGGTTTCACCAAGCATCTGTGCATTGAAGCTGCTGCTGGCTTTAAAATGTGTACCCAAATGCAGTATTTGGGTAGGTCGATAGGTACGCTGTGTCTATTTAAGCAGCTCTGTGGGTGTGGAAAACAAGTTTTATTTTTAAATAGAATAAATCTTTATGTGTATAGAATGAATCAATGTAATGTGTGTTTCTGATATATGCCGTATGTGTTAGATTAGAAAAAGGTAAAAGCAGGAATACTTAGATGCCTTTAAGCATACTACTCACATGGGCCCTCATTCAATTGAGGCTTCGCGAGATCCGGGAGCCCGTAAGTAAGGTCGCAAGCTAATTTGCAATGCAATTGGCATCCTTTTGCGGGCTTAGAAAGGCTTCCGAGTAACGAGCTTGAAAAAAATGGGGATAGTTAAACTCGTAACTTACAGCCTCCAGAAGCCTTTGATCTTTCACTTTCGCAAGGCTAAAATTGCAAATCGCTATTTAACTGCTCAATTTCCCCAAGCCCGCAAATTAAGGAGAAAATCCTACTAGTGCTAGAGAGGACCCACAAGGAGGTTAAACATCTATTTGTAGCAATGTAAAAAAAAATGAATACTGCACTGTAAATAACAGGGAAAGCGACGACAGACATTATAATCAATTGCACAACAGTCTCAAGCTCGCAAATCGTCAGGAAATAAGATTCATTTTTATGTGTCATTTCGGGGTTAAATCGATCTTGGGTATCAATGAGTTAATACATATCAGGCCACCCATATGGACTAGAACAGTATTGGCATTCATTTTCATAGTTCTTTATTTTTAATGTTTTGTGAGTCCGTTTGCATATCGTACCCACAAACCTAATTGATTGACATGTAACCTCTGAGTTTTACTGCCGAAATAATGACAGTCTCATTTTCTATTGGCTGATTCGAAATGGGCTGTTATGGGCTTGCTGAATTGATCAGGCAATTGATTAGGGAATTCCACAGATTAACCACCCTTACTGTGAAGAACCCTTTTCTTTCTTTAAGGTGGAATCTGTTTACTTCAACGTCTTCTTGTCAGTTGAAAACCTCTTAGCACAAAATGTTCACTTGACAAAGCCTTATATTTATATAAGGTATTCATTTCCCCTATTATTTCCCCTATGCCTTTTTTCTAGAGAAAATAAGTTTCATTTGGTTAGTTTTCTTAAAATCTTAGAACCTCCATTCCCCTTATTAGTTTTGTTGCCCTTCTCTGTACTTCTTCCAGCTCTAAAATGTTTTTTTTTATTAAGTGGTGCACAAAATTGTACTCCATATGCTAAATGAGGGCGTACTAGGGATTTGTATAGTAGCAGAATCATATTTGATTCCCTGGCTTCTATACCCTTCTTAATACATGCAAATATTTTATTTTCCTTTGCAGCTGCTGCTTGAACATTGTTACCTAGGTAGTTCTCCACAAGTACTCCCAAATCCCTTTCAATATCTGATACCCCTAGATTTGCTCCATTAAGATTATAAATTACATGGCTATTTTTCTTCCCAAATGCATAACGTTTTACATTTATTCATATTAAATCTCATCTGCTATTTAGTTGCCCATTTCTCTAAATTATGCAAATCTTTTTGGAGGGAAAGTACATCATTTTCTGATTAAATTACCTTGCACAACTTAGTATCATCATCAAAAATGGAGACAATACTTTCCAATCCTACTTCTGAGTCATTAATAAATATGTTAAATAGGAGAGGACCTAATACTGAACCCTGAGTAACCCCATTTACAAAATTAGTCCAATCTATGTACCATTTACAATACCCTTTTGCTTCCTGTCTTTTAGCCAGCTCTCAATCCATGAGCAGATATTTACTGCAATTCCTGTATCCCTTAGTTTGCACAATAGACTTTCAAGTTCTTACTAACCTCCTCATAGAAACCGATTAGGTTTGTTTGACGCAACCTATCCCTCATAAATCCATGTTGACATCTACTTATAATTCTGTTCAAATATACATATTCTTGTATACCACCCCTTATTAACCCTTCTAAAAGCTTTCCCACTACAGAAGTGAGGCTTAAAGGTCTATGATTTAATGGATTTGTTCTTGCTCCCTCCTTAAATATTGGTATCACATCTTCTTTTCTCCAGTCATCTGGTAGCGACCCTGTGGTGAGTGAGTCTTAAAAAATTGACTATTACAGAACTCAGTTCCATCAGTACCCTTGGATGCATTCCATCGTCCTGAATTATTGTTTCTGCATTGAGAGCTTCATTTCAAAAAAGAAAATACACAGTTGAAAAATGATCAAATACCCTCTTTCAGATGCAACAAAGAAAGAAATGCTTTCAATGTGTCTTTAATACACTCAGACTGTATATATCATACTTCATATTGCATGATTTTGAGTTTCTATTTTGCATTTGAAAAATATAAGTGAAATCAGTTTCCAATCACTAGTCTAAAATGTTACTCTACAGTGATAATACCATAAAAATTATACAAAGAAACAAATCCACATACTTAAAAAATGCACCTTGGTAATTAATACTGCAGAGCTTACAAGACGCTAAACACAAATGGTTGAGAGAGACAAGAAAAAAGAAGACACATATGGTGTAGCAGCAACATTTAATACATATTAGGATAAAAATCCAGCTACAAACACATTGGAGTCTAAGGAAAGGACAGACTCAGAAGCCCTTGATATATTTACATTACTCTTTAATTTGACATAGCGGTGAAAACTTTCTATTGAAAACTGACTAGTTCGGGTTGGATATACCTGTTAATTCACACATAGTAACATAGTAATTGAGGATGAAAAAAACATTTAGTTCATCATGTTTTCAACCTTCTTAGATCTTTTCTGATCCTTGTATTATGTGAATTGTTAATCTTTCACACTAAGTTAACCAAGTGCATGCAGAGTTTGCTCATAGAATGTGAGATAAGACAGCCTAAGAATACTGTGTTTTATAAGTTTCAAAGTGTTTTTGTGTAAAAATGTGTCTCATTAGAGATTATCTTGTCTCAATCCTTTTCAAGTATGGCAGATAAGAAATAAATAGCAAAGAGTTTATTGCAATCATAGAGCCCGATTCAATTCCAAGCCCTCATCTCGCAGGATCCTGGCCATATGTCTGGAGGCATGCTGTGGGCTCCCATTTGTCTCCGACTCCGGAGCTATTCAATTGAGCAAGGACGCAAGTTACGGGCCGAGGCCTCAAGCCTGTAAACCCCTCCTGCGTCCGCAAACTGTTAATGGGCTGGCCGAGATGCAATCCGCTGTTACGATTCAATCATGGTATAACGTAGTGCAACACTGGCCTCTCAGCCAATTGAAAGCGGTCTAGCCTCAGATGATTGGAACGCAACTTTATAATCTCCCTCTGTCAAACGCCCATGTGTTGACTGTTTTGTATTTTCTTCCGAAGAAGCACGCAGGTCCCCAAGTTGGAGGTTTTTTATTGAGAGTGAGAGATTAGGCGAGAACAGTATATTGTGGTTTTGTTTATTTCTATTCATCTAATTATGATTTCACACTTAATCCTTGATTACACATATTTACAGATTACAGTTAATAGCAATACACATAAATGAAAGAACATAGATACACATAAAGCTTGGTCACTCCTTACACACACACATACCTTCCCTTGTACCCCATCCTCCAACAGTTAATAAATACACATAATACACACATTTATATATATATATATATATATATATATATACACACTTATTGTTATGTATCCGTATCTTATTTTTGGGATTGTAATGGAGGGAGGAGAGGGGAGAGAAGTGGAGAGGCGGGGAGGAGGAGAGGAGAGAGAGGTGGTCCTAGGCAGTGGTGGAGGAGAGGAGGAGGAGGTGAGAAGTAGTGGAGGAGAGGAGGAGGAGCTTGGGAGTGGTGGAGGATTGGAGGAGGGGGTTCGGAGTGATGGAGGAGAGGAGGTGGAGGTTGGGAGTGGTGGAGGAGAGGAGGAGGAGGTTTGAGTCGTGGTGGAAGAGGAGGTGGTGGAGGAGGAGAGGGGAGAGGAGGAGGTGGGTGGTAGCAGAGTAGCCCTAGCAACAGGCACATGTAGACCAGGGACAGAGGGGGAGGGGCCTTTATCCCAGGGGGGTGGTAGTTTGGGGAGGGACAGGCCTCAGGGACAGGTCAGTGAGGTATGAATCCCCGTCCACAGTTGGAAGGGCAGGAGGCTAAGGGCAAGCACAGGGCCTTGATCTACACACAACAGGAGAATGTGGTCCTCCTTGGTGCCAGCCATGGCCACCCCGTGATCCCTGCGGGGGAGGGAAGTCAGGATAGGGCCTAGGGCCCAGACATGGAAGAAGGTAGCACCTGAGGAAATATCAGTGGGCACAGCGCAAAGGGATTTGAGGTCCGTCAAGCACCGTTTTGATGACATCATGGCCAAGGAGGATAAGCAAGCTGCAGCACTAAGTGACTGTGTGCTACAATGAGTGGGAGAAGGTGGCCATGGACCTTCTCAGCCAGGTGCCCATCACTGGATCCTCAGGCCTGGTGGCCCAGCAGGACCCAGCCTCCATGTCAGGTGAATATGACATAAACCAACATGCCACCACGTGTACATCACACACACTACACATGCACATAATGACTGTCATGCCCAGGGCCTGACTGGACTGTTTCAGACTATGGCTTGGGCCTGGACTGGGAATGAGTTACCCTGTTTTTATTATATGGTTATGTATTTCTTAGTGCTTATGGTTAAAATATGATTACACTGTTATACTATATGTTTCTTGGTTTATGTATTATATTTCATGTTATAGGAATTGTTGTAAAGAAACATATTAGCTAATCTGCAGGCTATTGCACTAGCCGATTATGTTACTATTATCTGGTGATAACTCACTCAAAATATAACCCACCTAAATATAATCAACAGTATGAGATTAAAGATCTGATCTCATCACAGGTACAGGGTTTTCCAAGTAAGCAAGGGGCAGCCTATTATTTAGGGATGGGGCTTACTGATTGGCCAGCCTGCGCACCAGAACATTGTATAAAATGTGCCAATTAATAAAGGTATGACAGTGGTATCTGCACATACATAGACAAGGTGTAAATGTAATTCTGTGCATTAATCCTAATTCTATGGGATTATATGGTGTTCCTGATATTCTGGTCTGCTGAAGCAAGTTCCTGGGCATGGTTCCTGTGTATGTTCCAGCTCCTGCTCTCAGAGGTGTATAAAGGCCGCAGGATTCTGCTGTACAGGTTTGAACTAGGTTCTTACCAAGTCCAATTGAAGTAGGAGATCATGACAATTGGCTTGCAGTCGTGGGACCTCTGTGGAGTACAGAAAGATTGCAACTTGTAAAAAGATGTCTGCAACAGAGGAGGAGGAAGCATTCAGGAGATTCCATAGATGGAAAACAGCCATGCCAGAGGATATTACTATAGAGCAGTTAATGGACCTAAGGACACAGATCGTACAGGGGGGGGGGGGGGGGGGCGGCTGGAGAGGGGTAAGCAATGGCTCTTTACCAGCTACTGTGGATGAGGTGTGTCTATCCCCAGTAGAGACAGAGAATTTTGTGGTCACTGTAAAGGACTGTCAAGCAATGGGCCTTCTAAACAAATGGATGGCATTCCCGGGACTATGGCCAGGTCACGAGCTAAAGGAATGGCTGGAGAAGCTGGTAGATGAGGAGGTTGCCCTGGAGGAGCAATATGCCTATTGTGTGGGACCTGTTGGGATACCTCATGGGGGGTCCTGTTTTTTATTATAGCTGAAAGAGGTACTTTTTTTTTATATTGTATATGCGGATCCGGATTTTGACTTGGGGAGTGAAAGAAGACAGCTGAGTTTGTTTTCCAATCGCTGTCAAATGCTAAGACTGGAGCCAGGCTCCCAGACAGCAAACTTACTTTGGCCTTTGATCCAGCAAGAGTTACATCTGCAGGTGGAATATGTAGACTTGCTAGATGAAGCATCCCTGTATGGTTTGTGGCCACCAAGTTGGGAGGGCTCATACCAGTCAGGCATGGAACGGAACCACCTGAAAGATTACAGGGACTCAGCTACATTTTTTTCAAGGCTGGGTCAGAAGAGAAAGGTATGGACTATAAACATAGTGGGGAGGTTCCTTGGATAACCATTGTCCAGGACCCAGCCACAGATCCTGGAGGAGAAACAGCAAGCAGTCCTGCTCTCCAGACTGTGCAGGAGGCAGTAACAGCCAGTGCTCAGTGCTGCCTGTATCTACACACCAGGCAGTCTCAGATGGAGAGAGCCAGGAGGTTCTACCTGAGGATCAAGAGACCAAAGAGCCAGAAGGAGGTGAGTGCTGTGCACAGACAGTGGTTCCAGAAGAAGGGGACTGGGGGACAGTGAGCAATATGCAGCCCCAAGGAGTTGAGTCCCCAGGCAAGGTCATCAAGAGGAGTGTAGACTGGCACATCCGGCAGATACAGTCCTTACTGGAAATACTGTTTTTTGGGTCCCTAAGGAGACTGTTTTCCCTAATCAAGGGGGAAAGAAGGGACATTGGCCTTGGCTCTTGTGGGGTGGTATAGGGATAATCCCTGATAAGCAGTTACTGGAACTGGCTAGGTCTCTGGGACCACTTGAATTGGGTAAGTCAGAAAGCCCATTAAATTGCCCGGGACTCACTGGACAGGGTAAGTAGCAGACATGGGGAGGCAAAGAATGGTGAACACTTGTGGTCCCGTAGGCCCAGTGACGATTGTAAATACCACCAGCTGTTTGTACTGGCTTGGTTGGAGAGGATGGCTCACAGGATTACCCCAGCGTGTGAGTTGTCACCTTGCCTCCCTACATTGACTCCCCTGCAGCTGCCCAAATACACTGTTGGTGTACCTTTAAAACTAGAAGGGGGGGGCACTGGCAAGGCTTTTTGGGAGGGGGGTTGGCTACTGAACTACCACAGCTTATGCCAGAACTGCCGTTACTCTGGCATGGATGAAACCAGTGAATGTCACTAGCCAACTTTGCAACTCTGGTATCACAGTTCATTCAAGAGAAAGGTCATGCCTGACAAAGGGAAACTTGTGCTCATCAATTTTATACATGGGACTGAGTACCACTCCAGAATCAGCAGGTCAGGAGGTCTCCCTGGCCTGGAAGAAGATGGCTTTGCTGGGAAAGGATCCTCCCAAGTTTTTGCTGGACCTACTAGCCTGGATGTACTGTTTTCCCTTGGCTGCCTTGAAGGGTCCTCCAGGACAGTAATATTGATGTGCAACATGCTGCCAATCATGTGATGGGAATAATAGGCAGAATGTTGCATTGACAAAGGAAGGGGCAGTTGTCATGCCCAGGGCCTGAGTGGACTGTTTCGGACTATGGCTTGGGCCTGGACTGGGAATGAGTTGCCCTGTTTTATTATTGGTATTGGTTATGCATTTCTTAGAGCATATGGTTAATATATGATTACACTGTTATACTGTATGTATGTTAGTTTATGTATTATTTTCCATGTCATAGGAATTGTTGTAAAGAAACATATTAGCTAGTCTGCAGGCTATTGCACCCGCCAATTAAGTTACAATGCTGTTATCTGGGATTACTCACGCAGCCCACCTAAATATAATCAACAGGATGAGATTAAAGATCTGATCTCATCAGAGGTACAGGGTTTTCCCAGTAAGCAAGGGACAGTCTATTATATAGGGTTTGGGCTTACTAATTGGCCAGCTTGTGTGCCAGAATATTTTATAAAATGTGCCAATTAATAAAGGTATGACAGTGTTATCTGTACTTACATAGACAAGGTGTAAGTGTCTTTCAGTGCATTAATCCTAATTCTAAGGGATTATATGGTGTTCCTGATATTCTTTTCTGCTGAAGCAAGCTGGGTGTGGTTCCTGTGTATGGTCCATCTTCTGCTATCAGAGGTGTACAAGGACTGCACAATTCTGTATAGGTTTGAAATAGGTTCTTACCAAGTCCAATTGAAGTAGCAGATCGTAACAATGACCAACAAGGACACTGACATGTCAGCTCCATGGAATTAACAAGGGATAGATGGATGCATCATTAAATTCATGAAGCTGACAAATCACTGTCATTCCTGGGCACAATAAAAGTAATCAACCAATAGAGAGTCCATGTATTGGTGTGCCCACTGCAGCGTATGCAGTTACAGACCACAGCCGGAATCAAGATAGCGTTGGGAGCCAAGAAAAATCAAGACCAAGAACCAAAGAATAGATCATATCTAGCAAATGATAGCTAGACCCTCCCAGACCTCCATGGTTTTCCTTTAACATGTGCTAACAGCTGTACAGCTAATGGGTGTGATATCAATGTTGATTAACTATATCATATGGAGAAGGTGATAGTCAAAGCTATGCATTTATTGTGAGATGACACATCATTATTAATAGTCATGGCCAGTGAGATATCCAGAGACCTAGCTAATGGTTAGTAAGGATTGCAGATGGGAATCAGTTGAGTTGGTATATTGTTACAGTTACAGTATTTAGCACTGTACTGTATATGCATGTTTGTTTATTTGTTATCCTCCTCTGCCTTTTTTTTTTTACCACTTTATTTTAGATTTTTGTTTTGTCAAGACACTGTATGTGTGAAACTGGATTGGATTACACAGTCCAAAGGTTTAGTCATCTTTTTCATTAAGCAGATCTAGACAAGTTGTAAGTGTTCTGCACATTAATGGTTTCTTCAGTTAAATGGAGTGATTTCTGATAATCCTTAGATATCATATAATAATATATATCGTATATAATCAAAATAACAGGTTAATACACATGCAGACTCCAATTTGTGATACTGTGGAGTAGCAACATTCCCCGGAAGGCCTCATAGGAATATGACAGGTGATAATTTGACTTGATTGATATAAAAACACTTAATCGGATGTCACCAAATGATAATGGGTATACTGTACATCTGGGAACATAGCCACCAGCAATGGCATAAGACTTTCCAGGATGGGTGTAGGGGAGATGGAGTTGGCTGTTGATCCACGTGCCTCTGCACAGCCTCCATGTGTTTTTGCGCCCCTTCCTGATGGGTTAGATTAGTGTGGTGTATGTTTCCCTGGTTCCCTTCTGGATTGCTAACTGGCGGTAGTGAAGGGGCTTGTGTACCTCAATGAAGTTGTGAGCTATATGATGTAGGGCCACTGTAGGTGGGCAGGTCATAGCAGAGAGGTCAGACAAATCACAGTCCTCTGGAGAAGGAACTGGCAACCCACTCCAGTATGTTTTCCATGCAAACCTTGTGGATATGCACAGACAGAGACATAAGTGTGCTGTAGTCCATAGGGTCACAGAGAGTCAGACACAACAGAGGGACTGAACAACCAAATGTAAAATGTTCCCATGGTACTTGATATATGCCATGTGGCAGTGTAATCTGTCCACTATTTGTTTTCCCAATGTAGATGTGATAAGTGAGATATATATAAGATGATCTTTGTATTTTTATGGTCTACATTAGAGCCTCTGTGAGTGAGAAAGGGTTAATGTAGCAGCAATTTCCATGTGTTGCAATTTAATGAGGTAGTGTGTCTTTAATAGCTTTCAGCATTTTGCAGCATGACTTTTCATATTTGCATATGCATAACCATTACAACCTAAGAGAAAAATAAAATGTTATTTTGTCCAATATTTGATCATTGGGAGTTGTTGTGCAAGTAATTGTATTTCCTTCCATTGCTTTCCCCATACTTTAAAGTGCATTGGTGTGTTTTTATTGTTTTTTGCAATGTTCCAATCTTATCTTTAAACCCTTTGCGGGTCCTATTTGGAAGCTGGAAGCTTTGGGTTGACATTTGCCATTTGCGGCCTTGACTGCGGGTGCGGTCTTGAGTGATTTTTGCAATTGAATAGGGATTTGTGATTTTAGCGATCGGAAGTCTTGCGCCCGTGAAAGATCAAAGGATTTGGGAGGCTGTAAGTTACGGTTTTAATCACTGCAAAGTTTTCAAGGCCGTAACGCGTTCAGAGCCCGCAAAAAGACGCCAATTGAATAGCATATTAACTTACGCCTCACTTACGGGCAACAGTAACTAACAATTGCTCAATTGAATACGGTTTATATTCTTTCTGTTATGAAGTTATGAAGATGAAACGCCCCAATTTTTTTCTTGACCCCTTCCCTTTTTTTTTTGTCAGAATTCTTGTATTTTTGTAGCCTTTATGGATAGGAATTGTTGCACAAATTTTAGCTTTGTAGCTGACTCTTTTTACACTACTTTTGTATGACTTTGTTTAGAGCACTATGAAGATAGCCTTTGTTTGATCAAGTTGAATTTATATTTATTGTGTGTTTTTTATCTGATGTGCAATAAACTGTTATTTTCACACTATTTAGGTTTCTAATTTTTCTAAAATCACAATGGCTAGATGTGACACAAAAAATGTGACCGAAATCTAGATTTTATATAATTTCACAGAGTAATAAATATTGGTACAACAGATGGGTTAATGGTAATCTCTGTTCTGTATATTTCTTTTTTTCCTTTCCATTTTTAGGTCAGTTCATGTATCAAACTATGATTTAACTCAGAATAACTACCTTTTCTGTTATAATGTAATGAAATGAAATTCTACTAATGTAACAATGAATATTTTTCTCTGTCTTTCTTTTAAGAACTTCGTGCCAAGGTTCCAGTTCTTCAAGAAGCTTTTCAGGACATCAGTGAAAGATACAACAAGGAAAAGCAGAGGAGAAAAATATTACATAACAATTTGATTGTAAGTAATTGAAAACAATGAGTATATTTTATAAAATATGGTAAAGTAGTCTTCACAAGTACAAAAATATAGAGAACATATAGAGAGCCTCATTCAATTGCAAGCCCGCAGATTGCGTCCTACAGGCCGTATGTCTGTGGGCTTGAGATTTGCTACAATTACAGAGCGATTCAACTGAACAACTTGCAGGCCGAAAGCCAAAACCATAAACCATGCAGTCCTATGAAGCATTTCAGAGCGTGATCGAGATCAATTAAGCAAGATTGTAACTCCAAATTTGGAAACAGGGAATAGAGAATGAGACTGTTATCATGATGTCAGTAAAACACGGAGGTTAAACGTCAATCAATTAAGGTCCAATATGCGATCAGACTCGCAATCCCGAAATGTTCAAAATAATAAAAATGAATGCCAATACTGTTATAGTCCATGTGGGTGGCCTGATTTTAGCGATTGTAGCTTGAAAGCGCGAATCAGTTTATTGGCTACATTATGGACTCCGATAAACAACAATTGCTCAATTGAATCAAAGCCATCGTCAATAATTTGTCCAACCCTGCTATGTGTAAAGCTATCTCTAAGTTTTATAGTGTAGGTAGTGGAATTAAATATACAATTAGGTAACACAGAGATAGGTAGCAGTGAACTGCAGCCTTTTCATTCCCTTAATATTCAACATTTAGAATCCTATAATATATTTAAAAAATAATTGTTTCTGCAAAGCAAATTTACTGCAGTCCTTTAGTACATGTAGTTGGTAGCTGAATTAGCATAGCAATGTCATGATGTTTGTGTTACCATTACCAAGGAGATATGGTAATAGCAATCAGTGTGGCAAAACTCTACTTGTTTCACCCACTATAGGTCTTCTTCAGAGGTCAGGACTGCAGTAGCTGTGCTTTGCACAAATTATAATTTTTTTTAATATCAACTGAGAAAATGAATTGAAACATATTTTCTGGCAGGGCTGTAAATTATCAGACTTATTAAATTGCAATTCGGCCAATTGAAAAGGGCTCTATATTAGCAGAGAGCATATTTTTTACAGAAGTTTTTGGTTAGTGAACTTTTATCCAAAACAAGGTCTTCACTAACTAAAAACTTCTCTAAAAAAATATGTTATGTGCTTATATACAGTGCCTTGCAAAAGTATTCACCCCCCTTGGCATTTTTCGTGTTTTGTTGCCTCACAACCTGGAATTAACATTGATTGTTTGAGGACTTGCATCATTTAATTTACAGAACATAGCAAACAACAAATAGTACAAAATAACAGAAAAATGTAAATGTGTAAATGTACATAACTATTCACCCCCCTAAAGTCAATACTTTGTAGAGCCACCTTTTGCAGCAATCACAGCTCCAAGTCACTTTGGATAAGTCTATATGAGCTTGCTACATCTTACCACTGGGATTGTTGCCCCTCCTTGTAAACTGCTCCAGCTCCTTCAAGCTGGATGGTTTGCGCTTGTGAACAGCAATCTTTAAGTCTGACCACAGATTTTGTATTGGATTGAGTTCTGGGCTTTGACTAGGCCATTCCAATACATTTACATGTTTCCCCTTAAACCACTCAAGTGTTGCTTTAGCAGTGTGTTTGGGGTCATTGTCCTGCTGGAAGGTGAACCTGCGTCCTAGTCTCAAATCACGCACAGAGTGGTACAGGGTTTGTTCAAGGATATCCCTGTATTTAGCACCATTCATCTTTCCCTCAACTCTTACCAGTTTCCCAGTCCTGGCTGCTGAAAAACATCCCCACAGCATGATGCTGCCACCACCATGTTTCACTTTGGGGATGGTGTTCTGGGTGATGTTGCGTGTTGGGTTTGCGCCAGACATAGCGTTTTCTTTGATGCCGAAAAGTTCAATTTTAGTCTCATCAGACCAGAGCACCTTCCTCTATACATTTTGGGAGTCTCTCATGTGCCTTTTCGCAAACTCAAAACTTGCCATTTTGTTTTTTGCTGAAAGTAATGGCTTCTGTCTGGCCACTCTGCCATAAAGCCCAACTCTATGGAGCGTACTGCTTATTGTTGTCCTATGTACAGATACTCTAGTCTCTGCTGTGGAACTCTGCAGCTCCTCCAGGGTTACCTTAGGTCTCTGTGCTGCCTCTCTGATTAATGCCCTCCTTGCCCGATCTGTGAGTTTTGTTGGGCTGCTGTCTCTTGGCAGGTTTGCTGTTGTGCCATGTTCTTTCCATTTGGTTATGATAGATTTGATGGTGCTCCTGGGGATCATCAAAGATTTGGATAATTTTTTATAACCTAACTCTAACTTGTACTTCTCAACAACATTGTCCCTTACTTGTTTGGAGAGTTCCTTGGTCTTCATGGCAGTGTTTGGTTGGTGGTGCCTCTTGCTTAGGTGTTGAAGCCTCTGGGGCCTTTCGAAAAAGGTGTGTATATGTAATGACAGATCATGTGACACTTAGATTGCACACAGGTGGACATAATTTCACTAATTATGTCACTTCTGAAGGTGATTGATTGCACCAGAGCTTTTTATGGGATTCATAACAAAGGGGGTGAAGAGATACGCACATGCCAATTTTCTGTTTTCTATTTCTAAAAAAATAGTTTTATGTATATATTTTTCTCATTTCACTTCACCAACTTAGACTTAAGGCTGTAATGTAACACAATAGGTAAAATGTCAAGGGGGGTGAATACTTTTGCAAGGCACTGTAGAGCTCTTTTCAATTGGCTAAATCGCAATTTAATAAGGCTGTATATCTGTAGCATTGTAACATATGTTGGTACTGACTACTATTCAAATTAATGATTATCTAGAATATTGCTGATTCTTAATGTGTTTATACACAGTAAAACTCAATGCTTATATTAATTTGTTGGCTGAAGACCACTATATATATATAAAACTATATATGTTTGAAAAATATTATTCCAACTAAGAGAACACAATTGGATAGGGAAAATGCAATAAACTTTTTTTTTAAGTCTATTGTGGTTAATTGTATTCTATATGGTCTGCTGAACCACCAAACTTGATAACAGTAATAATGTTTTTAGAAAAGACAAAAAAATTAACACAAACGCAACAGATCATGCAATTACCATTGCAAAATACATGCTTCTAAGACTGTGTTGAGAAGGGGTAGGTGTAGCAAAATCTCCAGTGATTTAGTAAATCCCACTTCTTCTACCTCCTTCCCACCCATTCCTCCACTATTAGGTAGACATGCACATGTCATCAGGTTCCAAGCTATACGGAAATATTACAGCTAGAAAAGATGGGACCTTCTATACACAAGAGGAGTGGGCAAAATGTAAGGTTCCATGCTCATATCTTACACAGCTACTAATGTTATGTTATTACATATTTTGCAAACATTGTAGCTTTTTCCCAAAGTGGTCCTTTAGCAACTTTGTCAAGTTTTATCCTTGAGAGTTGTGAACCCTATATTGGTACCTTTTATAAGTAATGTATAAAAAAGGGTTTTTACCTAATTAATTATTATTACTGATAACTATTACTGAGTACTTCTAAAGAAGATTATATAAACATTATTAAATTTGTCTAGTTTGCCAGTTTTACTCCTTCATGTTTGTGGTGTGCAAAAGTTGCAATTTTAAGATACATTTTGTAACTGGCCCTGAGCTATGTGAGCTAATTGGGTTGAAAGTTCAAGAGCGATCTCAAGAGCCAAGCAAGCTGTAGCTGAATTCTAAGCTGTGACAGTTACATTTATTTATTTTATACTTTAACATCACCTAATACAGAGAGGCAAATATACACGCAATAAAAGGCAAATGCTAAAACTTTTACTTATATATATTGAACTTATGTGAGTGTATAAGAGAATATAAGAGCAACTTGCATTTAGGTGAAATTTTCCTTTTTTAAATTAATGCTATTTGTATGATGATTCAAACTTGGATGTTCTGTTCTAGACATTATGCCTAATTGAATTTAAAAAAACTGAAAAAAATATGGATATGGTCTCTACATATTAATGATCAACTATTTTTCTGTGTAATCCTAGGAACTGAAAGGAAACATCCGCGTTCATTGTAGGATTCGTCCTTTGTTGCCGTTTGACACACAAACTGACATGCAACACAGGTATACACCTTTTCTTTATCACTCATATATTTTCCATTGTTCTGTTAAAAAAAATCATTTATACAGATCTGCTGGGACAAAAAAACACTAACACCACTTATTTTTGGCTGTGTTTTCTTCAAGTCATGCAATATTGAAAAAAATATTTTTAAGTAAATTATCCAAATGAATCTTATTATGGTGATATGGGCTTCTATGAAAATCATGTAATGTTGGTGATATGGTATATTTTAATTCTTCCTTTCTTGCTCTACTGCACCACTGGCAGCATTTATGCTGGATATGGTGGACGGGGATATATGCAAACCAACAGCCTGTGCCCAAATATTGAGTGAAAGACACAGAATGATAAACTACTGTGTAGATGTCTAAGACACATATTTAATTAATTAATCTAAATTAATCTAAACACTACTTGCTGTTTTCGAATGACAATATATATATATATATATATATATATATATATATACTTATATATATATATATATATATATATATATACACAGCAGGTTTCCAGACTGAAATAATGATGTAATTCTCTCCTATAATGATTTTTTTTTGTATTGAAAGATATATGACCTGTTGTACTGATGATTTATCTAATGTTTTTTTGTTATATAAACTAGACATGGAGATCTATCAGAAGTTACATTTGCAATCGATGATGTGAGTATATTGACACATGCACAAAATCACTTTAGCTTATGGTGGGCAAAAGAGTGATGGATAATAATAGTAGTAATAATAATAATAATGATTTTAGAAAGATCTTATTCTGTCTTAAATTTAGAAAGCATTCATCAGTGGGAAATAGCTTATGTTAGTCAACATGATTAATTAAATGCAGAACTATAGCTTTTAATGAAAACTTCAAAAGATGGCAATCAAACCATTCAGAAATGCTTTACTTTCACATGACAAATAGATTTGTCTTTGTTCGTATTTGTTCATATTTAACTGCCTATGTAATAGTACATTTGACAAAAGAACTCAATGGAAGAGTTACCCCTCATTGCATTACCCCCCCCCCCAAGCTACAGACAGACTATCATCAAAATATAAGGTTTCTCTAAAAATGCTTTTATGTGTCTGTCTTGATTACCTGCAATGTATTTTTGTTACATACAAGCATGTAACTTTTTTTTATCAAGCTACGGTAGTTGTTTTGTGGTCTAAAAGTAGTGCTTAGATGCTTCAGTAAATTAGCTTAAATGGTGTATTCATCAAAGCACAAATAATTGTTGGAATATCTGATGCTGGTAATAACGACTTAAGAAAATATTACATTTACACTGATCCCCATGATGGCTGAAAGTGCAGAGTCTAAGCAATCACTAAGACAGACTAGTGAAATTCCAAAATATTTATTGATTCTGCATCCAACTTTTAATTATCTCTGCAGCCTCCATCATCTCAGGCAAGCTGTTTTAGGGTTATATTGCATTCTGCCCTTTTTTTTACTCCTCAATAACCAAATCATGTTGTCTTCACCTAAAATACAACTCCAGAATATTCCACTTTCTTACACAAGACACAACTAAAAATTCTAATCTACTTCTTTATCATATCTCGCTGTAAAGGGATGCTGAAGTCACAATATGAACTCTTCACCACATAGAGGGTGCAAAATCATATGGAAAAGTTGTCTAATTTTTTTTAATTATCAAGAATTTATTATTATTATTATTATTATCTTTATTTATATTGCACCAACATATTCCGTAGCGCTGTACAGGGGTTTAGTACATGTCAAAAAACAAACTTAACACCTTGTAAAGAATTGAGGGCCCTGTTTTTGAGCATAAAATCAAATGTACATAGAGCTTATTTCCAAGGCACTTACAATCTAAGGGATTGACTTATTGTTATTTTTAGTTATTGCATGAATCGAGTCTGATGTCCTTCCAAAAGGATCTGCATATATCTCATTCTTTAATTTTGTAACAGTCAGACCAAATATATTTTAGCTTTTTTTTTTTTTATATTTATTGCTTGTTATGCAGACAGGTAGTGCAGTGAGTAAAGGCCACTATTTTAGAACTGTAGATTATATAAAATAAAGTCTGTTTTCATTTTTTCATTCATTTTTTTCAGAGAAAATAATCAGTTTAAAAGCATTACAACTGCATCCCTTACAGTGTATATATATTTTATGTTATCAAAACTATTATTTATATAAAAATACATAACTATTTCTAAAACAGTGTGCCAGTCAGTTGCCTTCATTATTGAGTTTCTCAGTAAACATCATGTTCAGCAACTATCAAACACAAATTAATTCTTACTATATTAGTACTGACTGCATCTTGCTCAAGGTCTTTTTAAAATGAACTAAAAATGTATATTGTTGTCATTTGAAGAAAAAAAAATGCCTAGACAAAACAAAATGTTCAATGACCTATATATGAACTTGCTTAAATGTCAATATATAATTTAAATAAAATGACTGTTTATATTTTAATCATTAGCAGAGAGAAGTATAGAACCCAGGACTATAATTCCATAGCCAGGGCTCCCATTCCATAGCCAGTTTAATAACTCCACATGTTTTCTGATATGTGAAAACAGCTAATCAAACTAATAAAACCTACTAACTTCAAAAGTGCAAACTTAATTTGCTAGCAATTTTAAAAATGAAAGCACTTTTCCCACATGCTTTTCCACCATCCATCTGATGCTGCAGTGTACATATAATGACTTTAGTGTCCATTTAAAGGGCCAGTGTATGCACTTTTCATGTAAAACCTAGTTTTAATTCACCATTAATTAATATTAAAAATTAATGTGCCAACAGTAGTAAAGCAAATATTTAGCCCAAAAATATTAGCACAGTTCATCTTATTAATGGGCACTGCTGTATTGTTTAGGCTGTCTTTGTAACACTTATATTGTTATCACTGTTGAAATCTTACATTTCTTTTCAGTAGTACATAAACAATGAGAGAGGCGGATAGGGGTACAGCAATGACCATTAATGAGGTAAAAAAAATTTAATTATATTTATATTTAAATTGTTATTTGCTGCTGTTTGCACAAGTATTTTTATGGTAATGAATTATTTTTTGCTTAAATTGTCCCTTAACCTGTCCCTGCTGCATTTTGCTCATTTTTAGCCTCTCCGTCTATTTCAATTCCAATCTCTAATACATTCCTTTACTAAACCCATCTACCTCTGTTCTCATCTCAAAATATTCCGTCAATCATCCTTATTTCCGCTCAATCCGGAATTTTCTCGAGTTGCACCTACTCTGTGGAAATACTTACTTCAAAACCTCCAAAAACTCATTAAATCAAACCTATTTAAAGGAGCTTGTCATCTGCAGCCTTAAAAGATCACTGTACAATCTTTGAAAACGCTAAGCATAATTATGCAAGGAAAATCCTTAAGCTTTTTTTGTAATTAGAAAACATACATTTTGATGCCCCTGCTGGACCCTGTATACATGCATGATATGTTGGTGGAAGCTATGTGAATGAGATGGGCATTTACATTTCTGGTTAGTGCTTGCATTTCCTTATGCAAGATGCCTGCTTGTGGGCCTGTAAGGGGAATTAGTGGGGAATCAAGTTCAGTCAGATGCAATTGTCTAACAAAGCCTTCTAACTTCTTCCTTTTCACTCCTCCCCACGCGACCGCCGATAGACAAAATGGAATTCTCCACTCTTAAAATCAAAATCGACCAAGTTGCTCACACACAGCCACATCCAGTTACTGTAGCCTATTGTGTTGATCATTGCCATCTTGCATCTGTTACCCTCTTGTCTTACACCCCAACCATACTTTCTAGACTGCAAACTCTTGGTATAGAGACCTCAGCTCAGCTATTGCACCAAATTCTCTGTTGTGTATTGCATTGTATTTGTATATACCTTATCATTTGTTTTACCATTGTAAATTTTCCTAATGTACCCATATTTTTGGAAATAGTGTTACAGAAAATTCTGTCACTTTAATCATAAATAGTATTATTATTATGATTATTATCACATATATAGTTGTGAGCGTACGAGTTGTTGCTAACGCTGCGGGCTCGCATAGCGAGCTGCGGCCCTCGCGAAGCGAGGGCACTGCCCGAGGGTCTCAGTTGCTGGCATGGAGCGCCGAAGGCGCTCCTTGCCAGCAGCTGAGGACCCTCGCGAAGCGAGGGCCTTAGTTGCTGGCATGGAGCGCCGTAGGCGCTCCATGCCAGCACCTGAGGACCTCGCAAAGCGGGGGCCGCAGTTGCTGGCATGGAGCGCCGAAGGCGCTCCATGCCAGCAACTGCGACCCTCGCAAACTTCACGTCGCAACCCAAACAGCACGACACACACATTACGACACTCGCAAACAACATACGACACACGTTCACACACATTACGGCCTCGCAACACTCGGACGCAACTCGCGAACATTACAAAATGTAAAACACAATACATACACACAGAACATACATAAAAACCTTACCTACACCAAGAGGGAGCACCCAGGACCTCAAAAATGCAACTTACACCTCGATGTTACTCGAAATAAAAGAGTTTAGAGACTAAAAAAAAATCTAAGCGAGAGAAAAAATGGCCGCCGAACCAAACGAAAACGAGGCTACAGCATTCTAAACTCGCAAAAC
This sequence comes from Discoglossus pictus, assembly GCA_027410445.1. NCBI lineage: Eukaryota > Metazoa > Chordata > Amphibia > Anura > Alytidae > Discoglossus > Discoglossus pictus. Next base: position 147,476,241 of record CM050165.1, read on the forward strand.
ACCACAAGAAACTCGCAAAACGCCACAAACGACCTACGGATATTCATACCACACAGTGCACACATTCAGCATGCTTACACAGCAGCTCCACACCACTAATGCTGCAGCAACATCAACACACATTGCCAGCTCTTCATCACAATGCTTCAAAATAGGTACAGTATATTCATTTAGTAATGTATTACATATTTCATTATTATACACCAAACAGCATTAGCTACCTTACAATTTAATTGCCGTCATTTTTTGACGGGCAATTCGCTAGTTAATAATAATTTAATCAAATGTTTTTTTGCCTTACTTGTGCAGAGAAGGGATATACTAAATTCCAGGACTGTATTCAACACTCCAGGACCAAATTACCTAACCTGATTTACATACATGGGTACATGTTGTTAATGGGGTTTTTTTAATGTCCCACTGTAGTTAATGGTTTCTGCTACTGTATTGCTCTTGTACACTACTAATTAGTGAGCTCATGAAGGGTACATATAGACAACCAGTAGAAATAACTGTGCAGTGGTGTGAGATCTGTTCTTGATATGGGATTAAACCTATGCCTCTGGATCCTACAGATATAAAGTGCTGATTTTTAAGTTCTGAAACTACGGATGTCTGTGTTTGTGTCACTCAGTCATGTCTGACTCTCATTGACCTCATACAGAGCAACACACCATGCTGATCCACTTGGTATTCATGGCAGAGATACTGTAGTCGGTTGCCAGTGCCTTCTCCAGTGGGCCATAGCATACAGCTCCTGGTATTCTTTGGTGGTTTCCCATCCAAGTACTGACCAGCCCCAACCCTGCATAGCTTCAGGGGGGTGTTACCTCTTGGTTCCCTGACTGTAATCGAACCCAGGTTGCAGCTGTGAAAGTACTGAATACTATCCATTGGACCTCCAGGGAACCTGATGCTGCTCATTGCGAGCCACAGGATGAGCGACAAAGACACTCATCTTGGGGGTCACAATGAGTGCCGAAGAGGATCATTGCAAAGCAGGAAAGGTGCGGCTTGGCTAAAACGGCAATGAGCACGGAAGCCGCTCATTGCAGGGCTCGCAATAAGCACCAAAGGGGGGCCTGTAAAGTAGACGGGGAAGAGGCTCGCAATGAGCACCAAATGCGCTCAGAGGGGCCATATCCTCACATTTTGTGGCAAACAGCATTGCCAGGCTTCACATTTTATTGCCGTCATTTTTGAAGGGCAAGTTGCTAGTTCTATTATAAAATGTAATGGAGGGACATGTCTATACTTTACCCAATGTGACGTTAGCAAGGAGACCCTCATTTGGATAGAACTGCTCCATGATTTGTTTAGAAGTAATTAAACTGTTATAAAAAAAAATGGATACTCCTCGTGATTTATTATTAAAGGTGGAATGGTAATTAAACTCATACGTTTTAAATCCAAACTTGCAAATGTTATTTTCTGCTCAATGCGTTTATTGTAAGAATATCACATTAGCTTTTCCTTGTTTGATCAGCCTCAATATCGAGCTCCTTTAGTTGGGCGAATTCAAGGCTCTAACGTTAAGACTTAATAATTTTATAAACATGCATTTTTTACACTTTTCTCTCCTCTTAATTCCTGTATTTTCATTATTGTATTAAATTCATTTAATCCCCCGATTGGGAGCTTATTAACTGAATACCCTTTTTGATTTTTGAATTTGGAATTCTCTACAACCGTTAAATCTGACTTATTTAAAGACCCTGGCCTTCCACTTTTACCAACCGAACTTCCTTGCTTAACATCTATTCCGCCAATGATAAACAGCTCCCTTTCATAAAATGTACATTGAGAAAATTAAAAAAATATGTTCAGGGTATTAGTATAATAACGGGGTTTTTTAATATAACTACAAATCCACTACTCAGAGAAAATAAGTAAAAATAACTTCATGATTCTTCACAAAGGTTCTTAAAATATATAAGCGATAACCAGATGTTTGACATTTGGAGAGTCTTGAATCACAGTCAAAGGGATTATTCCTATTATTCAATGGTTCATAAATTTTATTCAAGAATAGATTTTTTTTTTGGTTGATAAAATGAGTCTGAATAATGTTAAGGAAGCTGAAATAGACCAAATAACCATCTCAGATCATGCCCATATATGTATGCGTATTAAATTAGATCAAGAAAGAAGTTGTATACCACTTTGGAAGCTAGATGAAGCTTTATTAAAAGATCAAGCTAGGACTTTTTTTAAATAAATAGTGGTACCGTTAACTCCAACAGTATGCTGTGGACAACTTTTAAAGCTTACATAAGAGGCATCCTAATGAAACATAAACATCATATTTTAAAAAAAGGGGTCAACCTTTAAGGGTATTATTAATCCAGCTACACAACTTGGAAAAAGTTAATAAATCAAATCCAAAGGATATGCAGAGATTATAAACTTGCAAAAACAGATTAATAGAATCAATTAAAAAATTGGATAAAGCAATCTGGAGATAGCAGCAAAAATGTCATTACCATGATAATAAAACAAGTAAAGGGTTAGCAAATAAAATTAAAAAAGGACTCCGAACACACAAATTGAATATCTAATGAATAAGGGCATCGGAATTTTTAAACCGAAAGATATAGCTAGGACCTTTGCTGAATGTTATGAAAATGTATATAATTTAAAAAATGAGCCAACATTTGGGATGCAATCTCTTTTAAACATATAGGGCCTCATTCTATTACCGGCCGTAAATCGGCCGTAAGGCTGCGATTCCTTGCGGGGGTTCTGTTAACTCGCGATTCTATTATACGGCCCCGCAAGGATCTCCTCTTACGGCCGGCCGCATATCTTGGAACCGGCCGTAAGCTCAGAAATCTAAAAACGCAAAAATAAATTCAAGCCTGCACTGTACAGCTCTGTAAATGCTAGGGATCATATTGGGGGACATGAGGATTAAAAGTAACCCACTCTCAAGCTTGCACATCAGCCCAAACACGAGTTCAAATTAACTGTTTATTTTCCGGCTGCGGCGTGGGCGGTTCTGAGGTGCTCCAAGCACTCTGGACTTTTTACATGGATATTTTACGGATATTAAAAATAAAATATTTTACGGATTTGAGTATAGGATAATTATGTGCTATTTTTTCTAACACCTAAAATCCTTTTATAGTCTTCTCAAAGTGCAGGATGGCTTTATTTGAGCTATTTTATGTGCTTAATTGGTGCTAGCGGGACCTCTTTCCTGCAAGTAAGCTGCGGCTCGCTTTTAGCCTTGCAGAGAGGTTTCCCGGAGCAATTGAATTGCAAATAGGAATTTCTTACGGCCGAAACTCTTGCGGCCGTTTTAGATCAAAGGCTTTCCTCTGGTGCGAGCGGCCGCAAGAGATAGCAAGGCACTGGCCGCAAGCCTGCCGGAGCCCCCGGCCGTAAGGGAATAGAATAGCCGAATAGCTTGCGGCCGGTCCTTGGGGCCCCGCAATGGCTGCGGCCGCTAATAGAATGAGGCCCATAGTCATTGTTTTTGACCAGGATATAAAAAAATGATTACTATTAATTGTAAAAAAAAACAAGAGAAAATTAAAACTATTATAGAAGGTTGGAAAGAAATCAAGCTTTCTTTTTCTGGGAAAATTGCCAGTATCAAGATGACAATCCTTCCAATCCTTCCAATTATTAATTATCTTATTAGACGACTACCTGTAGACCCCCCTATACAACATATAGTAAAATATCAAACTATGATTGATACTTTTATATATTCGAGGAAACACAACAGATTAAATCATTAGATCACATATTTTTAGGAAATTTATTAAGGGTGGAATTGTACATCCTCTATTGAATCTTTACCAAAAAGCAACAATGATAGCCCATTCATTGAAATGGCTAGATTTGGGAGACAAATTCACATGGTACCAAATAAAAGAAACTATGGTACTGAATAAAGATCTGAAGGCATTAGTTTTCTTAAGTAAATATCAGCTGAAAGGTATCAAAAAGGAGGCACTCATAGTCAGAAATCTTTTCTCAACTTGGAGAAAAATTAACAGAAAGTATAAACTTCTACCACATTTAAGCGCAATTACTCCAATTAAAACGTTCACAACATTTTATAAAATTTGCTATCAAGATCAATGGGCAAGTAAGGGTATTCAAAATCTGAAAGATCTTTTCTTTGTAGAGGATTTGGCCTCCTTCCAAGATATAAGAAATATTTCTGATATTCAATCTCATAGTTGGCTGAATTTGTCTCTGGTATATTTAAGAGATGTCTCTCAGGCAGCCCACAGCGGCCTAATACATATTTTTCTCGAGAAATACAAAAAATATAAAGTACCTTTTATGATACAATTTTTTATGTAGACAAAAATTGCAATCATTGCAAAGTGGAAACAAATTATTCCTCCAAATTGGAGTGAAATAATAGGTAGAATGGAACGCTGTATGGAGCTGGAGAGACACATACTAAAAGATTGGACAACATTGAAAGATACAAAGAAATTGGTAATTTTGGATGCTTGACTTCAGACTGTCAGCAACAATCGTCCTTAAGGGCATTTCTGGACATGGCCTAACACCTTATGTATGATAAATGAGTGGTCAGTTGGGAGGTATGTATGGTTTGATGTTTTATCTTGTATATTTTTATGTTTTGTTCTTGAGTGTTAAAATGTTGCTTTAAGATGAATTATGACAATTATGTCTATTCGACATTTTTGTAGATATAGTAAATTATTACAGAGACAATACAAAAGGGCAGAAGAGTGACAGACAGAAAAGCCCAGAGAGTGACAGACAGAAAAAGCCCTGAGCCTGTCCCTGTCCTAATAGATAAACTTTTTCCTTTTCACCTACTCCCTGTCACAGGGCTCATTTCAATCAATTGCAATAGCCTCCCACCATATTTGTATGTACATGCATAATTGTAATTTATTTATATGGTGGAACAGTGTTTGACGTTCTGCCCACATGAGAGCAGTCTTGTTCCATGTTTTATGCTATATTCGTATGACCTTTGGTCTAGATATTTTAGCCACTTATTTTGGGTTATTGAATTACCCATGGTGTGTTATATTGCATCTGTTGATAGTGTGTGGTTAAAATAATGAGGAATATAGAAACCTCATGTATATGTTTTATCTTTATGAGACTGTTCTGTGTTTCTTTCTCAAGGACGTCTCCGTCATCTAAAATTATTTGGCCTAACTCGCTTTGTATGAGACCAAAATGAGCACACAATAAGTATATATATTTTTACAGTGGTAACAACAAAACCAACCAAAGTAGATATAAATATGATATATTTTGTATCACAACAAAATAAATTATAGGATTTTCTATTTTGCAAAAACATTTTACTCATTATCAAGTATATTTTTTAAAAAGAGCAAATGATCGTTTTTACAAGTGGATCTACCTTACAAGTAAAGGCTGATAAACTGCAGAGTGCACTAATTGTGCCCAGGTGAGAGGGGTGTGGCTTGACTGTTAAACTTGTATAAAAGGTTTGTGAGCTGAGTTGGGGCCTGTTTACAAGTGGATTTACCTTACAAGTAAAGGCTAATAAACTGCAGAGTGCACTAATTGTGCCCAGGTGAGAGGGGTGTGGTTTGACTGTTAAACTTGTATTAAAGGTTTGTGAGCTGGTTTGGGGCCTGTTTACAAGTGGATCTACCTTACAAATAAAGGCTGATAAACTGCAGAGTGCACTAATTGTGCCCAGGTGAAAGGGGTGTGGCTTGACTGTTAAACTTGTATAAAAGGTTTGTGAGCTGGTTTGGGGCCTGTTTACAAGGGGATTTACCTTACAAGTAAAGGCTGATAAACTGCAGAGTGCACTAATTGTGCCCAGGCAAGAGGGCTGTGGCTTGACTGTTAAACTAGGGAAAAAGGTTTGTGAGCTGGTTTGGGGCCTGTTTGCAAAATATCAGCCTAATTGTGCCCAGGTGAGAAGGCAGAAGTTAATATAAACAGGAGAAGGGGAACTTGTGAGCTTGCGAACATTTTCAGTATCAAGTGCAATTCTAGTAAAAGCCTAGGAGTTTAAATAAAAGGAGGGACTTCAAAGAGAAGGACTTCAAAAAGGGAGGGCAGATTTATAGTGCAAAGGATGAAAACTTTATATAAATATATTATTTTATATTCTTTATTTTTCCCACTGAAATTTTGTAGACAATAATAATAATTATGAGTCAGTCCAGTGGCAACCTTATTCAGTGTACATCCTGTCATATGTATGCAATACTGGAACAGATGATCCAGGGTCCATACCTTTGTGTGAGGAGTGAGCATGTTGCCTCTCTTGAAGCTCAAATTGGTGATCTGGAGAGGAGAATTGCAGCACTTAGAGATATTGCTCCACTGGAAAGGGGGTTGGTGCTCACTGAGCACAGTTTAGCTGGGCCTAGCATGGAGGGTGGAGCTGGGGCTAGTGAGGATGTCCAGGGAGGCAGCTGGGTTACAGATACAAGGGGAAGCAGGGGGAACAGGAGGAGGCAGGACAGTTCTGAGTTGGCAAACACCAACAGATTTGCCGGATTGAGTGAAACTGTTGGGGATGTCCATTCAGGAATGGCAATGCCAGATAGAGCTGTTCCTTGTAACAGCCGGGCGAACAGCTCTACTGGAGCAGAGGGGGTGCAGAATAGGCAGAACAACAGACAGGTTTTGGTTGTAGGGGACTCTATTATTAGGAAGGTAGACAGGGTGATTTGTCACCCAGATCCCAGCAATCGAACAGTTTGCTGTCTCCCGGGTGCTCGGGTTCGTCATGTTGTGGATCGGGTAGACAACTTATTGGGAGGGGCTGGAAATGAACCGGTGGTCTTGGTACATATTGGTACCAATGACAAAGTTAGTGGAAGATGGAGTGTCCTAAAGAATGATTTTAGAGAACTAGGTAATAAGCTGAAGGCAAGGACCTCCAAGGTAGTATTTTCTGAGATACTACCAGTGCCAGGTGCTAGCCCAGGGAGGCAGAAGGAGATTAGGGAGGTTAATGCGTCACTAAAGCTGTGGTGCACTTAGGAGGGGTTTGGCTTTTTAGAGCACTGGGCTGACTTCTCACTTCGGTACAATCTCTACAGTAGGGATGGATTGCACCTTAATGATGAGGGAGCTTTTGTACTAGGGGATAGGATGGTAGAAAGGCTGGAGGAGTTTTTAAACTAGTAGGTGGGGGGGAGGGACTAGATATAAGTAATGGGGTAGAAAGTGTAGAGGGTATAAAGGATGAATTAACAACTCATAGGGGAGTAGATGGGGGCAGGGGTAGTATAGTCAATAGGGAGGTAGTACTAAGTAATTCAAGTACAGTGGCAGGCACTTCAGAACTACAGACTCATAACATAAGGTGTATGCTTGCTAATGCCAGAAGCTTGCCAGGAAAAATGGGAGAGTTAGAATTATTAGCAATTAAAGACAAATTTGATTTAATAGGCATTACCGAAATGTGGTGGGATGAATCTCATGACTGGACTGTTAATCTGGATGGTTATAACCTATTTAGGAAAGATAGAGGCAATGGTAAATGAGGAGGAGGGATTTGTCTGTATGTTAAGCCTGAATTTAAGGCTATAGTCAGAGAAGATATTTATGGTGGACCTAGTGATAAAGTTGAATGTTTGTGGGTAGAGTTAAATAGCGGAGCAGCAAATTCCAAAAGAATATTAGTAGGAGTATGCTATAAACCCCCAAATATAGCTGAAAGTGAGGAAATACAATTATTGTTACAGATTGGAAATGCAGCTAAGCACAGGCAAGTTCTAATAATGGGAGATTTTAATTACTCTGAAATAAACTGGATAAATGAGACCAGCAGTTAAGTTAAGGGAAGCAGGTTCTTGAGTACACTCAGGGATCATTATCTGGCCCAGGTTATACAGGAGCCTACTAGAAATGAAGCTATCTTAGATTTACTCATCACAAATAATATTGATATAGTATCAAATGTTGAAATAGGGCAACCTTTGGGAAACAGTGATCACAACACAGTCTCATTTGAGATTGAATTAAAAAAACAACATTTTAAGGGGCCAACAAAAACTCTTAATTTTAAAAGGGCATATTTTAACGGTCTAAGGGCAGCAATACAAAGTATAGACTGGGACAGAGAACTGATAGGTAAAAACACTGAACATAAATGGAGAACATTTAAATCCTTACTAAATATACATACACATCGGCATATACTGTGTGGGAATAAAAGTAAAAGGAGTAAATCCCATCCAATGTGGCTTAACAATGACGTAAAGATCAAGATACAGAGTAAAAAACAGGCATTTAAATTATACAAATAAGAGGGGACAGAGACTGCTTTACAGGAGTACAAGGAAATCAACAAGGCTTGCAAAAGGGCGATTAGACTGGCTAAAATAGAAAATGAAAAATGTATTGCAAAAGAGAGTAAGACAAACCCTAAAACATTTTTTAAGTATATTAATGGGAAGAAGGCGAGGAAGGAAGCTATAGGAACATTAGAATGTGAAACAGGCTGTTTGAAAATTAGTGACCAGGAAAAGGCAGATAAGCTAAATACGTTCTTTTCTTTGGTATACACAAGGGAGGTACAAGTGGTTGGGACACTGCAACATAATGGGGCTACACTACCTTTGCCAAATAATTGGTTAACACAGGAAGTAATCCAAAAGAGGTTGGAAAAAATAATAAAGCCCCGGGTCCTGATGGAATACATCCAAGGGTACTAAGGGAACTGGGTTCTGTAATAGCCAAACCATTATATTTAAGTTTTCAAGATTCACTCAACACAGGGTCTCTACCAGATGACTGGAGAAAAGCTGATGTGATACCTATATTTAAGAAGGGAGCAAGAGCAAATCCGGGGAATTATAGACCAGTGAGCCTCACTTCTGTAGTGGGGAAGCTTTTAGAAGGGTTAATACGGGATAATATACAAGAATATGTCTATTTGAACAGGATTATAAGTAGGAGTCAACATAGATTTATGAGGGATAGGTCATGTCAAACAAATCTAATTAGTTTCTATGAGGAGGTTAGTAGGAACCTGGATCAAGGCAACTCAGTGGATGTAGTCTTTTTGGATTTTGCAAAGGCATTTGATACAGTGCCACATTGGAGACTATTGGGCAAACTAAGGGATACAGGAATTGCAGTAAATATCTGCTCATGGATTGAGAGCTGGCTAAAAGACAGGAAGGAAAGGGTTGTTGTAAATGGAACATACTCCGATTGGACTAATGTAGTAAGTGGGGTTCCTCAAGGTTCAGTATTAGGTCCTCTCCTTTTTAACATATTTATTAATGACTTAGAGGTAGGATTGGAGTGTGGGGTCTCCATTTTCGCTGATGACACAAAGTTGTGCAAGGTAATTAAATCAGAAAATGATGTGCTTTCCCTCCAAGGGGATTTACATAAAATTGAGGAATGGGCATCTAAATGGCAGATGAGATTTAATATAAATAAATGTAAGGTTATGCATCTGGGAAGGAAAAATAGCCATGCTATTTATAATCTTAATGGAGCAAATCTAGGTGTATCAGATATTGAAAGGGATTTGGGAGTGCTTGTGGACAACCACCTAGGTAACAGTGCTCAAAGCCAAGCAGCAGCTGCAAAGGCCAATAAAATATTAGCATGTATTAAGAAGGTTATAAATGCCAGGGAAGCAAATATAATTCTGCCACTATACAAATCTCTAGTACGCCCTCATTTGGAATATGGAGTACAATTTTGGGCACCACTTCATAAAAAAGACATTTTAGAGCTGGAAAAGGTACAGAGAAGGGCAACAAAACTAATAGGGGAATGTAGGGGCTAAGTTATGAAGAAAGACTAACCAAATTAAACTTATTTTCTCTAGAAAAAAGGTGTCTAAGAGGAGATATAATTACCTTATATAAATACATCCAGGGTCAGTATAAAGATTTGTCAGGGGAGCTTTTTGTGCCAATAGGTTTTCAACTGACAAGAGGACATCCCTTGAGTTTAGAAGTAAAAAGATTCCACCTCAAAGAAAGAAAAGGGTTCTTCACAGTAAGGGTGGTTAATCTGTGGAATTCTCTACCAGAGGAGGAGGTGACAGCGGATTCAATAGATAACTTTAAAAGGGGACTAGATTTATTTCTAATTAAAAAGGGAATTCAGGGTTATCATGGTTAATTAGAGAGACAGTATTGATCCAAATTTTTTACATTTCCCTTTGAGACAATTGGCTAAGTCTCGCTTGTGTTTTTTTTGGTTTTTTTTTTCTATTTTCCTTCCTCTGGACTAATTAATAATTTAAAAAAAAAACATTAAATAATTGATTAATAATTAATTAACAACTAATGAATTAATAGTTAATCCTCATATTGCAGATGAGAGGAGATCTTAAAAGATTGAACTTGATGGACTGAAAGTCTTTTTTCAACCTTAAATACTATGGCCCTCATTAAATTGCAATTTAGCCAATTGAATAGGGGTCTAAATAAGCACATAATATATTTTTTTAAAGAAGTTTTTAGTTAGTAAACATCTATCCAAAAGCAAGGTTTTCGCTAACTAAAAACTTCTTTAAAAAATATATGTTATGTGCTTATTTAGAGCACTATTCAATTTGCCAAATTGCAATTGAATGAGGGCCTATGTAACTATGTAACTATAAACATGGGACTACACTGCTTTGTAAGGTAAAATTAAAAAAAAGCTGCTTATATAAAATATAAGTTTTGCAATTAAGTAAGTGTATGATTACATGTTTTCTAGTTCTGTCATTGTATACAGTTTCAGGATACAGCAGAAAAAAAACCTTTATAACATTTTTTCTTTATTAGGAGACAGTTCTGCTGAAATGTAATCGACCTGGTCATCCAGTCATTGACAGGACATTTCATTTTGAAAGGTAGGAGTCTTAATCAAGCTAATCAGTTATCATCAGAAAAAAAAACTATAGATATGAAGGAAAAGGGGTTCAGGGCCTAATAAAAAATGATCTTGTTGGTTAAAGTTTTTTAACTAATTTGTTTTATACACAGATCAACATATGGTTCTTATGAAACCAAAGCTTTGTTTATTTTGGAGACTTTTGTAACTTTTACATTTCAAAAATAGTTGAATTAGCTTCATATCAGTAAACATGCTCTGTAACTTATTATGCCTGTTAAACAAAGCAAATGCAGGAGTTATAAATTATCACCCATTTGTATTTCTTTTTGTGAAAATATAATACATTGCAATTCATAACTTTAATATTATTTGCTAATATTTAATTAAAACATGTGGCATAACTGACGCAATGCCTTACAATATTTCCAAACTGCAAAGGCCAAGAATTTTAAAATGTTTTGGGGTAAATTAGTTTTGGGCCTAAATAAGATTTAGTGCAAAAAAATACTTATTCATGATTCTAGTTCATCAAAATCCTATTATATTGCAGTAAATCTTTATTGCTTATGTAGTACTTTCTTCTGCTGATTTTTTTTTTTAGGGTGTTTGATCCACGTGAGTCTCAACACGCGATATTTGAAGAAGTGCGTCCTCTAATTACATCTGTATTGGATGGGTAAGACATTCTTGAACATTTTCTATGTATTTTTTTTTTTGTTACAAATACGTTCTGTGTCACATATAATAGTTGTGGTTCTTACGAATGTTGGTGACGTTTGCGATTTTGCTCAGGCACTTAAGGGGATGCAATGCGGTGCTCATCATGAGGCCCGTGGGACTTAGGCTGCAATGAGCGCCAAAGGCGTTCATTTAAGTGATCGCGATCAGCGCCGAAGCACGTAGATGCAACGGCGCGCCTCGCAAAAGGAGGCCCAGGGTTGTGCAAAATTACGATTTAAACGGCCTAACCGCTGAACTGAAAAGAACATCAAAAACAAATATGTGGCAAAATAACTTACACACACATCACAGGGGGAGAGCCAGGGAGTCTGTGACTGAGGTTACAAGTTCATTTGAGGCATATTTGTCATTTTTTCACAATCGAAAATCGGCAGTAAAAAAGAGTACACAGCCAGTAACACTTAACGCAAGACAGTAACATTTAAACCAAGGCAGTAACACTTAACCCAAGGCAGTAACACTTAACCTAAGGCAGTAACACTCATTGTGAGGACCCCAAACCACATGGGGGGAGAGGCTTGCAATGAGCTCCAAATGTCCTCAAGCATGAGGTCTATAAAGTACACAGTGGGAGATGCTTGCAATAAGTGCCGAAGGTGCTCATTGTGGGGCTCGCAATGAGCGCCGATGGTGATCATTGCAAAGCAGAAAAGTAAAAAAAAAACGTCAATGAGCAGCAAAGCCGCTCATTGCGGGGCTCGCAATGAGAGCCTAAGGTTCTCATTGCGGGCCATGTGATGAGCACTGAATGCGCTCAGCGCATTGCTCCCGATAAGTGCTGAAGCTGCTCAGAGGGCCCATAGTCTAGCATTGTGTGGCAAACAGCATTGCCAGGCTTACAATTTTATTCCCGTCATTTTTGACACGCAATTTTCTAGTACAGCTATATTTTACACTCCTATCTCAAAGTATTTAGCAGAATATAGCTTTACCACATTACATGTGTTTCCCTTCTCTGCAATGTGTGATCCTCAGCACAACATAAACAATACTGTTGGATGTTTCCAAATTGTCTAAATTTAAAGCCTATTATTAACTAGAAAAAATACAAACATTGTTAGGCAGTTTAGAATTCAACTTTTTTAAGTTTTTATTTATTTTTAAGAAGGTTTTATTGGAGCATGTTTGTTTTTGAAACAGGGATGTATTTGCTGTTATCTGTCAAAATTATAACCCATTAGTTTTTGTGAAATGTATATAATGAGAAACCAGATGGCATTGTTTGTAGGAGTTTGCATTCCAGTGACCAGTGATCAGTTGAGTTTTTACTATAGAGACTGATACCATCAAAATGATTAAATTCATTTTAGTACATTAGTAGTAGAGGTACCAAAATTCAGTTTAGGAATAACTATTGTAAAACAGCCTTGAACATCTTTACCAAATATTAGATGAGTATCCACTGGCTGATATACTAACTGGAAATAGAAAATAATTAGGATATACAATCAAATTGAGAATTAAATGGCATAATAAGATGCAAAATAACTATATAAGCAGAAGTGTGAAAAAAAACTCTTGCTTAAAAGTTCAAATAAAAAAGTTCAAATCAATGCATAAAAGTTGTAGGTTTTGTATTTTACTGCTACAAGTACTCTGTATGCTAAGTGATGTGAATGCAGAAATAATAATTAAGCCATACCTTTATATTTCTGATGTCCATATTCAGCCTATTACAAATAGGTATAGTTCTAATACATCTTCTGGTTTGGGTTCTTTTTTTATGAAAATGAACCTTATTATTCCATAGAGAAATTAACAGATTTGAACAAATGTACTATTTATTTACTATATAAATAGTACATTTGTTTTACCATTTGAATGTGTAAAATAAGTTAAAATGTATTTCCTGCTTAATTCTGAGAAATACAGTTATTCCACTTCATTCTGGGAACATGTGCAGGGACTTGAAAATGTGCCCATAAAGGCTTTACTCTTGTAATCCAATACCATTTCAAACATGGGTTCCTTTAAGCATATGCCTGCTGTATGACACAATTTTAAGCAAATATCAGGAAACCTACCCATGTACAGCAGTTTCAAGGTTACTGCCTCTCATCAATGTGGAGCCGGTTCCTAGCTTGTGTTGTAGATTTTGTGAGAAGGTAGTTTACCACAACAATCATATAATTTATGATTGAAGCCCTCCACCGTAAAGTGGTATACAGGATTGAGTCACATTATTAATACCACCGCCTACTTTTGGCTTCAGCAGCGCATAGCCAATTAAATACTGCATGTGTCGTGCGCTTGGTGGATATATAAAGTGACAGACAGGCATTCTGCAAACATATCAACCATCGTGCAATTTATCCGACTTTGAAATGGGAATGATCATTGGCTTTTGGGCAAAGGGTGGCAGAATTTCTGAAACAGCTTGTGATCTGTTTGCGTGCTGCAGTGGTTATAGTGTACCGTGACTTTACAAACAGCACCATTGCAAATAAACTGTGTTGAAACTGCGGAGCTACATGTTCCATTGATGTCAGAGGTGAACTTGGCTGCCAAGGTGTGTGAAGGCTAACCAACACGCTACAGTTGAGCAACTCACCGTCCAAAAACCATGGGGCTACCAGACGTATGTCTAAAAATGACAGTATAGCAAACCCTGTTGCGTATGGGGCTGCTAAGCAAACGGCTGGTCGCTGCACCCATGCTGACGAGAGTTCTTTGTCAGAAATTGTTTCAATTTGCACCACAGAACCAAAATTGGACCTCTTCTGACTGGCAAGGGTTACCTTCTTTGAGTCATGTTTTCTGCTCCATTGACTGGACGGACATTGGCACCTTTGAGAACAAACACTCTGGAACCATTGTTGGAAGAACACAAGCTCATGGTGGAAGCGTTATGGTCTGGGGAATGATTTCTCTATCTATCCATCTTTGCAGATCAAGTACACACATTCATGTTGACAATGCAATATGTCATACAGCCAGGATTGACCGGGAGTGGCTGGAGGAGCACCACGAAGAATGCTAAGTACTTCACTGGCTTCCAAATTCCCTGGACTTGAACCCCGTTGATTGTCATGTTCGTTGTGTGGACCCTCCACCACTCTCTCTTTAGCAGCTCCAGATACCCATGCCAACATTCCAACATCTTATTGACTCACTACCATGCCATCTAGCTGCTGTCCATGCTACACACAATGGTTATTCAGGATATTGGCTGATGGTCATAATAATATGACTCGACTGCGTGTGTATATACATATATATATATATATATATTTATATATATATATATATATACTATATATATATATATATATATATACTATATATATATATATATACTATATATATATATATATACTATATATATACTATATATATATATATATATATATATATATATATATACTATATATATATATATATATATATATATATATATATATATATATATATTGATTGATTGATTGCTTTTGGGGACAGGTGTCTTTTATACAGGTAACAAGCTGAGATTAGGAGCACTCCCTTTAAGAGAGTGCTCCTAATCTCAGCTTGTTACCTGTATAAAAGACCCTCGGGAGCCAGAAATCTTGCTGATTGATAGGGGATCAAATACTTATTTCCCTCATTGACCTGCAAATCAATTTATAACTTTTTTGTCATGCGTTTTTCTTGGGTTTTTCTTTTGTTATTCTGTCTCTCACTGTTAAAATACACCTACCATTAACATTATAGACTGATCATTTCTTTGTCAGTGGCAAACGTTCAAAATCAGCAGGGAATCAAATACTTTTCCCTCCCACTATATATATATGTGTGTGAATAACCTAAATGTTTATTTGGATATGCTGCATGATTTATGCTTGCTGATAATATATATTAATATTAAATACTGTTCCTAATCTGATTAAGGTACAATGTTTGCATCATGGCATATGGACAAACAGGAAGTGGGAAAACATACACAATGATGGGGCCTCACTCTGATGATGATGCCAGTCTTCTAAACGAAATGGATCCAGAGCTTGGAATTATTCCGAGGACTGCAGAGGAGCTTTTTAGGTAATTACAATAAATGTAAATATTGAATTAATATATATCTTTAAATATTTTTTATAACTGCAAAATATTTAAAATAATTTTTACACCACGGTCATATAATTTTGTGTCTTGTTAAGAACATCAAACATTCAATACTTTTAATGCAACTATCTAAATACCTTAGTACATCTATGTATATTCCACAATCATACTAGCACAAGCTAGGAGACCACCATAAGCTAAATGATGTTGTGGTAAATAGCCTTCCCACAAAATCTAAGGCACAAGCTAAGAACCAACCCCACACTGAAGAGATCCATTATAAAATCGAAACAACTATTTCTGGGTAGGACTCCTGGTTTGAGCTTAACCCATCCTGTGCTATGCTTTGAAGCTGTTTAATACAGCGAGCATATGTGTACAGGTAACCATGTATAAAGTGGTAGATGGATTAAAGAGTAAAAATGTATTAAGGACTCATTTGCATGTCCCTTCCCAGTTTCCCAGTGCAGTACAATCACATATAATAGTTGTCAAACTGCGAGCCTGGCGAAGCGAGGGGAGCCGTCGAGGCATTGAAGCCTTCCGAGCTTGCAGGCGCTCATTGCCCTGCTCGCCTCACGAAGCGAGCAGTTGAGGCATTGAAGCACACGGGACTTAGGCTGAAATGAGCACTTAAGCAGCCACACAGCACTTAGGCTGCAATGAGCGCCACTGTCATACATGCGAGCTCCGGGGGGGGGAAATAAGATCATGGAAAAATACGAATTTAACGGCCGACCCGCGGAAATCGAAAAACACGAAAAACAATAAAAATAATAAAAAAACAATAAAAACACATTAATACACAGCACAGGGGGAGAGCAAGTAAGCCTTGGAGTGAGGTTGCAAGCCATTTTGAGCCTTATTTAACATGTTTCGTCACTCGAAAATCAGCTAAGCAAAAAAAAAAAAAATGGCGGACGAGGACGAAAACCGTAAATAATTCTGAAACTGGATGAAAACAAGGCTGAGCAAAGCCAGAAATGCGGGACTTAGAAAATACACAACGGCAAAGACAGTACCACTTACACAAACAACGCCAGGGACGTGTAACTTAGAAAATATACGACGGCAAAAACACTGACACTTACACCAACAAAATACGACCTCGTAAAAATACAAATTTAACGGCTGAACCACGAAAATCGAAAGCCACGAAAAACAATAAGAATAATTAAAAAAACATAAAAACACACACACAGCACTGGGGGGGAGCCAGGACGGCAAAGACACTAACACTTACACCAACAACGTCAGGCACGCGGGACTTTGAAAATAAAATAAACACCAGTCAGCGTGCGTCACACAAACATTCAGCACACACACAGGAGAAAGACACAGGGAAGGGGGGGGGAGATGCTGGAAAGAGACACACTCGCAAACTTAATGAACCCTGCAATGAGTGGCCCGTACAGTAAACGGGAGGAAAGGTTTGCAATGATCGCGATGAGCACCAAATGTGCTCAGAGAAGCAAAAGCCTCACATTGTGTGTCAAACAGCATTGCCTGGCTTACAATTTTATTGCCGTCATTTTATTGCCGTCATGACGGGCAAGTCGCTAGTATATATTTTTTTAATTTCTGAGCAGGAAAAAAGTTTTTTAGCTTATTTTTAGACATTCAAATGACAACACAAATGTACTACTTTATTACTATAAATATAGTAATCATGTGTATATGTAGCATCCATATCTATGTATCTGTCTATGCTGTTTTTTAGTCGGTCAGTCACATCTGACTCTTTGTAACCCTATGGACAGCAGCACTCCAGGAACATCTCTCACTCATTGCCTCTCTGAGCTCCATCAAATTTATGTTCATTTTTTCAGTGACCTCATCTATCCATTATCCCCTTTGTTGTCCCCTTCTTCTTGTGCCTTCAATTTTACCCAGCATCAGAGTCTTTTCTAGGGAATCCTGTCTTCTCATGATATGGCCAAAATATTTGAGCTCCAGCCACAGGATCATACCTTCTAGTGAATAATTTGTCTTGACTTCCTAAACTACAGATTTATTAGATTTTCTTGCAGTCCAAGGGACTCTAAGTAGTTTTTGCTAACACCACAATTCAAACGTGTCAATTCTACAGCGCTCAGACTTCTTTATGGTCCAGCTTTCACATCTGTATGTTACTATTGGGAATACCTTTGTTGATAGTTTAATATCTTTAAGTTTTACTCGCTTCCAAGCTTGCCATAGCTTTCCTCCCCTGAAGCAAACGCCTTTTAATTTCATGACTACAGTCACTATCTGCAGAGATCTTGGATCCAAGGAAAATAAAATCTGCCACTGCCTACACTTATTTCCTATATATTTGCCAGTAACTGAGATTGCTGTTTGCCATGATCTTCGTCTTTTTAACGTTGAGCAGCAGGCCAGCTTTTGCACTCTCTTCTTTTACCCTCATCAATAGTTCCTTCCACTGCACTCAGGTGTAGCTATACCCTGAACGAGCTCAGCCTCTTCCAGTCTTTCCTGAACAATTATACGTTTTTCACTCATAACACTCTCAGAATTTCTAGCCCTTGCAGCCACCGACTTCAAGCCTACATCTACACTTTCAAACATACCTCACAGGCTTTCAGTCTTATCCATTGCTAACCCATAGTTATTTATTCCTGTCTACGCCTAGGACAGCCTCTACACTTAACTAACTTGACATAACCTTTTCTGCTTAGTATTCCACTCCACTAAAAGAGCCATCCACCTGTATCTATCACTTATTACCCAACGCATGTTACCACTTGTCCAGTTCATATTACACACTTGATGTCGTCTCTCCAAGACAAACCCCTCACCATCGACTTTTCAGTATCTCGAACCAGCCACTACCCACCTCCACTTTCATTCGCTATATCTAAATTATTCCCAAAAGATTAGGCCTCAATCCCTTTTAAATACTTCGATCATTCATTTTGTTTAGGAGCCGCAACCACGGCATCCAAAGATCAAACTTAAGCTTTGTCAAGCTCAGTCAGTAATATTTCATAGTTTTTTGGCCCTCTCAGCAGGTCAGGTAAGGCGTAGCAACAGGCCACACTTCAGCTATACAAGCAGAGGGGCCCACCGGCAAATTTCCAAGATAATTAACTGGGATTGTGGGATAGGCCCCTTTATAAGCCCATTTCCCATTTCCTCTTATTACCTGTGCACATGTCTTCCAGCATCCCCCCCCCCCCCCTTCACAACATCACTCGGCTCTTGGCCCGCTTAGCAGGCCAGGTATGGCGTAGCAACAGGGCACACCTCAGCTACACAAGGATAGGGGCCAGACAACAAATATATATATGTTGCCGGCACTGGGGAGCTACAGTTCATTGAGGGAACCATGAATGCCAACATGTTCTGTGACATAATGAAGCAGAGCATGTTCCAAAATGATAACGACCACAAACACACCTCCAAGATGACCACTGCCTTGCTAAAGAAGCTGAAGGTAAAGGTGATGGATTGGCCAAGACCTAAACCCTATTGAACATCTGTGGGGCATCCTCAAATGGAAGGTGGGGGAATGCAAGGTTTCTAACATCCACCAGCTCCGTGATGTCATCATGGAGGAGTGGAAGAGGTCTCCAGTGGCAACATGTGAAGCTGTGTGTTGAGTTATTTTCAGGGGACAGCAAATTGACACTGTTATACTGGCTGTACCCTCTCTACTTTACATTGTATCAGTGTGTAATTTCTTCAGTGTTGTCACATGAAAAGATATAATAAAATATTTACAAAAATGTGAGGGGTGTACTCATTTTTGTGTGTGTGTGTGTGTGTGTGTGTATATATATATATATACATACACATATATATATATATATATAGAGAGAGAGAGAGAGAGAGAGAGAGAGAGAGAGAGAGAGAGAGAGAGAGAGAGAGAGAGAGAGAGAGAGAGAGAGAGAGAGAGAGAGAGAGAGAGAGAGAGAGAGAGAGAGAGAGAGAGAGAGAGAGAGAGAGAGAGAGAGAGAGAGAGAGAGAGAGAGAGAGAGAGAGAGAGAGAGAGAGAGAGAGAGAGAGAGAGAGAGAGAGAGAGAGAGAGAGAGAGAGAGAGAGAGAGAGAGAGAGAGAGAGAGAGAGAGAGAGAGAGAGAGAGAGAGAGAGAGAGAGAGAGAGAGAGAGAGAGAGAGAGAGAGAGAGAGAGAGAGAGAGAGAGAGAGAGAGAGAGAGAGAGAGAGAGATTCAGTTATCTTATAACGTTTATATGTTATATAAATGTATCGATAACATATAGGTGTTTAATAATAATGTGTATCAATTCAGTTATGTCATATGGCTGGAATCTGGAAAATAATAAACCTGAATTAGTAAGATTGTTTGTTTCTTTGCCTCAGTTTTTTGGAATACAAGCTGCTTGTGGTTTATCTGTGATATAATAACAATTCTAGTACTGAGTGTATATATAGGATAAAAAAAACAGAGGTGCAGTTATTGAAATTATCCAACAAAATTCCAAACTGAGCTATAAGATCTACAAAGTATCCAGAACTCACCCTTGTCCCACATTTATCACAGAATGATAAAAGTATGAACAAATATGCAGGTAAAAAGTAATACACAGTACAGTAATATTTGAAGGTATATGTATGCATTAAGATTAAAATACATCTATGTACATACAGTATATTGTTGTTTACGTGTTCAGTGGTGTTGGATTCTCCATTGGAATCTCATATGGACATTTGCACGCCATGCACATCTTTCAACCACTGCCCCTCTGAACTCCCTCAAGCTCATGTTCATTGCTTCAATGACCTCATCTATCTATCTCTGCCTCTGTTGTCCCCTTCAGTGTGTGCCTTCAATCTTTCCAGCATAAGAGTTGTAGCGTAGATGCAATATTACACTCAATATCTCTGCTGGTAGACTGTAAAATATCCATATAAAATATCCAAGAGAAGCACTGTACAGTCTCATAATGCCAATCTCCCCACAGTTGGGAGTAAAAAAAAAAACACATCATTTATTTTCTCACACACAGATATATATATATATATATATATATATATATATATATATATATATATATATATATATATATATATATATATCCTGGTTAAACAGGAAATCAACACAGGTAAATAAACACATGCCCATATTTGGCCACACAGTAAAGGGAGAGAGAGCAATAGTTGACGTCACGTCACACATCTCCCGGTGCCTAGCTGGCTACTCTTACACAATAACAGGCATTACCATATAGTACAGAGATTGATAGGATCATCGCTCTCTTTGCCCTATCTGTCTCCACGAGGTCTACTAGATAACTACCAAGTAATCGCCCATGACTCTTGAAGGGCAAAGGTTAACCCTTTCCCTACCATACCCTCTAGCTCTGTGTATTACACTCTGCTTTCTGTATATTAACACATATCAATAACACAATGTGTTTGTAATAAGACTAGGTGGCTGGTTTTTGCCACAAGAGTCTAATCTATTGAATCCTTTCTTCTCATAATATGGCTAAATATGAGCTTTAGCCCCATGATCAAACCTTCCAGTAAACAATTTGGCTTGATTCCTTTAGTATTGATAATCTGTTTTTTAATTATGAATAGTTTATATACATTTTATTTTTACTCAACTACTTTCTACTTAGGAACTGTCATAATTTAATTGTTTAAGGACTCATATTGTCAGTGGTTTGTGAGTATGTCCAAGGGAGCATGACATTGTTACATTGGGATTATGTGTTATTGTGTGGTTATATGTTGCCTGTACATGGTTATTATGTATCCTAGGTATAATATATTAATGGGGAAATATGTTATGGGTTATAATATGTTAATATTATATTGTATATTGTATTATGGAGTGATAGCTATGTTTTGATTAGTCAACCCTCCCCCATTGTATAAACTCTCAGTCAGGAGTTGCCCATATGGCCCTGAAGGTAAACACTTGAAATGATAGTAGTCAGGAACAAAGGGATCTCCACAGACATAGAGGCACCATAACCCAAGGGGGTCTACAGGGATTCTCACTCAGAGAATCAGGGCAAAGTCCAGAGGGCAGGGAGATGTTTCTCCCTTGAAAGTCAGAGTCCAAATGAATTAGGTAGCCACACCTAGTGGGCAGACCTGGGAGGAGTCTCATGGTTCCCACGTAGGGACCCTGCCTGATTGGCCAGAGGCAGTTAGGGGCTGGCTAAAGGTAGCCCCTCCTGGTAATTTTGTATGCATGTTTAAAAGATGTTTTTTTCCAAAATAAAGGTTGTTGAGAGATAGTTTTCACATAAACAAGGTGTGAGACTATTTCTGTGTGTTGTATCCTGACTTGGGGAGTGGTCTTGCTATGGGCCACTAAGTAACCTGGATCCAGTATCCTCTGTCTGTAGCTGTTGGGCCTTGCCCTCTTCAGAGGCCATCTTTTGTGCCACAGAGAACAGGAACTACATGATTCTGCTGGGGTAGGTTTGAACTAGGTTCATATCAAGCCCCCAAGAAGAAGCAGATCATGACATTTGGCTGGCAGCGGTGGGGATCTCTGTATAAAACACAGAAGGATGGCAGCTTATGAAGAGATGTCTGCAGCAGAGGAGGAGGAAGTGTCCAGACGGTATCAAAGATGGATGGAGGTAATGCCTGCAGGTTTTACTAAGGATCAGCAGAGGGAACTCCGGATACAAATCACACAGGAGGTAAAGGGGAACAGGAGAAGGGTAAGCAATGGCCCTGTCTCAGCTCCTGTGGAGGGGAAATGCTTATCCCCAGTAGAGATAGAGAATGTTCTGGTGACTGTAAAGGACTGTAGAGGAATGGGCCTTCTAAATAAATGGATGGCATTCCTGGGACTATGGCCAGGTCACAGGCTAATGGAATGGCTGGAAGAATTGGTATATGAGGAGGTCGCCCTGGAAGATCAATATGCTTATTGGGTTGGACCTGTTGGGATACATCATCATTTTTCATTGGGGCTGGAAAAGGCACTTTGGGACATAGTACATGGGGATCCGGACTGGGGCTTGGGGACAGAGAAAAGAAAGCTGTGTCTGTTTGCCAAGCGCTGTCACATGCTGGGACTGGAGACAGGCTCTCATACAGCTAACTTACTTTGGCCTTTGATCCAACAGGAGCTACAGCTGGAGGTGGATTATATAGACTTACTGGATGAAGCATCCCTGGATGGTTGTTGGCCAGCCAGCTGGGAGGGCTCATGCCAGTCAGGCATGGAACAGAACCACCTAACAGGTACTACAGAGACCCAGCTAAATATTGCTGAGGCTGGGTCAGAAAATAAATGTATGGACTGTGGGGAGAATTTCGATATCCATGATTCTCAAAATAACAAGGATGCCGGCATCCATGGGGTTGACTGGGAAGAGGAAGAACTGGTCCCTATCTTTAGGGGGCTAAGTCTCACCCAGTTAGAGGAATGGGGACAGGGGCAAACCACAGCAGTGCCGGGCCCAGGGGAAGAACTGGGGAAAAGCTACTCTGCTCCTAGTGTAAGAGAAGAACCTAATGAGCACTGGGCCCTACCATTTGACTGTGGAAATTGTAGAGAGGTTCCTTGGATGACCATTGTCCAGGAGCCAGCCACAGACCCTGGAGCAGAAACAGAAAGTAGCCCTGTTCTTCAGCCTGAACAAGAGGCAGTAGCAGCTGCTTCTCAAGGGCTACCTGTAACTACACACCAGGCAGTCTCAGATGGAGAGAGTCAGGCGGTTCCACCTGAGGATCCAGAGACCAAAGAGCCAGAGGGTACCCCAGATTGTGATTTGTCTCCTGGTCTCCCTACAATGACTCACCTGCAGCTGCCCAAAGACACTGGATGTGTACCTGTAACCCTGGAAAGAAGGGGCCATTGGCCAGGCTTGGTGGGAGAGAGGTTGGCTACTGAGCCACAACAGCTTGTATCAGAACTGCCCATTAATCCAGCATGGATGCCACCAGTCAATGTCACTAGCCCATGTTGCAACTCCAGTATCCCAGTTTATTCAGGAGAAAGCTCAGGCCTGACAAAGGGAACCTTGTACTCTTCAATTTTACCCATGGGACTGAGTGCTGATCCAGAATCAACAGGACAAGAGGTCCCCCTAGCCTGGAAGGAGAGGGCTTTGCTGGGTAAGGATCCTCCCAAGTTTATGCTGGACTTACTGGCTGGGATGTACTGTTTCCCCTGGACTACCTTGAAGGGTCCTCTATGGCAGTTGTCTTATAAGTCTCCCCAAGGGCTTGTGAAGGTGTCTAGGCCACTGGGAAGGAGTGAGTATTCACCCTGGACAGGGGGAGGCAGAGAGCCACTGAGGCTATCACATGGATGGACTTTCCAGACAGGAGGACAAGTAAAAGCAGTATAGCTAGAGAATTATCCGTTAGGATGATCCTCTATGCTATACTAGAAAGGAAGGGGAAGAAGTTGTCATGATTTAATTGTTTAAGGACTCATATTGTCAGTGGTTTGTGAGTATGTCCAAGGAAGCATGACATTGTTACATTGGGATTATGTGTTATTGTGTGGTTATATGTTGCCTGTACATGGTTATTATGTATCCTAGGTATAATATATTAATGGGGAAATATGTTATGGGTTATAATATGTTAGTATTATATTGTATATTGTATTATGGAGTGATAGCTATGTTTTGATTAGTCAACCCTCCCCCATTGTATAAACTCTCAGTCAGGAGTTGCCCATATGGCCCTGAAGGTAAACACTTGAAATGATAGTAGTCAGGAACAAAGGGATCTCCACAGACATAGAGGCACCATAACCCCAGGGGGTCTACAGGGATTCTCACTCAGAGAATCAGGGCAAAGTCCAGAGGGCAGGGAGATGTTTCTCCCTTGAAAGTCAGAGACCAAATGAATTAGGTAGCCACACCTAGTGGGCAGACCTGGGAGGAGTCTCATGGTTCCCACATAGGGACCCTGCCTGATTGGCCAGAGGCAGTTAGGGGCTGGCTAAAGGTAGCCCCTCCTGGTAATTTTGTATGCATGTTTAAAAGATGGTGTTTTCCAAAATAAAGGTTGTTGAGAGATAGTTTTCACATAAACAAGGTGTGAGACTATTTCTGTGTGTTGTATCCTGACTTGGGGAGTGGTCTTGCTATGGGCCACTAAGTAACTTGGATCCAGTATCCTCTGTCTGTAGCTGTTGGGCCTTGCCCTCTTCAGAGGCCATCTTTTGTGCCACAGAGAACAGGAACTACATGATTCTGCTGGGGTAGGTTTGAACTAGGTTCATATCAAGACCCAAGAAGAAGCAGATCGTGACAGGAACCTTTGATATGAAAATTCTATTAGATTTATTTGATGTTAATTTGATAGATGGACTGCATTGGTGTATTGGTGTTTTAAATATAATTTGTTATTTAAGTACTATAAACTCACTGTTATGTTAATCTAGCAGTCGATCAACCTTATTTCTGTTGTATGTCAAAAACTTCTTAAAGTTCAAAAGTTTGATTGGTAAATATTGAAGAATTGCTATTCTTATCATTGATAAATTAGATTCTAGTTTTACTGTGCAACATTTTTGTGCAGCAAATGTGCTGCTGTTGATGGCTCGATAAACTTTTTAGTCCCTTCGGTTGCTGTTAAAGAATTTGTATATAATAATTGAACTCATACTCATCACAAGTACACAAGATGTGTGCCACCCACATTTACAGCATACCAGCATATGTCTGCTGAAGAAGACTCAAACCTGCTTATGCAATGTCATTAATCTTATAAACATATGAACTGATATTATCCCTTTGTTTTATTTTAGGATTATTTTGGAAAAACCTCCTGGAAGTCATGAGGTGGAGATTTCGATTATTGAAGTGTACAACAATGACATTTTCGATTTGCTTGCTCAAGACTGTAATGGGGAGTTGGGTGTAAAGCGTGATGTCATTACTACAAAAGAAGGGAAGAGTGAGGTGCCTTCTCTTACGTATGCGTAAGAATTGAATTTATACTGTTTAATGCAATGTACTCACTTATATATTTGCCTACATGTAAACATGTGACTTGCGATCAAAAGTAGAATTTGATTGTTGATAATATTTGCTTGGCCCGTCACTTATACACATGTTCCTATCGTTTTTTTTTTTTTAATTAGCTTATATTTATTACAGTGTTTAAAGAAATTGTCTTTGATATAGAAAGCTGTGAGTTCTATAACTGGCAGAATGTTTTTAGAAAGTAAAAAATAAATAAACACAGTCTTTATTTTTAACAATTGTTTTCAATGGAGGAAACGATTTAGCATTGACCCTCAAACAATTACTCATGTGGGAGGGACCTCAGGTGTAGATTAAAATTCCATACAGTTCAACCAGAAGATTGACAGTTTGACTTGCCACTTAAAATTGTGTTAGTTCCCAAAAGAGGCACATTCCCACCCGAGCTCCATTAGCTCGATTACACAGGTCCTGTATGAACTCCCGCAATCCTAACTCGTAGCTACAGGAACTATTGCAGAAGAATTTAAGTAGCTATTACATGACTACCGCAGACTTTTTTAATGCAAGAACTTACTGATATGTAGTCAGGGAGCTTGACACATAAGGGAAATAGCTTACGAGATTAGCAAGGGTCCTGACGAGTACACTTAAGCACATGTAAATGTAAAGTTACGAGTCAGAGCCCAGAAACACATTAATTCCCATGGCAACCTCAGTAAAGTTAAAGAACATCTGTAAATATTGCAACATTGGGTTAAAAGAGCCATGTGTTTCCCACAGCAATTCAGAAACATTTCTATGATATGCTATTTAACTTATTACATGGTATTACATGGCAGGTAGGTGGGTGGGCAGGCATTAATCCCTAGGGCACCATATTAATCAGGTGTCTAATTCTTTGCTCAGGTATTTATAATTTACATTGTGATTTAGTTTACACTTCTTTAAAATTGTTTTATAGGCCTGGGTTAAGCATCAGAAAGACTTATTTGGTGTTTTAGAATGCATAGGCTTGAATTTGATGCTATTAGTGTCCTGAAAACTTCTTCGGGCTGTTTCTCTCCTAGTGGGACACTCGTAGCTCCTGTCTTGTAAATGTTCTCATATGGGTTCGTTGGTGATCCAGTGGTTAGGATTCAGTCCTTTCAACGCTGCAACGTAGGTTCAATTCCAATCAGGGAACCAAGAGGTCACACCACCCTGAAGCCATGAAGGGTTAGGCCTGGTCAGTACTTGGATGGGAGACCTCCTAGGAATACCAGGAGCTGTAAGCTGTAGCCCACTGGAGAAGGAACTGGCAACCCATTCCAGTGTCTCTGCCATGAAAGCCAAGGGCATCAGTATGGTGTTGTGCTGTCACAGAGAGTCGGACGCAACTGAATGACGCAAACACACACAAACACACAAGAGGTTTAGCTGTTCTTGCTGGAGGTTGAGTTTATACATAAGGGTTTGTCTCGCTGTAAGTACTTGCAGAGCAGATATTACATATAAACCACATGAAAAATGTGTTTAAATTTAATTTGATTAATGGCATTTCTCAGTTTCCTGGATTATGAATCCATCTGAGGCAGTAAAATTAGTAGTCTATGGAAACATTTTTTTGCATGAAAAAATCCAGAATAAGCATTTAAACACTTACCTTGAAGTTAGCGAAATGTATTGTTAAATCTGACAGTTAAAAATTAGAGTAGACACCCTCTTGAAACCCAGGCTAAATTAGCATAACATTAATAATTTGTTTAGGCCAATAAAGGGAAGGCAAATGCTGAAACATTTGTATCAAGCTCTGGGCTTCCTGTTTGTGCTGTAAAGCAGTCTGGTATATGTAGTGTGGCACCATGTTAGTAGGTCCTATGTATTTTTATAGAAGAGTCCTTCTGTGCTTCACATTCACACTTGATTACCACCCCTTCAGTTTGTCAATTCCCTGTCTCAAGTACTACTGCTGTTGGTATGTTTTCTCTCTCTCTTCTCCCCTCCTCTCTTCCTCCCCCTCTCTCCCCATGTGGGTGTTCAAAGCCGAATTCTTGTTTCCTGCATATAACTTTATAAGGACACTAGACTTTACGATATAACACACATTTTTATGATAATCACTGCCTGTTTCATACCAAATATGTGAAACCCAGGAAACTTATTGTCATGATCCCCCTGACCATCCTTTGGGTTCAGTCATTCTTATTATTATTTCATTTGTTTTTATGTTAAGTTGATTACCCTATGTATGTTAATTACTGTATGTTATGTTGCTTCCCTATGTGTGATTGACTTGTGATGTTTGATTCTGTATGTTGCATGTTTGGTTCATGAAGTGTGTTAAATCACATATATAGTTGTCAGTGTGGGTAACGTTTGCGAGGCTCGCCAGGGGCGCAGCAGTTGTTCAAGCTCATAAATATATAAAAAAAAAAAAATAAGGAAATCATGTACAAAACATTATACCACACTCACACACAGCACAGTGGGAGAGACAGGAAGCCTGGGATTTAGGTTGCAAACTAATTAGACCCATACTCAAAAATTGGCCAAGGTGGGAGAAAAATTGCGGACGAAAACGTAAAGTTTCTGAAACAGCAGGAAAACGAGGCTCAGCAAAGCCAGGGTCGCAGAACTTACAAAATGCACAATGCAGAAGACTGTAACATTAAACGAACAACACCAGGCACGCAGGACTTAGAAAATAAACCACACCGAATATGTAGTTTGTCTAGTCTCCTTAGTAATAGAAGTAGGTCACTGAAGTTCAGGCACGCAGGACATAGAAAATACACCACACCGAACACACTAACACTTACACGAACAACGCCAGGCACGCAGGACTTTGAAAATAATAAACGGCAGTCACTGCGCGCCACGCAAACATTCAGCACACACACAGTGGAGAAAGACACAGGGAAGGGACAGGGGGAGTGGATGGAAAGAGACACATGGCATTCCCAAGCACAAAACTTGCAGGTTAACAAACCCGGCAATGAGTGCCCGTACAGTAGGCGAGACGAAAGGCTCATGGAGAGCCACGAGATGAGCGTTAAAGGTGCTCATCGTTGGGCTCGCAATGATTATATTACAGCCATGAGTTTGCCGTTTGTATTTGTGCATCACTAGGCATTTTAAAAGATTAAAACCTACATTAGTAATGTGCCTATTTGATTCATATACCTCCAAGAGGTTAAAATGTGGTAAAGCAATGACCTGGCTTTAATAAATATTGTGATGAACTGGCCACAATAACTGTCTTATTAGCAAACCCTTGGAGATGACAGCATTGCTGTATTTTCTAACATTGCTCACCACTTTCTCACTGAAAGATCATCCACTTCCTACACTCAATATTACTATCTTTTGAGTATGTATTGGGGGATTTTTATGATTTTGGCCAATTTTTTTGGGGGGGTTTGGCCAATTGAATAGGGCTCTATTTAAGCACATAGCATATTTTTTTACAGACATTTTTAGTTCTTCTATCTATCTTCTATCCAAAAGCAAGGTCTTCACTAACTATGTAAGCACAGAGTATATTTTTTTACAGAAGTTTTTAAAGCCCTTTTTAATTGGCCAAATCGCAATTTAATAAGGCTGTAGGTTTGCACTTGGTAAACCTTAAACTTTAGTAAACCAAGCCCAAAGATTTGCTCATATAAAAATAAAAGAATCTAGATCTCATTGTGTTAAATTAGTTAGAATGTCTTCAACTATTAATAAATATGTTTCATGGCATACAGAGATATTTATAAAGTACTTACAAATGCCACAATGCTGTAAAGTAACATGTTGTAAAAGACTATTCATTTTGCGTGTTAAGCAAACATACTCTGTGTAAACATAGATTCTTTTTTTCCAGATATGTTGAAACTGCTGCAGATGTCTTAGAATTAGTAAAAAAAGGATTACAGGTGCGAGTTAAGCATCCAACCCTAATACATGCAGACTCTTCTCGTTCACACTTGGTTGTGATCTTGACCATAACAACGCATCCTGCATTGAACCATGCTTTTGGTATGTATTAAAATATAATCAAGTGCTTCCATTTGCACTGTATATATGCAGTTACAGAGATGATATTATCTACCAGTTAGATTAATGTATATATTTACAGCAGCTTCACAATAAAGCATTACCATTAAAAGATATACAGCCTTATTAAATTGCGATTCGGCCAAATGAATAGAGCTCTATTTAATCACAGAGCATATTTTTTTTAAAGACGTTTTTAGTTAGTGAAAACCTTGCTTTTGGATAGAAGTTTACTAACTAAAAACTTATGTAAAAAATATATGCTCTGTGCTTATATAGAGCCCTATTCAATTGGCCGAATCACAATAAAATAAGGCTGCTAATTAGCAAATCATTGTATTGTTATATGGACCCAATAAGATAAAATATGTAGATTGTCTAGTCTCTTTAGTAACAGAAGTAGGTCACTGAAGTTCAGTAATTTCAATGATGTATCCAGTAAGGGATATGTAAGAGACATTAACAGACTAATGGATAAATTATACTGACCAATGGCAATGAGCAAGCATTCAGTAAAGACTTTCAGTAGAAAGTGAAAGTGGTAGCTAGAGATTTAGGCCCTTATTAACAGCCTTATTAAATTGCGATTTGGCCAATTGAATAGACCTCTGTAAGCACCGAGCATATTTTTTTACAGAAGTTTTTAGTTAGTGAAAACCTTGCTTTTGGATAGAAGTTTAGTAACTAAAAACTTATGTAAAAATATATGCTCTGTGCTTATATAGAGCCCTATTCAATTGGCCGACTCACAATAAAATAAGGCTGCTAATTAGCAAATCATTGTATTGTTATATGGACCCAATAAGATAAAATATGTAGATTGTTTAGTCTCTTTAGTAACAGAAGTAGGTCACTGAAGTTCAGTAATTTCAATGATGTATCCAGTAAGGGATATGTAAGAGACATTAATAGACTAATGGATAAATTATACTGACCAATGGCAATGAGCAAGCATTCAGTAAAGATTTAGGCCCTTATTATCAGCCTTATTAAATTGCGATTTGGCCAATTGAATAGACCTCTGTAAGCACCGAGCATATTTTTTTACAGAAGTTTTTAGTTAGTGAAGACATTGCTTTTGGATAGAAGTTCACTAACTAAAAACTTCTGTAAAAAAATATGCTGTGTACTTATATAGAGCCCTTTTCAATTAGCCGAATCACAATTTAATATGGCTGTTTATCTGTTTTTGTATAAAAAATTCTATAACAGTAGAGCATTAAAAAAACATGGATAACATGCTAACTGTATCAATTTGAAGCTGCTTACATGAAAATATATACTTAATGGCTGTTTTTTGTAACTGTTGGTTCACTTGTACTAATGGGTGCACAGTGTACATTTTACAAAATAGCAACAAATTCTCATTAACAGTTTCCATTTACTTGGAATATGAGACTTGATACTTAATATGATTGATAATAATATAATTAACTTCTTTGTATTTGAAAATAGTACTAGGTGCATGCATATCACACTACTATTTTGGAAAAAAAATAATACTTGAAATACTTACTAGTTTCAAATCATGAAGTTATCAAAAGCTAAACATGGCCTGAGTCACATACTCAATTCCATGTTGTGTCACACGTATACAAAAGTAGCTCCTAAATAATCAGCGTCAAATTTGAATATGTTGGTATTCCTCTTTTCTTACAATGTGCTCCTTTCCATAATTCCTTAGTGCAGAATACATCTCTAATGTGATCTATATATCTCCTGTGATCAACAGCAGCTGCAAAGCACCAGGGATCACAGCAGGATAGGTGACTTTTTATTCATTAGGGTAGAAGGACAGATTATTTTTATAGAAGAATGATCTGACTACCTACATATATTTGGGCTCTTTTATTGACCCCTACAGACACCTACTTTTTATAGACAGTGTCAAGAGTGTGTTTGTGTATTAGTGCTAGGGATTCAGTTGTTTGTCAGAAATATTAATATTAAGTAACAGAGGGAGCCTGACATATTACTAGCACACCCAGGCTTAACAGCAGACAGCTAAAGTTCTCTTTGCAACTGTCACTATTTCCATGGCAACCTGCGACATCACAGTTTTGATAGTAGAGATCCTGAGTGAAGGGCTGTCATCACAATCACCAGTTGGCAGCTCTGGCCAGACCCTCTCAATCCCTAATCTGTGATCTAGGTACTGCACCTCCTCCCTTGCAAATTACCACTTTTCATGGCTAATGGTCAATCCTGTTTGCTGGCTTTTGACCCAGGACCCTGGCTAGGTGGTCTACATGTTCCTGCCAAGTATGGCTGAATATGGCATTGTCATCCAGATACACATGGGTGAACTCCAGGCACCCAAGTAGTAGATGGATAACAAGCCATTGTAAAATGGAAAGGGTATTCTTCATCCAAAAGTGCATAACTGTAACTGGTATAGCTCAAATGGGGTAGTGGATGCTATCTAACCGTTCATCTGCTGTAGGCATAGGGTACGCATCATTACTTATCTTGTCATTTAGCTGCCTATTGTCTACACAAAACTGGGTGGTCCTGTCCTTCTTAGGGACCAACACCACAGGGGACGCCCAAGGAATAAAAGATGGCTTAGGTCTAGCATATCATCTAGCTCCTTACTATATTTTCATTCACAGTCTCAGGTACCTTATATGAAGATAAGCTGGGTACCTTGATCTAACAAAATTTCACTCAGGAACCCAAGGCATTAGCTGTAATGCAGCCAAGAGCTACAGCCTCCTGAAATCGTAAATCTTGCCCGAATTACTAGGCCTGGCAAGGGGGCCAATTTATACAGTACCTACAGCCACTTGGCAAGCGCAGCGATTGCCCTGGTCTCCTGCTAAGGGATTGTTATAGGCAATGGCTAGCAGCGTTTTGAGAAGACCAGCTTTCATTGCACCCTCCAAGGATGCCCATCCCTCTATGGATGTGTCACCCTGTACAACAGGCTGCTCTTCCAAATATACATTTCCAATTTAAAAATGAAAAGAAAGAAAATACACCTTAGTTGTCACCAAAATTACTCCCCTGCAGAAATAAATGTTTGAATTGGAAATATATATATTTTTTTAAACATGATTTTATTTAATCCATTTAAAACATAATTCAAAATAAATAAATGTGATAGATCAGCTACTTCTTTCCGGACTATATCATCTTTATTAAATAATTACAATATTTTAATAATTCCAAAGACGTCACCTGAATCTATCTATGGTAAAGATTAGATTTTATGTGGATATTTTTTATATATCCTTGATTTGATCCTTTAAATCATTGCTAATCTTTTAACTGAATTCAAAATCTTATGGCTTGGTTAGAGGTTGTAATAATGTATTTGTTGCACATATTTAAAGTGCTGTAGTGTATTTAAAGTGAATAATTAAATGTATTTATTAATTGATTAAGTAAATGAAAAAATACAGTGTTGATAATAAATTATTAATTGATTGTAGGGGATGGTCCCTAAGCTGTCTCTTATGGTGAAACTTGAGATCTATCACTTTTCTCTTACTATAATGTGCTGCTATCTGTACTATCTAGTGTAAATACTATATGTTGTGAAAGAATGGAGGCCCACCATGAACCTCCTAAACTATAATGTGCACCTACTCTATATAAATCAAAATTCCAACCCAAAAATATCTGATACTTAATATATATTAATGTATATTTATTATAGATACTAAAAAGATAAAGAAGTGCTATTGTTGTTGCGCTATAATTGTAACTTTCAATTGGACAGTATATACTTAGAACAGTTAATATGAAAACAATTCAAAACTCCAAATAAATGCAAACTTTGTAGTTTAATATTTGGTCTGAGCAATAGTCATGTAAAAAGCAGTCTTATCTTGTTTTTGGAGTGTCTATGTCTGGATGGAGACGGATTGATGCAAGCGTATTCACGTCTCATACAGGGCTCTGGTGATGTCACAAGCAGGTAAAAAGCTGATTTACAGTGGATGACGCCCGTTTCATGGTTGCTTCTTTGTGGGCCTGAGTATACATTTCCCCCTCCAGTCCTGTCTCCCCAGTCAGTGCACTAGCCCTAATACCTCTAAAGTCCTTTCGACTGAGATCAGGTGTAGTAGTATCTTGGTTGTACCTGCCTGGTAGGGGTCTAGTCCTTTCCTCTGCCAGGATGTGACAATACTGAATCACTTGGTCCTTTGGCCAGGGATTAGTCTAACCCTCAATGAAAGCACCAAATTCAATGCATCTGAGCACTTCGATGGGGTCCTCCATTTTTGTTTCTGCCCCCAGCCTTTGGGTTGGGAGATAACTATCACAGTGCACCCCAAGCACATGGCCAGAGCGATTGGTGAGGGTAATCTAAATCAGATGGGATAGGTGGCAGATACCCCATTTTGATGCTGGCACCAATATTTTAGCATGGTTGAGGATAAGCAAAGACTTTAATTTTGGCACAACAACACCAAAGTCTCTCACCAGTCCTTGATGGGATAAGGCCTTTTTTGCTCTTGGAAGGACCAGGGTGCCCCCTTTTGAAAACCCAGTTCACATTGGTGGGCTCTGGCCTGAAAATGGAACAACACCCCCATTTCTAGGGTGGGGGAATGAGCTCCCTGGATCTTTTGGCTGGAGCCTTGCCACCTAGGAGTCCTCAAGCCCTCACTGGAGCATGGATTGCTCACGGTAGGGAAGAAGGAGCACATAGTGCACAATCCAGACTTCCACATCAGTGGTGTGCGTGTATTGCAAGCTTAGGAATATCCTCTCTCAGCCTGGTAGCATCCACTTTTGCGACTTAAGCCACCTGCTGCTATTGGGAGAGGACCAATTCAAAGCAACGGATGCAATTTACTTGCCTCTTTTATGAAGGGTAATATACTCAACATTCTTCTCACAATGCAAATCCAACACGATCAAAAGAGGTCTTACACAGTGTCCCTCCCAAGCCAAACACTAGAGGTCAAGGAGGACAGCCTGGACACATCTCCCAAACAGCTGTTTATTAAATGATGGACATTTACTGTGTAATGAATAAACAGTAAATATTTCCCATACCCCCACAGATGACACAGCCAATCAGGATGCCCCCATATAGTTCAATTTAGCACAAGCTTTCGCATCTTTAGTACAAACAGCTTTATATCAACAATAGTTTTCCTACAAACAATTATTATTAATATTGCAATTTATTAATATTGCATTATTTCTGGCCTGTTGGAACTATCGCAAACAGGATTTAAAGCATGTAGTACTTCGAAATCTACCCTCCCATTTTTCAGTGATGTAACGCTTACGATCTCTCTTTCCATTGGCTCCATCTGAACCCGTAACTACGAAATTGATTAATTGTTTGCGTGCGAGCACGCAACTCCGATAGCCGTGAACTGGTTTACAAAATAGTGTCCATCGCTCGTAGCACGCAGCCCTTTCTAATTTAATGGCAACGTAACTTGGCCAAATTTGAAGCATGCAGCCCTTACATGCTACACATTGGACTTACGAGGCTGGAATTTAATATGACCCTATATAAGTATATTTCATAGATTTGGGAATTCTCTCCTATTTATTAAACACTATGATTTAAATGGAATTTAATTATATGGAATAAATACACACTATAGTGTGTTTGTATCAATCTATCTTTCTATCTCTCTATCGAGTGAAGAAAGAAAATAAGCGAATAAAGGATACACTTTATTAATAAACAAAAGGGTTCAAATATATATATATATATATATATATATATGTATATATATATACTAAATACATATACTAAAGTGTTATAAGTCAAATATCAATGAGGGATAAAGTTGTATAGTACAATGCAATGGAATCTAAAAGAAAAATATAAGATTCTATGACCTCCAAAGAGGTTCCTTCTGATTGGTAGACCCAGCTACACGTGGTCCCAAAACTAGCTGAAAGCACTTTACAAAATAAGGGTAATTTACCCAATTCCATAACTGAAGATAAAGGTATATAGGAGGATTATGCTAGTGCCAATGGAATCTAAACAAAGATTAGAACCATACTATGACCTCCAAAGAGGCTCCTCCTGACTGAAAGTTCAAGCTAAATGTGATCCCAAAACTGGCTGAACTTATATCAGAAATACTTGAATACTGGTAAACTATCATTTGTTGTTGTAGTTCTTCGGTCATTTCCAACTCTCCTTGATGCTTTGAACACCAGGAACATCTATTGTTATGTCTTCAGTGGTGCTTATCCATAACGTTTTCTTGGCGTGGGTAACCAGTTTTTTCTCCAGTGGACCATGATTTGCCTGACTTCTGCTATGACCTGCCCATCTTGGGTGGACCTACTTGGTATAGCTCAGAGCTTCATTGAAGTACACAAGCCCCTTCATTACAACAAGGGAGAGATCCAGAAGGGGAACCTATATAATAGTTGCAATGAAAACATACAATGTTTCTTACTTCTCATTGCGCAACAATTTATTAGTATTAGTATTTATTCACTGTTTAGTGTTATTAATGAAAACCTTGATACTGTGTCCTATTACCGCTACAGTGTAATAGCTGCTGAATAATAGACACCCATATTGGCATCTAAGCTGCAGTATCGAGCTAGGAGTAGACATCTTGCACTGTTAACGCAATGACATCATCTAGCATGTGACCAATAGTACCCTGATGTCCATTTCACCACCTAACATGGCTTAATTATAGGGGGTGGTCCTAGGGATCAATGAATGTCCCTAATATAGCATTTTCAATTTTACTATTTAATAATAAATAATTAAAGCAAAAGATGACTGGATCAAAATATTTAAGATATGGCAAACATGGAACATAATGGAAGTTAAAAAAAACAATAGGTCTTACTACATGAATAATATATGTAAATGTAATCACATATATAGTTGTGAGCGTACGAGTTGTTGCTAACGCTGCGGGCTCGCGTAGCGAGGGCCGCGGCTCGCGTAGCGAGTCGCGGGCCTCGGCCTCGCGAAGCGAGGGCACTGTGCCAGGTTGTCAGTTGCTGGCATGGAGCGCCGAAGGCGCTCCTTGCCAGCAACTGAGGACCCTCGCGAAGCGAGGGCCTCAGTTGCTGGCTTGGAGCGCCGCAGGCGCTCCATGCCAGCACCTGAGGACCTCGCAAAGCGAGGTCTTCAGTTGCAGCAATTGCGACCCTTGCAAAATTTCAAAAAAAGTTTACGTCGCAACACATTACGACACTCGCAAACAACATACGACACACGTTCACACACATTACGACACTCGCAAACAACATACGACACACGTTCACACACATTACGGCCTCGCAACACTCGGACGCAACTCGCGAACATTACAAAATTAAAAACACAATACATACACACAGCACATATATAAAAAGCTTACCTACACAAACAGAAAGCACCCAGGACCTCAAAAATGCAACTTACAACTTAATTGCACTCAAAATAAAAGAGTTTAGACACTAAATAGTTTGTTAAGCGACACAAAAAATGGCCGACGAATAAAACGAAAACGAGGCTACACACGCAAACACCATACGAGACACGTTACCACACATTACGACTTCGCAAACATCGGACGCAACACGCCGACATACAAACATTTAAAACTTAAGAAAGACACACAACAAACACATAAAAAGCTTACCTACAGCAAGAGGAACCAGCCAGCACCTCAAAAAAACAACTTACACCTACATTTAAATCAAAATAAAACACTTTAGACACTAATACCATCGCTAAGCGAGAGAAAAAATGGCCGACGAACAAAACGAAAACGAGGCTTCAGACGTAACTACACTACACTTACTCGCAATAATGAAACACATACTATGCGGAACGTATCACAATCATATTAAACACCATTTTGAACAGTAATACGCAGAAAATGGCGGATGGAACGCAAATTGTAAGCTGGAACGCAAATAGCGCATGCGTATTGCGTTCTAACGGTCTCACTTTCCAGAACTTTCTACAAGTTTATAAATACTGCCTATTTCAAACAAAAAAATACATTTCTCCTCAGGTGATCAACGGAGTGACTTCTGAGATAACTGCTGCTTTTACTTGAGAAGACAATTCTTTACTAATTTACTACTTTGCATTGTGCAAATTACAACTGAGAGGTAAGCTATAATATATTACATTTTATTATCAGGACAGGTCAAACAAATAAAAAAAAAAATAGGATTTATGTAGTGACATATATGGCACATTTATGTGTATAGGCTCAAAAAAAAAATATGGTTCATTTAACAAACATAATTCAATATTAAACAGAGGTTTATGTATAGTGACATCTGACATGCACATATATGTCTATAATGTATAGTGACATCTGACACGCACGTATATGTATAGAATGTATAGTGACATGTGACATGCACATTTATGTCTATAATGTATAGTGACATCTGACATGCACGTATATGTATAGAATGTATAGTGGCATGTGACATGCACATTTATGTGTATTGCCCCTGCATAGTGACATGTGACACGGACATATATGTGTATCATGTATATTGACATGTGACACACACATTTATGTGTACTGCCCCTTCATAGTGACATGTCACACGGACATATATCTGTATAATGTATAATGACATGTGACACCCACATTTCTGTGTATTGCCCCTTCATAGTGACATGTGACATGGACATATATGTGTATAATGTATATTGACATGTGACACACACATTTATGTGTACTGCCCCTTCATAGTGACATGTGACACGGACATATATGTGTATAATGTATAGTGACATGTGATACGCACATTTATGTGTATTGCCACTGCAACAAAATTAGCTTAAAACAAAATCACTAAACAACTACATTTAAATGACATTATATGTCATGTATACTGATATGTCACACGCACATATATGTGTATCATCTATAGTTACATCTCACACACACACATTTATGTGTGTTGGAAAAAAAAAATATAAGGTTAATTTAACCATTTAAATATGAGTCATGTATACTGATATGTCACACGTACACAAAATAATTACATTAAACTATGGAATGTGCTTCATGTATGTGGCATATGTGTGTAGCCCCCAACAAAAAATAAGGTTAATTGAAACAAATTACACGACTATATTTCAATGACATTCATTTACTTCAATTCAATAGATCATATAAAGCTGAATCTTTTTATTTCTTTGAATATTCAAACAGACTCTGCATCAATAGCGTCTATCAACAATTTGCACCATCCCTTTTAAAGAACACCAACAAAGAAGAAGAGGTAAGATACAACAAGACATTACATGCTCAAAAGGCCATGCTTTGCTACATGAAAAATTATAAATATACAAATAACTTTTTCACTTTCTTTTTCAAAAAGACACTACAAGAAGACCGGCGCATTAAGATTGGCAGGAGGGGACCGTCTGTCATTCAAAACTTCAAGCAAGGTAAAGTATTAAGTATAAACAAGAAAGAACCATGAGCCTCATTCAATTGCGACTTCCTCAATTGAATAGGGCTCTATATAAGCACATAACATATTTTTTATACATAACTTTTTAGTTACTGAACTTCTAACCACAATCAAGGTTTTCAATAACTAAAAACTTTGCTCAATAAATATGTTATGTGATTATATAGAGCCCTCTTCAATTGGCAAAATTGCAATTCAATGAGGACCTATATATCTTTAATGGCCAAGGGCGTCACTCAAATGTGATTTGCCCATTTCAATAGGGCTCTATATAAGCACAGAGCATTTTTTTTAAAGGAACTTTTTCTTTTGTGAACACGTTGCTTTTGGATACAAGTTCACTAAATACAAAATTACGTAAAAAAATATGCTCTGTGCTGATATTGAGCTCTATTCCATTGGCCAAAACACAATTGAATGAGGAGCTCACAATATAACAAATGCAGTAACCAAAGGCCCTCATTCAATTGCTATTTTGGGCAATTCAATATGGCTATAAATAAGCACTTTTAGGCCGTTATTCTATTTTAACAAATATATGTGATGATGTGCTTATTTACAACCCTATTAAATTTTCAACATTGCAATTCAATGACGGCCTTAGAGTACTATTACATTGTAAAAAATGCTATTGAATGAGGGGCAAACTATACAACATATGGTACACACAAAGGCCCTCATTCAATTGCAATTTGCCCAATTGAATAGGGCTCTAAATAACAACATAACTATTTTTTTAAAATAAGTTTTTAGTTACTAAAAATATATCCAAAATAAAGTTTTTAAATGACTAAAAACTTATTTGAAAAAATATGCTATGTGCTTATTTAGGGCACGATTCAATTAGCCAAATCGCAATTGAATGAGACACAAACTGCTACACACAAAACTGAATTTCTTATTCAATGTTTAACAACCTATAAGCCTTACAAAGAAGAAAAAATAAGAATAACAAAAGTGTTACGCACCTAATAGCATTGTACAAAAAATCACACAAACTCATAGGAAACTAAATTAACATTCTTCTTTAATGTTTAACAACCTATAACCAGTACAATCAAGAATAAATAACTTTTGCACAAGTGGTGCGCACCAAACAGGATTGTCAAAAACTAACACAAACACATAGCAAACTACATTAATTATATTATTTCATGGTTCACTAACTATAAGCATCACAATAAAGGTTAAATAAGTATACCACAAGTGGTGTGCACAAAACAGGATTGTACAAAAAATAACATAAACACATAGCAAAATAAATTTATATTCTTATTTAATATATCACAACCCACAAGCCTTACTAAGAACCTTCAAGAACAATAACAAAAGTTGTGGGATTGTACAGAAAGTAAAAAAAAAAAAAGATAGAAAAAAATAACCATAACTGATACAATACAGTCAAATTAATACATTTTTCGATTATTTAAAAGACATTTCACTCAAACAACATTTTCTATTTTATATTACAACAGATACTGCGTGAAGACAATCGGACGAGGACTTTTTCCACAGGACCGGACCATCGGACGAGGACTCGGACCAGACCAGCAGACGAGGAATTTCAACACAGGACCAGACCAGCAGACGAGGAATTTCAACACAGGACCAGACCATCGGACGAGGACTTTCACCAACGGACCACAACATCGGACGAGGGATATCGCCACAGGACCACAACATCGGACGAGGGCTATCGCCACAGGACCACACCATCGGACGAGGACTTCCAACAGAGGACCACACCATTGGACACCGATTTTGAACCGAGGACCAACAAACATTCGGATTTAAATCACACTTCAACCAAGGTAAAGTATAATAAGTACTAAAGTATAAAACTAAATAAACTGCTTTCAGTTGCATCTGTGTCAACAGAAAAATAAAATAATTAATTTAATATCTCCCTTATTTTATTTAAATTGCTACTATGCAATACATAGCTCAATAACCACATCACTTTTTTTTTTAGCAAAGAACTTTTGCAGTGGAAAATATCTATCCACGAACAACGTTTTTAATAAAAAAAAACATTATTTTAAAAAAATATGTTACATGCTTATTTACAGAACTATTCTATTGGCCACATTCTTAGCCAGTGAGGACACGAATTATAAATTTAACTAAATATAAATGATACATTCTAAATATAAATGATACCTTAATGATTTGCCTTTTAGTTCACCAATTGTGCACAAGAATCTTTAACAGGAATTACAATTTTAAATATACACAATTACATTAACTTTTTTTTCCTTTACAGATTAATATGGCTGATAACGAGACCAAAGAAGAGAAGAAAAGACGTCAAACTAGAGAAAGACAAGAGAGATGGGCCGCCCAGCAGACACCGGAGGAGAAAGAAATTCGACGAGAAAAAGAATGCAAAAGACTTGCAAATAAAAGAATATCAGCTGCAAAAATGAAAGATACAACCAAAAAAAATAAAAAGATAATAAAGCATTTACAAACTGTTCCTAAAACATCAGATGACATTTTACAAGATACCAGTCAAGACACACCAAAAAAAAGCAACTACAAAAACAAAGCATTTACAAACTCTTACTAAAAACTTACAGGACATTTCAACCAAACAAGTCCAACATATACCAAGAAAAGCTACGAAAAAAACTAAACATTTAGAACCTGTTGTTGAAACATTTCATGACTTTTCATCTGATGAATATGAAAGTCAACATCCAATATGCTTTGCAAATTGTCCTTTACTGAAGTCTTTAGCAGTAGAGGTTCATAGTTGTGGGGACATGACTACTCAATGTCAATTTTGTGAGGCTTATTATTTTAAACAGGAGAGACCCCGAGATGGACAATTTATTAGTTGTTGTCAAAAAGGAAAGTTCAAACTTCCAGAAAGGAAACAATTTCCAACCTATTTACAAAATATTATGACTGAACCTACTTTTCCAAATTACAAAAATTTTAAGACAAACATAAGATCCTACAATAGTGCCATATCATTTGCCTCTATGGGGGCAACATTGGCTGCTAATGTACCAGGACATGGTCCTTACTGTTTTAAAGTCCAAGGACAAATTTATCATCGGACTTCACATTTACATCCAGAGGAAGGAGAGCAAAGAAAATTCGCTCAACTATATGTCCTAGATACAATGGAAGCTGTTGACCAACGTATGCAGATGGAAGAAAATAAAAAATGCTTACCCAGTGTTTTTATAGAGCTAAATAACATTATGGACAACAATCCCTACAG
This sequence comes from Discoglossus pictus, assembly GCA_027410445.1. Lineage (NCBI taxonomy): Eukaryota > Metazoa > Chordata > Amphibia > Anura > Alytidae > Discoglossus > Discoglossus pictus. The sequence continues at coordinate 147,518,348 of CM050165.1, forward strand.
TAAAGCTTACAAAAAATTGGCAGAAGTAGAAAATGAACAACTACTTCATGCACAAAGACATCAATTACCCATGCCAAAGGTTAATATGGTGCTTAAAAGAGACAGACATACTGATAAACGTTGTTATAACTTGCCAACATCAAATGAGGTTGCAATGGTCTTTCAGAATGATGAAGGAGAACCACCATTTCAAAGAGACATTAGAGTATATCCCAGAAATCAGGACCAACCATTTATTAATATTAATATCTTAAGTCCAAATTTAGATCCAATGACATATCCCATCTTTTTCCCACACGGAGAAGCAGGTTGGCAACCAAAATTAACCCTTCCCAGTTACCCAAATGCTAAAGCCAGAATCCGAAATAATGTTTCTATGCTTGAATTTAAAGTTGCTCAAATTGCCATTAGAGATGAATTTAATCCAATTTTGTGTGGTGGGAAACTAACACAACAATGGATTATTGATTCATATTTGCAAGTTGAGGCAAATAATTTAACTTTTATAAAATATCAACAAGATAAACTACGTGTAGAACAATATTGTGGACTCATGGACTATGTTGCTGACGTGGCTACAAGCAGAGACATGACAGCTGGCAAAGCCATCATTTTACCATCTTCCTTTCAAGGATCTCCTCGAAATATGAGAGAAAGATACAATGATGCTATGGCTATTGTGACAAAATTTGGAAAACCAGATTTATTTGTGACATTTACATGTAATCCACAATGGCCAGAAATTAATCAAAATCTACTTCTTGGACAAAGTGCTTCAGATCGACCAGATTTAGTAGCCAGAGTTTTTAAGATCAAATTAAATGAATTAATACGTGACTTCACTATAAATCAGTTATTTGGCAAATGTCTTGCTTATGTATATACCATTGAATTTCAAAAAAGAGGCCTTCCACATGCACATCTTCTCATAATACTTCAAGAGAAAGATAAATTAGATACTTCGGACAAAGTGGATGCAGTCATAGTTGCTGAACTACCAGATCCAGAACTATATGGTAGACTATGGAGACTTGTGGAGACCTTAATCCACAATCACCATGTATGGAAAATAATCAATGTTCAAAAGATTTTCCAAAAGATTATAGAGACAAAACATATGCAAATTGTGATGGATATCCACTTTATAAAAGAAGAGAAGGAGATAGTGCCATTATTCGTGGAAAAAAAGTGGACAATAGATATGTAGTACCCTACAATCCACATTTACTCATGAAGTACAACGCCCACATCAACGTAGAAGCCTGCACTTCCATCAAATCCATTAAATATGTCTACAAATATATTTACAAAGGTTACGATGCAGCTACTGTAGTCGTCAAAAGTGCAGACAACCCTGAAAGTAGTGAGTTAGTACATGATGAACTTGCATCTCATGTCGATGCTCGCTATGTCAGTGCGCCAGAAGCTATGTGGCGGCTTTTAAAATTTGAAATGCATGATAGATCACATGCAGTATATAGGTTAGCAGTACATTTGCCACAACGACATTTAGTCTATTTCCATGCTGGAAATGAAATGAATGCATTGGCCCAAAGTGAAGATCGTCACACTACACTAACTGCATGGTTTGCATTAAATTCCACTGATGCTCAAGCAACACAATACTTATATATTGAAATTCCATATCACTATGTTTTTGTGAATGGATTATGGAGAGCAAGAAAAACCAGAGGCAATAAAATAATTCCACGAATTTACACAGTCAGTCCAAGAGATGTTGAACGATTTTGCTTACGGATATTACTTTTAAATGTTCCAGGAGCACAAAGTTTTGAACAATTAAGAACTGTTAATGACATTGTATATGAATCCTTCCATTTAGCTGCAAGACATAGAAACTTACTCGCTGATGATACAGAGTGGGAAAGATGTTTAGAAGAAGCAGCACAATGTCAAATGCCACGACAGATGAGAGAACAATTTGCTTTTATTTGTATCTTCTCAAATGCTCCAAATGCATTAGCTTTGTGGGAGACTTTTAAAAGTAATATGGCTGAAGACTTTATGCGACGATACAATGAACCCATTGCACACTTAAAAGCCTTAATGGAAATTCAAGAAGTCTTTTTAACTCATGGATTAAGTTGTGCAAGTTTTAATTTGCCTGATCCAGGTCTAATAGATGACATTAACTTTGAAGACTATGACATTCAACTACAAGCAGAAAGAACAGAAGAAAGACTTGCAACTTTAAATACACTACAATTGCAAGCATTTCATGCCATTAAAAATGCTATAGATGATGACATGGTGACAGAGCGTTATTTCTATCTTGATGGACCTGGCGGATCAGGGGAAACATATTTGTACAATTTATTAATGAGTTCAGTACGAGCACAAGGAAAAATAGCAATGGCGTTTGCCACTACTGGAATTGCTGCACTTGTATTAGAAGGTGGAAGAACTGTTCATAGTGGATTTAAACTGCCAGTGCCTATTTTGGAAAATTCTGTGTCAGATATTCGCATGACATCCTTACAAGCAAAGAAATTGAAGAAATGTAAATTAATTATAATAGATGAGGCCACAATGATGTCATGCTATGCCCTCCAATGTATTGACCGTTTGCTTCGTGAAGTCATGGATAATATTTTTCCATTTGGTGGAAAGGTAATGTTGTTGGGTGGCGATTTTAGACAAACATTACCTGTCGTTGTACATGGAAATCGAACAGACATTATTGAAACATGTATAAAGTCAAGTACAGTATGGAAACATTTTACCCATCTTCAACTGCAACAAAATATGAGATCAGAAGGCCAAACTGATTTCAATAATTGGCTTATTAAAATTGGAGAAGGCAGAACAGAAAAAATACTACATTTACCTGACGACACTGTAGAGATCCCACCTCATATGATTTGTCAACAAGATATTATATCGGCTATATTTGAAGGGAGCATAAATAACGAAGAATATTCCGAGCTTGCCAACCAAGTTATACTGACGTGTAAAAATAAAGATGCATTAATACTCAATAATACTCAATAATGAAATCTTTAAAAAAATTAATGCACCACAAAGAAATTATCACAGTGCTGATTCTGTACTTGCTGATGACAATGAAAGTCAGGCAAACTTTTCAACTGAATTCATTAACTCTTTAACTCCTTCTGGAATGCCACCACATATTTTGCAGCTAAAGAAAGGTGCAATTATCATGTTACTGCGAAATATGAACCCCAAAAAAGGCCTATGCAATGGCACAAGATTAATTGTTCAACAATTAAAGGACCATTTTTTAGATGCTGAAATTTTAACTGTGACCCATAAAGGAGAGAGAGTTTTCATACCAAGAATAGATTTAGCACCAAGTGAAAGTAGTCTCCCTTTTATACTTCAAAGAAGACAATTTCCCATTATTATGGCATTTGCCATGACCATTAATAAATCACAAGGTCAAACTTTCAAATCTGTGGGTATTTACTTGGAAGAACCAGTTTTTGCACATGGTCAATTGTACGTTGCGTTGTCACGCTGCAAAAATCCACAGGCTATTAAAGTTTACATTGAAAACAATGAAAGTCAAGGTGATTTATTAGAAGATGGACGTATTTTTACTAAAAACATTGTCTACTATGAAGTACTATGACTTTGCAGGATACAAACTAAAGCCATGCAAACATTTTGAAAAAACATTCAAAAATACCAAACAATTGGTTGTTTAATTCAGTCATAATTAATGGAAGTCATGTTTATGGATAATTCGCCTCACAAAATACTTGCCTTGCATTTCTATGAAAAATTATGTTAAAATGTTAAGTCACTATGTTAATGTTTCTAATGTTACAAGTTTAAAAACAATATTTTCAAGTTATTTCATTCAACATATTACAAAGTTCATGTTAAGAGCTCAAGCACCTTTTAAGTCACAATGTAAATATTCTATGTTATCTTAAGATTACTACCTACATTAATGTTTATCGCCAGTTTAAGTGCTCAGTAATGAATTACTTTAATTATGTACGGTTTCAGTAGAGTTTTTCATGTATGCCTTCCTCTACATTCAATGTATATTAAACTTAACAATTATTCTGATATAAATTGCATGTTAATACTGATTAATTTCAAGTTAAACTGTTTTTACATTCAAATGTTAATACTTTTAATTCAAAATTATGTTACAAAATGTATTTACTATGTTCCTGTTTATAATGTTCAAAATTAGACAAATGTTTTGCAAAAATTACAAAGCTACATAAAAAATAAAGTTCCATTTTAAAAATATATACTTTCAAGGTTATTGCTTACATATATTTTAAACTTCATGTTAAAATTTGGTACGTTTAAAAAAGTCTTTTTACTTTTTACTTTTCTATGGATTCTATGTATATTAAAGTGAACAATTCTTCAGATACAAATTTCATTTTAAAAAACCATTACATCAACGTTTTACAAAAATACATGTTCATATCACAATACTTACAAGGGTCAAAAATATATTTAAATAACTAAACAACTTCACAAACATATACATCACATTGCCGTCATTTTTTGACGGGCAAGTCGCTAGTATATGTATATTTAATGGGAAAAATGTGGTATTGATGCTTAGTCTGCAATAAAACATATAAATAAGATCTCAAATAAAGAGATGTATATACAGAACATGAAGGCAAAATATTAAAAATGTCAAAAAAACTTTTTGTGCCAGGAGGTTTTCAACTGACAAGAGCACATCCTTTGAGGTGAAGTAAAAAGATTCCACCTTAAGAGTGGTTAAACTGTGGAATTACCAAATGAAGTGATGACAGCTGCTTTGATAAATTACTTTAAAAAAGGGATTGGATATATTTTTAAATAAAAAGGGCATTCAGGGTGAATTAGAGAGGGTGAGTATTGATCCAGGGAGGAATCCAATCACCAGTATCTAGGGTCAGGAAGTAATTTATTTATTTTCCCTTTTGAGACAACTATCAAGATTCACTGTTTTTTTTTTTTCTGTTTGCCTTCCTCTGGATGAATTAACAATTAGTCTGAATATTGCAGATCAGAGGAGATCTAAAAAGGTTGAACTTGATGGACTGAAAGTCTTTTTTCAATCTCAATTGCTATGTAACTATATATTGGCCATTTCTTTTTCTCTATGTTTTCTCAGAACTCTGAGCTGGAAGCAGGTTTTTTAACTTGTTTTAGACATTCAGATGTCAACACAGATGTACTTTTTATTTACTGTACTACTGTACGGTGGAGGGCTTCTATTACTCTTTTGCCCACCATATTATAAATGATTGTTGTGGTGAACTACCTACTCATAAAGTCCACAACCCAGGCTGAGATCCCGCTTTATGCTGATGATAGCCAGTAAGCTTGAAACAGCTGTACATGGATTGGATACTCAGTCTGTGTTTAATCCAACCTTGGCTTTGCATTAAAGCGATGTAATACAGCATGCAAAAGGCTAAAAGGAAGCCATGTTTGATAATGGCTACGGATTGAAGAGCGAGGCATTTGTGGGCACATTTGCATGTCCCAGCTCAACTTCCCAGAATGCAGTGTAATAACTGTTTTTCTCGGAATTCTGAGTTGGAAGCAGGGTTTTTAACTTGTTTTAGACATTCAAATGTGAACACAGATGTACTTTTTGTTTACTATATATATATATATATATATATATATATATATATATATATATAAAATAATCACAATGATAATAAGACCATTGTTTATTTACCACTAGGAACTAGGAAATTTAACTATGACCTTGGTAATGTCTTTTGGCATTTTACCCTTGTTACCTTTTTATTCTTTTGTTGTTAATATTTATTGTTTTTACATGTAATAATCAATATGTTTGAAAAAGGACAACAAATGATTGTTTTAGTAATGAATGTATTTATTGTTGTAACAGGCAAGTTGTATATTAATATCTGTTACCAACTCAGAAACCATGTTTTTTAACGTTATAACTTTTTTATTGTAGCGGTACATCAATATTATAACACTGTATGAACTTTCTTTGTAGACCATTGTAAAACATTACCTGCAATTTAACACATATAGAATTGTTTACTGAATCCAGAGGAAGGCAAACAGAAACAAAAAACAAGTGAAATTTAGCCAATTGTCTCAAATGGGAAAAAAAATATTTCCTGACCCCAGATAATGGTGGTCAGATTACTCCCTGGATCAATAATCTGTGTGTAACTATACATTAAAACTTCAAAACCCGAAAATGGATACATTGAAACTCATAAGTCAATACAATGTAAGAACCATAAAACTAAATATAATCCAAGTTGTAATTCACCTCAATACTATATTACTGTGTAAACTTTTTTTTAAACCATATATATATATATATATATATATATATATATATATATGTAAACCATTACATGATAATTATGACATTTGAAAATGATCCTGGTGACGGGACTACTCCCTGGATGAATACACAATCTGTAATTATTCATGAAGATCTCCAAATTGCTAAATCTATAAAGGAAACATCATAACTAAATCTAATTCAAGTGCTAAGTAAATTAGCTGAAAATGAGAACAACAGGAAATTTAAAATGCAAGTACATGCCTGATATGTAAACCATTACATGTTATTAAACACATTTCAAAATGATACTGGTGATTGGACTACTCCCTTGATCAATACAGAGTCTTTATTATTATTATTATTATTATTATTATTATTATTATTATTAACTTTTATTTGTAACGCACCGACATATTCCGTAGCACAATACAGGGGATAAAAACAAGGGAAAATACAGCATTACAAAATTCAAAAAATGGAGGACCCTGTTTTGAGCTTAGAATCTTTGCAGAAAGTGCTTTTTCCCAAAGCATCCTAGAAGACTGAAAACTCGCCACTTACAATCTAAGGGGAATGGAAGGGGCAGAAGTCAGGGAAAGATTAAACAGATAAGGAATAAAAAGGGTCAGAAGAGAAGCGAAAGTTAGAAAAGTTTTTCATTTAGAGAGAGAGAGAAGGAACAGTGGTGAGGGCTCTAGCATTTAAAATGTCTGCCCCTAGTAGTGAGATAATATATGCAAGTAGGAAAGTCAGGTGATTCCCATTTCACTATATATTTAATCAGAATTGGGGTGGGAGGGTGAGGGGCAGGGAGGGAGGACAGAACTCCCAGAATTCAGAGTAACCAGTGAGGCCTTCTGAAACCAGATGCAGGTAAAATTTGGGGCTAAAAGAAAACAATAAAATATGGTATAAGGGACTAATAGAACAGAGAGGAAGAGAGAGAAAGGGGGGGGGGGGGAGAGAGAGGGATAGAGAGAGAGCAGTTAGCAGAGAGGAAATGCAAAGACATGTGGAAAGGAGGAGATCTAGGCAAATTATACAGGCCATAAAAGGGGGAGGGGGAAGTAAAGCCAGGCAAGATACAGTAAACATATGAAAAAGTTTGAACTAATTTTAGAAATAATTCTATGTCAGCAAATATAATAACAAGCATATAGTAGAAATATTAATAAAAGATATTGGCTCCTGGGAAGATGCAGCTTTCAAGGGTCTTTAATTAAATATGAAGAGGTCCCAATTGCAAAATACATAAAGTAAATATCTTAACTAAATACAACTAAAGTGATAATTGAATGAGCTGAAACTGAGAACCAGAGGAAATAAAAAATGCAAATATCCATGCCTTGGCATTTTTTGTGTTTTTTTGCCTCACAACCTGGAATTAACATGGATTGTTTGAGGATTTGCATCATATAGTTTACGGAACATGCCCACAACTTTGAAGATGTTTTTTTTAATTTGATTGTGAAGCAAACAACAAACGGACAAAATAACAGAAAAAGTCAATGTGCATAACTATTCACCCCCCTAAAGTCAATATATTGTAGGGCCACCTTTGGCTGCAATCACAGCTCCAAGTCGCTTTGGATAAGTCTCTATGAGCTTGCCGCATCTTACCACTGGAATTTTTGACAGTGTTTGGTTAGTGGTGTCTCTTTTTTAGGTGTTGCAGCCTCTGGGGCCTTTCAAAAAAGGTGTGTATATGTAATGACAGATCATGTGACACTTAGATTGCACACAGGTGGACATCATTTCACTAATTGTGGGACTTCTGAAGGTAATTGGCACTGTATGCCTGAAAACTGGTAAGTACATACAATGAGAGTACTAAGTTCCAATAAACCAATAAGTATATTACATTTGTTGAGTGGTTTGTCAATTTTGGTGAAGTTATGTATTTTGTTGTTATTTTGTTTTATTGAAGTTATTGTCATTTATTCCAGTTCTTGAGAATGGCACATACAGCTTTTCTATGACTACAAAGAGTCCAAGTGACATAAAAGTTCATCCTTGAAGTAAAACCACTGTTCTGTATGTTTTTTGCAGTTTTTGAGACTGGTACATAGAGTTGTCTTTGTGATATAGTTGTCCTCTAAAAAGAGCCCAAGTGACTTACAAGTTTGCCCTCGTGATAAAACCACTGTTTTATTTGGTTTTTAAATAGTGGCCCTCTGAAAAGAGTGCAAGAGACATAAAAGTTAGTCCTTGAGATATGACCACTATTTTTTGTTTGTTTGTTTTGTTGGACTAATGTGTTAAGTGGGGTCCCTCATGGTTCAGTATTAGGTTTTCTCCTTTTTAACATATTTTATAATGACTTAGAGGTGGGACTGGAAACTAGTGTCTCCATTTTTGCTGATGACACAATGTACTTTGCCTCCAAAGGGATTTACATAAAAAAGAGGAATGGGCATCTAAATGGCAGATGAGATTTAATATGAACAAATGTAAAGTTATGCATCTGGGAAGGAAAAATAGCCATGCAATGTATAATCTTAATGGAGCAAAGATATTGAAAAGGATTTGGGAGTACTTGTGGACAACCACCTAGGTAACAGTGTTCAATGCCAAGCAGCAGCTGCAATGGCAAGTAAAATATTAGCATGTATTAATAAGGGTATAGAAGCAAGGGAGCAAATATAATTCTCCCACTATACAAATCCCTAGTACGCCCTCATTTGGAATATAGAGTACAATTTTAGGCACCACTACATAAAAAAGTCATTTTAGAGTTGGAAAAAGTACAAAGAAGGGCAACAAAGCTAATAAAGGGAATGGAGGGGCTAGGTTATGAAGAAAGACTAACCAAATGAAACTTATTTACTCTAGAAAAAAGGAGTCTAAGAGGGGATATGATTACCTTATGTAAATATATTCAGGGTCAATACAAGGCTTTGTCAAGGGAACTTTTTGTGCCAAGAGGTTTTCAACTGACAAGGGGACATCCTTTGAGATTACAAGTAAAACGATTTTGCCTTAAAGAAAGAAAAGGGTTCTTCACAGTAAGGGTGGTTAGTCTGTGGAATTCTTTACCAAAGGAGGTGGTGACAGCGGATTCAATAGATAACTTTAGAAAGGGATTGGATAAATAGAGAGGGAGTATTGTTCCAGGGATGAATCCAATCGCCAGTATCTAGGGTCAAGAAGGAATTTTATATTTTTTTCCCTGTTGAGACAATTGGCAAAGTTTCACTGGGGCTTGTTTTTCTGTTTGCCTTCCTCTGGATTAATTAACAATAAATCTGCGTATTGCAGATCAGAGGAGATCTCAAAAGGTTGAACTTGATGGACTAAAGTATTTGTGTTCAACCTAAATTATGATGCAACTATGTAACTATGTAACAACTTATAGTAGACAATATTTTTTGTAAATACTCATCCATCATCTAATAATTAACCCTGGCTTTCGGTTTTTTTTTATGTAAACTTTATTTTCTTCTTGAAAATGCCACATAGAGTTGTCGATGGGCAAATACAGGTTCTTTTAAAAAGAGGCCAACAGAGTTAAATGTTTGCCCTTGGGATTTATTAATTGTCATAGCAAATGCCATGATAATGGGAAATTGTCTCATTTGAAGAATAAAAGGTAAGCTAGTCACATCTATTCTTGGTATGAAAACTGCTTCACCTTTATGGGTCCCATTCAGAATTTGTGCATGGATGTAATGGTCTCTTAAATCCTGAACAATTAATCTGGTCACATTACAAAGTCCTTTTTTGGGGGTTCATATTTCTCAGTAACATGACAATGGCTCCTTTTTTGAGCTGCAAAACATGTGGTGGCATTCCAGAGGGAGTTAATGAATTGATAAATTCAGTGGTGAAATTAGATTCACTCTTTTTGTCATCACCTAGAACAGAATCAGCACTGTGATCATTTTTTTGTGGTGCATCAAGGAATTTAAAAATGTACTTATTGAGATCCAAAGCATCTTTATTTTTTGAGGTTAAGATTACTTTCTGTGCAATGTCTGATTAATGTTCTGGGCTTATTCCATTTGGGAATATTGCTGATATGAGTGAATCTTTGCAATAATAATTCTGCTGGTATTTCCACAATATTGTCAGGTAAATTGGTTACTACGTCTGTTTTGCCTTCTCCAATTTTAATTAGCCAATCATTGAATTCATGTTGTCCTTCAAATATCATATTTTTTGCTAATCTAAAGTGTGTAAATTCTTTCCATAGTGGACCTGACTTTATACATGTTTCCACAATGTCTGTGCTATTGCCACGTACAACCACAGGTAATGTTTTTCTGAAAGCTCTAATTGAACTTATCAACAAATTATAGAGATACGTTTTTACAGATCCACAGTTTCATTAGGATAAAAATAATGCTCTTTGAGTAAGTCATCATCTATTGCTTGTTGTATTGCATGGAAAGCGTTCATTTGCAAATCATTTAAAGTGGCAATTTTTTCTTCAGTTTTTTGTTTCTCAACATCAGCGTCATAGTTGTCCAGGTTGATATCATCTATAATTCCTGGATCTGAGAGATTAAAGGTTTCACAACTTAATCCATGACATAGAAACACTTCTTGAATTTCCATTAATGCTATTAATTCCGATATGGAGTTGTTGTACCTTTGCAAGAATTCTTCCTACATATGTGTTTTAAATGTTTCCCATTCCAAGTCAGTGCATTTGGAAAATTGCAAAATATGCAGATGTGTGCAAACTGTTCACTCATCTGACGTGGCATTTTAGATAGAGCTGCTTCTTCGAGACATCTCTCCCACTCTGTGTCATCAGCAAGAAATGTTCTATGTCATGCAGCTAATTGAAAAGTGTCATAAACTGTGTCATTGACAGTTCTCAAGTCTTCAAAACTTTGTGCACCAGGAACATTTAAAATTAGTAAACGTAAGCAGAAACGTTCAATGTCTCTGGGACTTACTGTATATATTCTGGTAATAATTGTATTACCACCCTTTTGTCTATGACTCCGTTTGCTATTGACAAAAACATAATGATACGGAATCTCCTTATATAAGTATTCCCTTGCCTCAATATCTTTGAAATTTTGGATAAACCAAGCAGTAAGTGTGGTTTGTCGATGTTCACTTTGTGCAAGAGCATTTTCTTCATTGCCAGAATAAAAGTAAACTAATTGTCTTTGTGGCAAATGTACAGCTAATTGATATACAGCATGTGATCGATCATGCATTTCAAATGTTAGAAGCCGCCACATTGCTTCTGGCACACTGACATAGCGAGCATCTACATGAGATTGATGCAAAAGAAATGGCACTATTGTAAGAGCGTATATTTTGTTTAAATTTTTTGTAATTTGGGAAACTTGGGTCACTCATTATATTTTGTAGATAGTTTGGGAATTCTGCTCTTTCTGGCAGTTGTACTTTTCCCTTTTGACAACAACTAATAAACTTACCATCTCTTGGTCTTTCACTAAGAAAATTATAAGCCCCACAACATTGACAAAGCACATTCAACATACCACAATTGTGAGTTTCAACATTTATATGTGTAAATAAGGGATTTTCCTGTGAATGCAGATGAACATTAGAATCCATTTCTACATTATTACCATTACCATATTTTTCACATGTTTGTGGTTCAATATGTTTTAGTTTCCTAAGTCTCTTACGCAGACTTTTGGTCGAATCCATGTGTCGTCAATTTGACATTCGTTTTCTGGCTTCTTTTCATAGGTTTTTCTTACTCTCCTCCAATTGTTTCTGTCTCCATATTTTATGTAATTTGTTGGCCAGACGCTGTTTATACTGTTTGCTGGTTTCTGGCTTCTCCCATCCATCAAAAACTGTAATGATCAATGTGAATGTTTATTTGCAACGTACCAATTATATAACTGAAGCATTTTTAGGTGGATGACTAATTTAATATAGCTTACCTCTTCACCTGGGGTTTCCAGTGTTGTCAATGCAGTCTGTCTTTTGCAATAAATTCTGTTACGCTCTTCTTCTTTCACTCTCTTCTTGGTGTCCTCCAATTGTTTTTCTCTCCATCTTTGTTTTCTTTCTCTGTTGTTTGTTTTTCTTCCTGGTTTCAATCTTTTCAGCCATTGTAATCTGTAATGTAAAATGTAAAGCTCTATGTGTAACCTACAGTTGATTATATTTAAGCATTTTAATCTTCTTGAATCATTGATTTTATATTTTTTGAATTTGAAATAGATAAACATATGTAATTATTTTTTACAATTTATTGATTTTTTTTTTTTGAAACATGCAATGTGTAGTGGCGCATGAAATGAGTGTGTTGGGTCTGTGGCGGCTGTGTGTGAAAGTGACCCAGGTAAGTGACTTGGAGTAGCCGAGAGAGTGCAAGGTGTGATAGAGAGAGAGAGAGTAGTGCGTGATAGAGAGGGATAGTGCAGAATGTTCTTCAGGCATTCTATCTTCAATGTATAGTTCCTTAAATCTATTCTTTACTTCCACTGCATATTCACAAGGGATGTTATTTATTTTGTATCTACATAGTCTGATGATTTTCCCTCTTTTCTTCAGTTTAATTTTCAACTTTGTAATAAGAAGCTTGTGGTCTGAGCTGCAGTCAGCTCCAGGTCTTGTTTCTGCTGACTGTATAGAGCTCCGCCATCTTTGGCTGCAAAGTATATAGTCAATTTGATTTCTATGTTGTCCATCTGGTGATGTCCATGTGTGGAGTCCTCTCAGAGTCTGTTGGAAGAGGGTGTTTGCTACGACCAGAGAATTATCTTGACAACATTCTATTAATCTCTGACCTGCTTCTTTTTGTACTCCAAGGCCGAATTTGCTAGTTATTCCAGGTGGCTTTTGGTTCCCTACTTTAGCATTCCAATATCCTATGATGATCGTAACATATTTTCTTGGTGTTATATCTATAACGTGTTGAATGTCTTCATAGAACTGGACAACGTCAGTCTCTTCAGCATCCGTGGTTGTAGCATAGACTTGGATCACTGTGATATTAAATGACTTGCCTTGAATTCAATATGAAATCATTCTGTCATGTATTGGGTTGTAACCGAGCTCTGCTTTGGCCACTCTTTGATTGACTAGGATGGCTACTCCATTTCTTCTGCGGGATTCTTGACCACAGTAGAAGATCTGGTGGTTGTCTGATGTGAAATGTCCCGTTCCAGTCCATTTAAGTTCACCAATTCCAAGGATATCAATGTTTAACCTTGTCATTTCATTCTTGACCACATCTAGTTTGCCTTGGTTCATAGTTCTAACATTCCAGGTTCCTATTCTGAATTGGTCTTTGCAGCAGCGGACTTTCATTTTCCCTTCAGACATAGACATACTTTGGCCCAACCACTATATTAGATCTGCTGTTACTTGTATTTGCCCTCTGCTCTTCCTCAGTAATCTAGTAGGCACCTTCTGACTTGGGCTCATCTTCCGGTGCCATATCGTTATGCCTCTGGTTGTGCCTGTCCATAAAGTTTTCTTAGCAAAGATACTGAAGTGGGTTGCCAGTTCCTTTGGCACTCATTGCCTAAGTCCCACATGTCGTCGGGATGAGCGTCTTCGGCGCTCATTGCCTAAGTCCTGCGTGTTGTGGGGATGAGCACCTGTGGCGCTCACCTCCACCAGGGCAATGAGCGCCTTTGGCGCTCATTGTTGGGCTGCAGTTGCGGGGCTCGCTATGCGAGCCTGCAATTTAAACATAGCGTTACCAACAACTTTTGGCAAGCCTGCAATTACGACAACTATATATGTGATATATTTACGGTCTCACACCTGCAGCAACCTGACTGCCCCCACTGACAGGATCAGTAGAGGAGTTGAAAGTGCAGTCTCAGCAGCCGGGGGGTTCTGCTCCTTCATCTCCTGATGACAGGGATATCAGTACATATGGAAATGTCTGCTTATATGTTATCCCTTTCCAGGGCGGGCAGCTGATAAATGTACCCCCCTCCCATCCCTCTTAAAGTTTTTCTTGCAGCTCTACCATGTGTGGGACCCTTCATTTATAAAATCAGCATATTTAAATTTTTACTTTATTAGCATATCTGTCAGCAAATTACCTCATTTTAAAAACAATCTGTTTTATTTGCTTGTGAGTTTGCAATAAAAACATTGATAGAAAGATGTGCAAGAAGGTTTTATTACACCTTTTTTACAAAAAAGCATTTAAGAGTTTTATTTAAAAATATGTTGACTTTGAAAGCTTTAAGTCTGTCAGTTTGAGTGATATAGAAATTCCTAAGAAAGGGAGAGCATACAATAAGTACTCAGCCATGTCTATGATATTAAAAATATATTAGCAGGTGCTCTCTCCACAAAAGTTTTTTTGGTCAAAGTGCAGAAATACAATATTAATTTTTAGTTATCAATTTCACAATCAAAAAAAGATTACCAGTACTTGGAATTGATATGTTTATATATGCTGTAAATTATATATCTTGCTGTGCTTTATTTCCAATTTGTATCTAAGAAAATGTCTGTCTAGTGAACTTCCTAAAGTTGGCAATAGTGTATTCTGCCACATTAACCAACGCATAATGGGATTGGCATCAGTGATTAAATATCCCTGTACATCTGGATGTAATTCATAGGTTTTGTGAATTTAAACCTAGTCATTTGTGGGTATCCGGAAAAAAGCACTGATTTGAAAGAGTAAAATATTGAAAAATCCTTGGTATATACAATTGCGTAACCATGCTGGCTGGAGTATAAAAGAATTGTAACATCAAAACCACAAAATCCGCTTGCAACACTAGGCCAGAATATATCAAAATTTACCACAGGCCTTCAACATGATTACAGAGAACATTGTATTTTTAAAGAATGAATATAGAACAGAGAGTTTTGTATCATCTTAATACAAGTTTAATCATAAACAAATTGTTTTATCTAGTTCATATTCAACTTTAAGTAAGTTTGCGAGTTTCATTTGTGTGTCCGTGTCTTGGAAACAAGCACTATGTACATTTGATTATATGCTCAAAAACAGGGCCCTCCATTCTTTAAGGTGTTAAGTTTGTTTTTTGCCATGTACTAACCACCTGTACAGCGCTACGGAATATGTTGGCGCGATATAAATAAAGATAATAATAATAATAAGTATATTTTACCTTAAAACTGTGTTGTTCAGGGATGCACCAATGACTAAAAAAATGTATTTATTTGTAGTAACTAGAGACAAAAGTTAAAATTATTGTCACCCAAACACATATATCAAAGCTCTAAAAGACCGAATAAATACTATACAAACTGCAATTTGTGAAACTTTAAAATACCCCAAAAGTCACCATATCAGTTAGAGGGCGGAAAATCATGTGGAAAATGTGTTAACATGTTTAAAATTCATCAAGAATTGACTTAGATATTGTCATTTTAGTTTAGCCTTTGAAGCCGCCCCACAAGATAAGGCTGGAGTCTGTAACTGTTACACATTGAATTATTGATTTATATTCACTTTGCAGCAGACTATGATTGCAGATGGTAAGCAATCTATTTTAAAGATTTTTTCACAAAAAATAAATTAGTAATCAATAATAAAGTTTTTAAAACAAAAAATAACTTTAATGATCACAACTAAATTTGGTACAAAAGTTTATTTATCATTTATCATTTTGTATTTTTGATTACTTTATATTAAAAAATAAAATATATTATTTAAATATAGAAATAGAAATTTTAAAAAATTACCATTCACAATTATCACTTAAAGAAAATAAACATAAAGCACTCTGATTTTCCATGTCTTCTTTTTAGTTTTTTTATATCACTGAAAATTAATAAGGTTTAAATTAAGGGTTATATATACTATAATTAAATGAATAGTCTCAGTGTCTACATTATTAAAAAAAATAATTAGAACAAATAAATACTTATAAATAAAAATTAATTAAGTTATTAAATAGGATTAAAATCTGATTATAAGTAATTTGAAGTAACTTAAATAACAAGCTAAATCAAATTTGATATTGATTTAATATGCATAGTTTTAATATCTGTAAGATCATAGGGTAAAATAATTATTACAATGATGTATATACATTTTTCCTTATATGTAATAAAATAAAGGTTTGCATGGTTTAAGTTTAATAAAAGTATACGAAGTCTGTATGATTAGAAGTACTTAAAGACTATTTGATACATGTACTGTATATTTCTTCTTTAATAATTCACTAAAGTATTTGAGTAATATAAAAGTGAATCTAAAGAGTTAATCCAAACACCAACCCACTGAAACTATAAACAAATCCATAGGTGCAGTTAAGAAACACCCCTGATGAGTGGAGCTTAGGCAGCTACACAAAACGTGCGTCGGGTGTATTATGACATCACTGTCAAGCGACCAGACAGTCTGGGACGCAATAATTGGCGTCTAGCATCGCAAAATGCTGCAGATTTAAGAATATAATCAGTAGCAAGTAAAAATGAATAAGATTTATTGTTTAATAATCACAAGTGTATTCTAGTAATGTAAAGTTATACAGTACAATCAGCAAGGATAAAAGTAGTGGTTCCAAAGTTTAGATACCATGAGGTAACAAAATAAGTTCAAAAATTTTATTTGGGTAAAGCAATGGTTTGTCAACTGAACCACAAGGTAGTTAAAGCTATTTAATTACAACAAGCAAATAAAAGGTTAATGTGGTGGTTCAAAAAAATACTAACATAACCACCAGGTATTTAAAGCTATTTAATTTAACAACTGTATCAGGTTAATGTGGTGGTTCTATAAAATGAGGTATATAGAAGAACAGTTATAAGCAGTAAGAAAGGTTAAAGCAATGGCCTTTAAATAAATCCTTAAGGTAAAAATAAGAACTATAGATTGTAATCCCCTGGTAGCTGGTGTGTGGCCAAAGCTCCGTCATCTTGACCTCAAAAGAGGGCCAAGGCATAGAAAGGAGTATTGTGAAAAAAGGGAGAGGTGGGTGGTTTGACTGTCAGTGTGCTTGATGAGGACAGGTGAGTAAGGTTTAAATAGGTGGCGTGGGGAGAGGGGCCTTCCCACAATTTCAGGTGTTCACCTGATTATTTGTAGTAGGGACCCTCTACCCTGGTAGCTGGTGTGTGGCCAAAGCTATGTCATCTTGGCCTGAAAAGAGGGCCAAAAATTGTCTAGACATTTATTGAGCAAGCCGTTTGGAGCTTCTCTTAGCTCAAGTTTGGGTCAGATATGTATCTGGCATAGCAGTTGGTTTTCCACCGTCCAAAGGATTTTAAGATATGGACAGGTGTTTTATTACGTGAAGCTGATTAAGCTGCTCTGTTTCTGAAGGAGTGGCCCGAGTAGTTAAAGGGGTTCTGGCTTAGGCAGCCGAGGACTAGTCTGGTGTAGTGGGTAAGTGTGGGTGTATATAGTAGCTGGCTTGAGATGCTTAGTAATGGGTGAAGGCTTGGTTTGTGGTGTAATACTGAATGGAGATGGTGAAGATTGGTGACTAGGCACCGTGGGTCTGCGCTAGGATAGTAGGTTATAGTAACTGGAGTGAAGCTGGTGTTAGTGAATGATAGGGTGATTTGGCATGTGTCTTTGATGTATTTGTCCTGTTTGGTAAGGTATATATAGATTGAGATTGGCATGTGGTGCTTTCTTTTGGTCATAGGAATCCAAAAAAGGCCATTATTGAGGTGGCTGAGGTAGTAAGGGATATGACGTTGCCGAATGGGTTTGGGGAAAGGTAGGTAATGATTTACTTGGAAAGGTAGCTATTGAAGGGGAGGGGATGTGGGGGTTTTGGTAGATTCGGAGGTTCTAGTGAGGCCTTGAGAGTTTGACTGGGGAGAGGATAGAAGAGGAGGTGGAATTGGGCTCCTGTGGGATAGGTTTTAATTGTGGATGGGTGGAGGTGTAGGGTGATTTAGTAGGCTGCAAAGGCCAAAAAGGTGGTGAGAACATGAATGAGGCGAGGGATGGCATGAGCGTCTGGTGTAGAGTGACTGGTGTAGAGTGACTGGTAGGGCGCAGAGTGCCTGACACGGAGCAACTGGTGCGGAGCGACTGGGTGGGCACAGATCGTCGGAGACAAAGTGACTGATGTAGAGCGATTAGAGCGACTGGTGTAGAGCGACTGGTTAGGGCGCAGAGTGCCTGAGACTAAGTGACTGGTGTAGAACGACTGGTGTAGACCGACTGGTTTAGAATGACTGGGTAGGGCGGCTAGGTAGGGTGGAGGGCACCTGAGACTAAGCGACTGGTGTAGAGTGACTGGTGTAGAGCGCAGAGCACCTGAGCGACTGGTGTGGAGCGACTGGGTAGGAGCAGAGCACCTGAGACTAAGTGACTGGTGTAGAGTGACTGGTGCAGCGCGACTGGTGCAGCGCGACTGGTGTAGCGCGACTGGTGTAGCGCGACCGGTGTAGCGCGACTGGTGTAGCACGCAGAGCGCCTGAGAGACTGATGTAGAGCGACTGGTGTAGGGCCCCCGAGACTGAGCTTCTGGGCAGAGCGCCTGAGACCGAACGTCTGGGCAGAGTGCCTGAGATGGAGCGCCAAGACTGAGCGACTGGGTAGGGCACTGAGACTGGGCAAATGGGTAGGGCGCCGAGTCTGGGTGACTGGGTAGGGCTATCGTGTATCACTATTATGAATGAAGTAAACAAACTAATATCACGAATAATATAAAATTATATTAACGTTGCACGTTAGCACTTTTAAAAAAATTATACTATTTTTGCACTTTATTTATGGATACATGTAAATTATTTATTAGAGGGCTGTTGATTTTTTAGATAATAATAATAATCTGCACTATACAAGAATTTATTTTAATATTTATAGTAGAAGTTTAAGTTTTGATAATTAACATGATAACATTTGTAAGTTGGATATATATTAATTGGTCCCTTATAGCAGGATAACTACTAGCTGGTTACATAGATAAGATGGTATATTAAGCATATGAAGAGTATAAAAGTAAATTAATTACAGTAAATTAAGATTATCCTGGTATACAGTAGATGGAAGGCTAGGACGGTAATAGGGATCACCTGCTCTATATCCCAGAGATCCCATAATAGGACGCTGGAAAAAAGATTACCGGTACCTGTTTTATCTGTTGTCCTATTATAGGACATTCTGTATAGGCTTTTTTATTGATGCAAAGGCAAGAGCAAATAAAGATGTTGTTTATGAAATATTTTCATTGTTAAACTCTACTCACTATGTTCATGCAAGGTTATGTTATAGTTGTTAATCATGACCTCCTGACCAAGTTTATCTCCTAACATTTCCCAAAATCGGCATAGTTGACCTAAATATGGAGTTGGCCGCAAAGTAAGGTCTAACCCAGATTATGTTTGTTAGTTGTTTGAATGAGAGAATGAATGAACTTCCCAATAATCAGTTGTTTATAGAGAAAATAACGAGAAAGGATTTAGTAAGGAGAATATGGAGGGGAAAAGTCTCTCTGTTTAGGTAGATAATATGAAAAATCCGTTAGAGGTAAGAATTTAAAACACTTAGGCCTTTTCAAGGAAATAGAGTGACTGGGTAGGGCGCAGATCGACTGGTGTAGAGTGAAGTATGATTAAAATAATAACTCATAATGTAAACAGATTAAACTCTCCCTCCAAGAGGAAGATTGCCTTTAAGGAATATAGGAAGATGAATGCAGATTAATTGCTCCTACAGGAGACACATTGGTGTAAAGAATCATTAGGTTATATGCGGAATGCAAATTACAATATTAGAGTGGACTCAACATACAATAAAAAATCTCAAGGTGTATCAATTCTATTTAGTTATGAGCTAAAAGTTTCCGAGGAGACTAGAATTATAGATCCCTTAGGAAGATGTATAATTTGGTGCGGTTTGATAAATTATAAGACTATGACGATAGTTCATTTATATTTCCCAAATACCAATCAGATTAGATTCTTAAAAAAGAAATAAAGAAATTCAGAAAAGGTATGATAATTATTGGAGGCAATTTTAATATATTGATGGATCCTATAAAAAATAGAGTTGGTAAATTAAAAACCAATAAACAATAAATCAGATTAAAAGGAAATTTTAGAATATGACCTTATGGACTGCTGGAGAATATTACATCCTTATGATAAAGATTATTCTAATTTTTCTAATCGATACAGTTCGTATTGAAGATTGGATTACTTTTTTATGGATATACACACTTTGAGATTTGTCAAGAACATAGATATAAATGCAACTTCCTGGTCAGACCATTCTATTGTATAAAAAAATGGAAGTTAGACCCAATATTATTTAAAAATGATGAAACTTTGGAGCTCTTAAGGAGTGAAACTAGAAATTTTTTTAAAATAAATAAGGACTCGGTTAATTCTAATATCACCTTATGGTGCGCCTATAAATCTGTAATAAGAGGACAAATGATTTCCCAAATGGCCAAAATTCGTAAAGAAAGGGGGAAACCTCTAAGACTTCTCTATATATAACTGGAAAAACAGCAGAGAAGTAATAAAATGTCTCCCAGAAGGGTTGGGACAATTATGATATCTAAATTGAATAAACAAATAAATAAATTCCTACAAAATCAAGCAGACTCTTTGGCTTGGAGATTTCAGCAGTCCCACTTCCTGCTGTGAAATAAAACAAGTAAATATTTAGCAAATAAGCTTAATAAGCAAACAAATCAAAGAAAAATATTAAGCCTTAAGGGTTTGGATAAAAAAAATTATACCCATCAAGATAAGATAGGGGAAATCTTTACAGAATT
The DNA here is from genome assembly GCA_027410445.1 of Discoglossus pictus. Taxonomy (NCBI): domain Eukaryota; kingdom Metazoa; phylum Chordata; class Amphibia; order Anura; family Alytidae; genus Discoglossus; species Discoglossus pictus. The sequence continues at coordinate 147,539,276 of CM050165.1, forward strand.
TTAAAAATCATTATATAATCTAGATAGAAACCCTACATTCATAAAACCTAGTAGAGTTGAAATAAATCAATTCTTAGATCAAATAAATCTTCCTATTATATGTGCAGAGGATCATTACTATTTAAATAAAGATTTTACCTTAGATGAAATAGATGAGGTAATACTGTAAATAAAGCAAAATCTAATAAAGCCCCTGGCCCCGACGGGTTTGATCATCTATTGTATAAGTTTCTTCTGAAAGAAATTAGAGAACGCCTTTGAGACTTGTTTAATGAAATCAAAAATTCAGGGAAAATGGTACCAGAATAAGTTGAAGAAAAATGATAAATATTTTAAAACCGGGGAAAAATCCAGAGGAAGTTACAAGATATCGATCTATTTCCCTTATTAATATTGACTTAAAAATATATGCAAAAATTCTAGCTAACAGGCTCAATAAAATATTGCCTAAGTTAATACATTTGGACCAGTCTGGTTTTGTCCGAGGATGTCAAGCCTCGAACAACACCAGACGGTTAATGGATCTGATGTTACAGGCAAAAAAAGCGGGAGCTGCCACACTGTTCCTGTCTTTAGATGCAGAGAAAGCATTTGACAGTGTCAGTTTGGAGGTCCTGGAAGCAGTATTGCAAAAATTTGGATTGGCCAGAATTTGCATCCAAAACAATTAAGGCTTTATATTAAAAAAAATCATCGGCGTACACAGCAGGTCTAAATTTTGAATCAGAGAAATTCAGAATTACTAACGGAACACGTCAAGGATGCCCCCTTTCCCCATTGCTGTTCCTATTCTTTATGGAGCCATTAGCATCAATAATAAGAAGTTATAAAATGATTAAAAGGTATAAAAGTTGGAAATGTTGACTATAAGATTATGCTGTTCGCTGATGATATTATAGTAACTTTAACAGATCCAGTAGAATCTTGTAAAAATCTGATAAATCTGTTGGCTGAATTTAGTAAAGTTTCATACTTTAAAATAAATTCTCTAAAGTCGGACATACTCTATAGAGGTTTAAATGTAGAAACTTTAAACAAATTAAAGAATTCTTACACATTCAATTGGTACTTTTTCAAAAAGAAAATAATAGTAGACAATATTTCAGAAATATTAAAAGAAGTTAGATTGTTACTTTATGAATGGCAAAAAATTAGATTCTCATAGTCAGCTCGGATAACAGTTCTTAAAATGAGTATTATGCCTAAGCTAACTTATCTATTTAGATGTGTTCCAGAAATAGTATCCATTTATATTATTAAATCTACCCAGAAAACAATAGACAGATTCAAAAGTGGTATCTAGTCCCTGCTATTATGAATAAGTTCGACTATCAGATTTCTCCATTATGTTGGAAAGGCTGTGGAAAAGTTGGCTCATCCTCCCATATGTGGTGAGGTTGTATTAAAATTCAGAAATTCTCGCAAGAATCTAACTGAAATATTTGGAATTGAATGCCCCTGTACTCCTGCAGTAATCTTATTCCATATACAGATATATAAAATATTCCCCAAAGACAAATTATTGATATCACATATTTTATTAATTATTAAATATTTACTAGTGAAACATTGGAATAACCGTAATTGTGGAGAGAAGTTGTAAATAAAGTTAATTATAATAGAGAGCTGATGAATATTGACTATATATGTGGTTTTAGAGGAAATAGTTCTATTGATTGGAATACTTGGGATAAATTTAAGGATAAACAGATAGGAGTATAAAGGTTCAGGAGGACTCTATATTTAAAAGATGTCATTCCTTTTCTTTGTCCTTTCAATAATGATTACTAAAAATGTATTTATAAAGTAGTTGTAATAAGGGAAGATGTGTATGTATATGCTTTGTATGTGTTTTTAATATTGAAATAAAAAATAAACAAAAAAATGATTATAAATTGCATGGCTATTTTCCTTCCCAGATGCATAACTTTACATTTATTCGTATTAAATCTCATCTGTCATTTAGATGCCCATTCCTCTATTTTATGTAAATCCCTTTGGAGGAAAAGTACATTATGTCATCAGCAAAAATGGAGACACTAGTTTCCAGTCACACCTCTAAGTCATTAATAAATATGTTAAAAAGGAGAGAGCCTAATACTAAACTCTGAGGAACCCCACTTAACACATTAGTCCAATCGGAGTATGTTCCATTTACCACAACCCTTCGCTTTCTGTCCTTTAGCCAGCTCTCGATACATGAGCAGATATTTACTGCAATTCCTTTATCCCTTAGTTTGCACAATAGTCTCCCATGTGGCACTGTGTCGAAAGCTTTTTCAAAATCCAAAAAGACTACATCCACTGAGTTGCCTTGATCCAGGTTCCTACCAACCTCCTCTTAGAAACAAATTAGATTGTTTAACATGACCTATCCCTCATAAATCCATGCTGACTCCTACTTATAATCCTATTCTAATAGACATATTCTTATATATTATTCCTTATTAGCCCTTCTAAAACTTTTCCCACTACAGAAGTGAGGCTCACTGGTCTATAATTCCCCGGATTTGGTCTTGCTCCCTTCTTAAATATAGGTATTACCTCTGCTTTTCTCCAGTCATCTGGTAGAGACCCTGTGTTGAGTGAATCTTGAAAAATTAAATGTAATGGTTTGGCTATTATAGAACCCAGTTACCTCAGTACCCTTGGATCTATTCCATCAGGACCTGGGGCTTTATTAACATTTATTTTTCCAACTTCTTTTGGATTTCTTCCTGCGTTAACCAATTATTCGGCGAAGGTAGTATAGCCCCATTATGTTGCAGTGACCCAACCACTGGTACCTCCCATGTCTATACAGAAGAAAAGGACCTATTTAGCTCATCTGCCTTTTCCTGGTCACTATTTGTCAGACGGCCTGTTTCACATTTGAAACCATATCGGTATTATTTGTGATAACTAAATCCAATATAGCCTCATTTCTCGTAAGTTCTTGTATAACCTGGGCCAGATAATGATCCCTGAGTGTACTCAAAAACCTGCTCCGTTTAGCTGAACTGCTGGTCTCATTTATCCAGTTTATTTCATGGTAATTAAAGTCTCCCATTATTAGAACTTGCCCATGCTTAGTTGCATTTCCAATCTGTAACAATAATTGTATTTCCTCGCTTTCAGCTACATTTGGGGGTTTATAGCATACTCCAACTAATATTCTTATGGAATTTGCTGCTCCACCATTTAACTCTACTCACAAACAATCAATATTAACGCTAGTTCCAAAAGAAGTTTGTTAAACCCATAGTAATGGGTTAGACATAGCCAATTGCAATAGAGATCGCCAACATGGCTGAGGAAAGCCTGCGGGAACCCCCGCAGGCTCCCAACATTGCCCCTTGCTACAGGAGGTACTCCAAATACCCCCTGGAACCTACATATAATACCCCTATGCTGGGGGTCCCCATCGGGACCCCCGCAGTGTGTCCAAATAAACCCTTGCAGCGGGGGTCCCGATAGGACCCCCGCTGCATTTAAAATTTTAATTTCCCGCCTTGTGGGTCCTAAAAGGACCTTAAAGGTCTTTAAAGGACCTGCGCTAAATAAAAAATTCCTGCCACAAGGGTACTATAGGTACCCCAGGCGCCTAAAATTTACCCCATCACTCATGGGGGTCTATATAGACCATCATGAGACTATAATTAACCATATCAGTCCAATTGGGGTCTTTATAGACCTCTATAGAACACTATTATCACCTATATTAACACTATAAGTGCCATGAGGGTACTCCAGGACCCTCATGACACAAAGTCTAAGCACAACACTACACTATTAACCCTTTCCTACCCTATACCATTCTATTAACCACCCTCTAATTAATTAACCCTATTTAACCCTCAACATACCTAATTAACTCTATCACTAACCACTTCACCCTATCTAGACCCAGTTATCCCTATCTAGTCCCATATACCCCTAACTATACCCCATTAACCCTAACTACACCATATTAACCCTAATTATACACCATTAACACTGACTATTCCCTATTTACCCTAACTATACCCCATTACACCTACCTATACCCTATTAACTCTAAATATACCTATACACCCCTAACTATCCCCAATTAAACCTAACTATACCCTATTAACCCTAACTATACCCTATTAATCCTAACTGTACCTATACACCCCTTACTGTACCCAAATAACCCTAACTATACCCCGTTAACCCTAACTATACCTAAACACCCCTATCTGTACCCAATAAACTACTACGCTATTAACGCCAATCCCAATACATTTTTAACCCCTAACCTATCCTATAACTCTTACCCAATGGGGACCCGCATCATAGGGGGTTAACATTTACACTGCCGTAGGGGTCCCGATCGCAGTATGGGGATATATTTAGGGAACAGGGGGAAGTTTAGGGGCTGGAGGGGGATCCCTTTTGCTGCTCAAGCAGCATACATAGGGCTTTTAGAGCCCTTGCGAGTCCTATTTGGAACTTGCTAGATTCAGGCACACATTTGCCAGTAGCGATTTTGGAAGCCAGTGCATCTGTGGGGCATTGTAGCAATTTTTAATAGCAAAATTGGAATGTTAGGGTTCCAGGCTTGACAGATCAAAGGGTTTGTGTACTGTATTCACGTTGCTCATCCCGTATGCATTTTTCGGCCGTTGTACGTTTTAACCTTCAAGTTAACGGCGGGTCAGTTTAATTTAATAGTCCTACTTTCGACGATACGGGCTACTTTTTTAAAACTTAACCCCAATTTAATGAGGCTATTAGACTACTGGAGATATATTATATGTGACAACTTGAAAATATAGACCAATAACTGCATTGTACACCAAGCTGTTTAATTGTGAAGGTATTAATATTAGAAATTACAGCTGAGATACAGAGTCTTTGTGGAGCTAACAGCAGAAATAAAAGCATTGGATACCAAGGTTTTAGAACGAGAAGACAAGTATAACAACCTTCTAAAGTCACACATAGAAATGGAAAATGATCTGATTGTGCTTAAAGATGAACAAAAACAATTTAAAATCATACAAGAGGATCTAGAAAATAGATCTAGCAGACAAAACATTTGCAGAAGAACTTAGAATGGACATGAATCATAGAGTTCTAAGAGCTCCACTATCCTCCAATGAGAGACCAATCAGATTACATTATTTTTCTAGAAAAGTCTTATTCACGAGAGCAGTCAGACTTGGTATCTCTGAAATTGAAGGAGGTCAACTAGCTATCTTCTTGGACTTGTCACCTACTACATTATACAAAAGGAAACCATTTTAGAGGTGATTACAAATCATGGATATGAGTATACTTGGGGCTTTCCTTTTAGACTGATCAGAACCCAATCCATACTCAAAAAAAGAGACACCAGATCAGAAGTATGAATGTGCAGAAAAACTCATGGACTCTTATAAGTAATAAGCTGAATTAACCATGTGCCTCCTCTGTAAGACTGTTGAAAATATGTTTATGCCATTACTCTTAAAAAATTATATATTTTTTTACTTGATATTGAGTGGAAAAGGATTTTCTTTCTCTCTGTCTTTTAAGATGTCTGAGCCTATTCAGTACATCTGACAAAATAAATTACAGTAATAACTTATACACATTATCTAATTACAAAGAGAGAAGTAACTATGCCTATACTAATAGTTTGAGTTGGCCTAGGGTCCTTTCTCTTGCACGTTTACTATATTTTAGGGACCTAAACCTCTGGATATTTTAGCCTAAACATAATTTGTCATATTTCGGTCATTGGGTGGTTGTTCCCCTTTTTACCAGCAATTTAGAACACTTTCCAGAGATAAAATGAGAGCAAGACAAAGTATAATGCTTTCCTACCTCAACCATCCAAGCTTTCAGTAGCACGCTGATACAATTTTTGCTACTATGTGTTGTTCAGTTGTGTTCGAATCTCCATGAACCTATGGATCACAGCACGCCTGGCACTTTGTAATGTCTCTGGTTATGCTTATCCATGATATTTTCTTGGCAAATATACGAGGTTGCCAGTACATTCTCCAGTGGACCATGATTTGTCTGACCTCTCTGCTATGATCTGTCCATCTTCAGTGACCCTTGTCTACCCCTTTACCATGACAAGGTATCCATCAAGCATGTGAAGTTTTTACCAATCTACAGGGGTTCTTTAAGTTGTCTAGAGGCACAAAGGTAGTACATTTTGAGTGTCATTTGCATATCACAACCCAGAATCCATAGTGGCATTGAAAGTAATGTTCACTGATAAATTCTATTTGAAAACAGATTACCTGGTCTGTTTGAAACAAGTGTACTCAGAATGTTTGTTTTTTTCCATTTTCTTTTTCTCTCATATAGGCATGTCTACTCTTTCACTGCTCCCAACTACCTTCTCATCGATTCTTGACTCATTTTTCCCTAACTTCTTTTAATTCAAAAAATATTTTTTTTAAATTACCATCAAAATGTATATGTTGAAATATATTTAAAGATTTTACTTACTTGTATTTTTTAGGTTTACCTGAAAGAGTACAGAAGAAAACAAAATTGCAGTTAGTGGACCTGGCTGGCAGTGAATGTGTTGGTAAGGTGATATATAATTTCAGTCAGATTGTATTTATTTTACATACCTATACAAAAGAACCAAATTTAAACTGGAAGCAGTATTGTGAGTAGAATTATTGAATGCCTTAGTAGGGAGATTATTTTTTAGCTAAAATGTCTGTTCTAATAGTGAAACTAATTACTTATTATTGCATATTTATCATATCATCTTGCAAATCACCTGTACACAGTTAAAACTTTTGACGCTGCACACTTCTCTAAAATTGAATTTTCTTTGCAAACTGCTATTTTGCCTGCTTGCAATCAGTCTCATTCAATTGCAAGGCTGCAACTCACGGTGTACAGGCCATATGTCTGCGGGCTTGCTGCGGGCTTGAACTCTGATACGATTACGGAGCGATTCAATTGAACAAGCCCGCAAGTTACAGGCCAAAAGCCAAAACCATAAACCATGCAATCGTATGTAGCATTTCAGAGCGTGATCATGATCAGTTAAGCAAGGCCGTAACTGCCCGTTTAGAAACAGACAATAAAAAATTAGACCATCATCATTACGGCAGTATAAGATGGAGGTTACATGTCAATCAATTAGTGTTTAGAGGTCCCATATGCGATTGGATTCACAAACCCACAAAAAACGAAATAATAAAAATGAATGCCAATGCTGTTCTAGTCCATGTGGGTGGCCTGATATGTAGTAACTCATTGATTCCTAAGATCGATATAACCCTAAGATGAAACCTAGAAATAATTATTTTTTTATTGCCGATTTGCGAGCTTGAGACTGTTGGGCAATTATTTATAATGTCTTTAATCGCTTACCCCCGTCATTTACAGTGCAGTATTTCTTTTTTATTTGGATTCACAGTGCTACAGACATGTCTTTAAATCTTTTGCGGATCTCATCTGGTAGGATATGGGGTTCCGGGGGGAGTATGGTTGCAAAGCTGAAACCCCGCGGCGGGACCCGGTCTCCTCGGAGTCGCGTTGTTTGGGAATGCAGCCCAAAGCGGGTGGTAAACTCCATCTAAGGCTAAATACCGGCGCAAGACCGATAGTCGACGAGTGAGAAAAAATTTGAGGGCTTGTGGAATTGTAGAAATTGAATAGCAATTTGCAATTTTTGCGATCGTAACTCTTGCAAAGGTTTAGATGGGGTGTAAGTTACGGTTGTAGATCATTTGCGGCTCGCAAAAGACACAAATTGAGTAGCAAATTAGTTTACGGGCTCCATTACGGGCTCCAGTAACTTACAATTTCTCAAATTAATGAGGCCCAATGTTAGGAAAACACCATGGGCCCCATTCAATTGGGAAAATTGTAATTACCGGAGCACGTAAAAGTTATTGATTTTCAATTGGCCTCTTCTAGCTATCCACAATTGATTTGCAGGCTGAAAACTTGTTTTCAAAAGCGTCAGTCCAACCCATCCCTGCCTTTAATGTTTTAAGCCCGCAAACATTACAATCACTTAAATCACAAATCGTTATTCAATTGCAACAATTCCACAAGGCCGAATTTGCTTTCAAATCCGTAAATGGCAAAAGAAGCAAAAAATATTACGAGTTCCAAATCGGACTAGCAAGTGGGTTAAACACCTGTTCTTAAAACTGCAAAAGCAAATATAAACACACTAATGTACTTTAAAGTACTGGGCAAAGCAATGAAATACATTAGAATTGATTGCACAACAATCTCCAAGGACAAAAATAGGCCTCAAAACAATATGAATTTATTTTTAATATTTTGGAATGGTCATGCATATGCCAATATGAAAAGTGTTGCTGCAAGATGCATAAAGCAATTAAAGACGCACAAAAACATGAAACTGCCTGACAAATGACCCCTTACACTCACAGAGGCTCAAATGTTAACCGTAAAAATAATAACATATAATAATTTATATTTGTCACTCATTAGATCCATATTGAAAAAATACATAGTGGCAAAGTGACACCACCACATGACATTTATCAAGTACTGGGGGAACATACACCACACTAATGTTGTCCAACCCATCAGGAAGGGCCGCAAACACAAATGGAGGCTGTGCAGAGGCATATGGAGCAACAGCCAACTTACCTCCATCAGGGCCTATCTCGGCTATGCCCATCTTGTAAAGTCCAATGTCATTGCTGTTGGCCATGTGGCAACATGTATACCCATTATGTTGTAAATCCATATCAAATGTTTTTATATCAATAATTCATAATATTACCTGTCATTTTGTGATCGATCCTTCAGGGGAATGTTAATACTCAACAGTATCACAATTTATATGTGTATTAACTCATAAACCTCACCAAGAATCTTCTTCAAGCATGACATTCCAATGCTGAGAATCAAACCTAAAGTAATCATGACTAATACATGTGACCACTTTGAAACCATGCCTGTGTCAATGTAATGGGCTGGAATGTTCACATAAGAATCTATTAGACAGTAACTAGGGCTCATTAGTTTACATATATATGAACGTGACAGACATGTGATGTATGTTGATGTCCCAAAACCCCAACCATTGGAAACACACAGAAACTGTGATAACACTATAACAACATTTTATTTGATACACACACTCAGAAATGTATACGACTGTGTATTAATATCATGGGTGTGGTGTAGGCAAATCCCAGAAGTACAAGAGGCTTTTGGGCAAAAAGGGACACATAAAGGGTTAACTGTAATACTGCATAATAAGGATGATGCATAGCATCTACTAGGGTCACATGTGGCCATTACACCACAGTAATTATAATCTGATTAAAAAAATCATCATATATCACTCCATTTAATCAAAGTAGCTATTAATGTGCATAGCGCTTCCATTTGGTTGTCATCTGCTCAATGAAACAGATGCATCAAATCATGGATAATGTCATCCATTTCAATTCCACACACAGCGTGTTTTCATACACTAAGAAATAATCACTAATAGATGGTCATTATTTGGAAAACCGAAAGAGGAGGCTGATAAACAAGCAATCGTATTTACATTACAGTTTTCCATGCTGTTCCCAAAATAAACCAAAAACCATGAACTTCATCTACAAGCAGTGCTAACCATAATGAATCTGTCCTGGACAATCATTGTCCCTGTAAACTATTACATGGCCAGACAGATTAGAATGATTACATTACTCGTAAACACATACCCATTGATCCTAATGTAAAACAAAGGCCATCATCCATAATGTTTGTGAATTAAATCACACACATTAATCTGCTGTTAACGGGATGACATGCAACAATAATGCATGTATAACTATTGGTTTGGATTTGCATATCCTTATGGGACTGTGCAACTCTACACCTGGGACTGTATTCATTGCCATTGAACAGAGCATCAATCATGTTCATTAGTGATGATATATGGAGTCATATATGGGATCTATCTGCTGGGGGGAATGTCAGTGATCTAATGCCTGATAGGCACTGGGTTGAGACTTTACTTACATAAGATAATGTGCACTACTCGAAGATGATGCCTTCATGGTTGTGGGATTTGACTATTAAGACAAAAAGAGACAAGAGCAAGATATCAGTCATAACACTATTAAGATTGACTACAACACCTCATCTCAACGGCAATCCACATTGAACATCAATTGGAGAAATGTTAAACATAACCATACTTGTACACACTCTGTGGCCAGGCAATAGTATATAAACATTTATACTAATTAATATTCTCTGAGAAGTGCTGATGAGGAGGACATAGGAGATGTTCTTGTCTATCTCTTCTTTCTCAGCATTGGGCCCCCACCTTCCGTGCCCGCATGCCTCCTCCGTCTACCATGTGGAGGAGGTGTTGGGGTGAGGGGTGCATCCATCTGGTGTGTAGCAGCTGGCGTTGGCGGTAAGGTGTGAGATGAGGAGGCCACTAGGCCACTGGCTCTGGTTGCGAAGGTGGTGGAGACTGTGGAACTAAAGCCTGGAGAGCTTGTCTGTCCCAATTTTCGTTTTGCTAATAACTCTCCATCCTTCGATTGTGCCTCCTGATCTCACCATATATCAGTCTGTTGCTGTTAAGGAGGGAGGTAGTGATCTCATTCTGCCTTTCGAGCTGTAGTGCCAGGTTACCCACTAGGGTGTAATGGCTTGCATCCTCCCTCTGAATGCAAAGCAGGATATCCCTCAAAGTGGCTGGTGGAGGGCTGTGGTGATGACAGAGGTGCCAGTGGGGATGGTGATGACAGAGGTGCCGGTGGCATTGGTGTTGGCCATGGCAATGGTATTGGTGTTGGTCGTGGTGATGGTGTCACTGTTGGCAGTGGCGATGGTGTCGCAAGCGCCGGTGGTGAAGCTCATGTTGGGAATGGAGGAGTAGTAAGGACCTGCCAAGGCATCCATGGGATTGGAGCAGGTGGCAGTGGTGGGCCTGCTCATGGATGTCTCCAGTACCAGGACATCTGTGGAGGTGGCGGTTTCAGAGTCTGTATCCGCATATGCTGCAGTGTGCACACCCATACATGTACTCTCTTTTGGATTATAAATCAATCTTGACCTATTTGGCGACTTAATCAGAATAATTTGTAACTGCAGGTATTGGACAAATATTTTTTGATAACAATTCTGATTATGATATGTTTGCTACCTGGATTTAAATAGTTATTGAAGCCCCATATATCATTAGCGGTGGCCCGAGAGCTTGCAGTGCTGCATTGCTATTATATGTCAATTATCTATGTTTGTGGTGTTCATGTGTGTGCATATCAGGGTGTGATGGTGTATATGATACTCCCATCTCATGGTGCTCAGCACACCCGTGTCCACCTGTCCTGGAAGGTCAACTGCTGATGCTGGCTCAATCCACTCCCTCTGGGTACTCTCCCACTATGTATAGATTGCACGGGCTCTGGCCTCCTCTGCCACCCTTTATCTTCACCTTCATCCAGCTGTCGTCATATCTGTGCTTGACTGACCTCACATCCCTGTTTGCATACCACAATGCAGAAACATCTGAAGCAACATCACTTCTGGCACGTGCCTTCTGGCTAGGCCTCACTTCCCTCCCCCATATATGATTGGGGCCCTGTACCTTGCCACAGCCTCTTGCCCTCCCAACTGTCCCTGGGGTTCCTGGCCTCCATGTTTTCTCTGCTAATTTCAGGCCCCTGACCCTCTGCCCCTATTCTTTGTGTGCCTACATCTGGGGGCACATCCCTCCCCTCCCTGACCTGCCTCTTCATCTCTCTCTCTCCATACATCTACCTTTCCTCCTCACTACCACGGATGTTCTCTTCTCCTCTCCTCTCCTTTCCTCCTCTCCTCTGGTGTGCTCCTCACTCTCCTCCTCTCCTCCCCTCCTCTACCATCCTAGAAATTTAAAAAATACTATAAATTAATATACTATGTATGTGTATATGTATGAGGCAAAAAAAAGAATGTGTGTATTATGTGTATTATCGTTATGGGGGAGTAGGGGGGAGGTGGTGGTATGGGGGTGTAGATGTGCTGTGGCCTAATGCTATGTATAGCTATGTTTAAGCATTAATCTCTATGTGTGAATTATGTGATATCAGCAATTATGTGTGTTGGAAATTAAGTGTTAATATTTCTTGGTAGTACAATTGTAAGGAAAAAAATGACAAAACTGCTCTCTCTCTCTCAACTTTGCAAGCGTTACACACAAACTCGCAGTATGCCAACTATATTAGTGATGTAGAGATATTACTTTATATAGACATTTCTGGGCATATACAAACCTATTTCAATGAACTGCACTGCATCTTCAGACAGCCTGCTGCCCCCTGAAAACATGCTGCACTAGGCCTGCTCAGGCCAGTTTATCTGTATGTCTCATATTCTGTGTATATAACAGCTATTGCAGCTTCAGAAACCCCATTTGCATCCTCTGAGTGTCTTAGTAAACCTGTTTTGAAAGTTTGACTCCAGTGCACAGCCTTGTGGAATATATTGGAACTTTACAAATAAAAGCAGAGTATTTTTTATTAATGCATTCTTTGTTACTACTGTTTTCACTGCACATTACATTATTGTGTACTTTGTTTAATAAAGAACACATAGTTTGAATTAATTGCCGGTATGTTTTCATGTATTTTGACAGATAGATAAAAGGCATGAATAATTTATATTTTACGCAATAACCACACATTGTTTATATTGTATTAGGTATGTCTGGAGTGAAGGGAACAGCCTTGAGGGAGGCATCTTTCATTAATCGCAGCTTATCGGCACTGTCAGATGTTCTGGGAGCTTTATCAGAACAACGTTCTCACATTCCTTATCGTAACAGCAGACTTACACATTTGCTTCAGGACTCCATAGGTGAGTGCCCGTGTCGTGAATTTTGTTCATGACATGCCAGAAGTTGCTAGATAATTAAATAATAGTTAAAGGGGCACTGTAGTCTTAAAGTCAAAATATACTGTTTTTAAGAACTACACTAATAATTAGACAAAACAATAATAAAGTCAATTTATTACCTTTTATGTGCAATTATGCCGCTGTTTAATCTACCTTTTAGATCTCTGCTGATTCATTTCCTGAGGTGAGGGGAGACTTTAAATGCAGAAAAAGATTCTCACGTTACAGTGGGAATGAGACAGCGAAAGCATCCTGGGTTTTGAACAGGACTAATGGAATGCTCATTAGTTTATAATTTCATACCATCCTGAGAAAGTGACAGGCTGACAGAAGAAAGTGACAGCTGAGAGCAGAAAAGGAAACCCACAATAAAGAATAAATGCATAAAAAAGTTAAGAAAGTATTTTTGCATTCAAAAAATATTTAGATATTCAAAAGAAAAAAAATACTGCAGTGGTCCTTTGGACATTTATATATGTGTATATATATATATATATATATATATATATATATATATAGTTGAATCATCAGAGTATTGCAGTGAATAATTATACCTTTTTTATTGATATTGGACAAACGTATTCATAATTATTATTTTTATTATTATTATAGTTTATTTATAACGCGCCAACATATTCTGTAGCGCTGTACATAAATTAAGTTCAGACAAAGATAAATACAGATTAACATTTAGCAAAGGAAGGAGGGCTGTGTCTGAGCTAGGAATCCAATGCCCATGGTGAATTCCCAAAGTACTTAGGATAGAAACTCGCAGACTTACAATCTAAGGTATAGTGAGTGGTAAAAGAGGGAGAGAGAGTGTTAGGGTGGAAGGTGATATGCTTCTTTAAAGAGATGCGTTTTAAGTGAGGTTTTAAATGTTTTGAGGCAAGAGGATAATCTGGTGGAGCGAGGCAAGGAGTTCCAGAGACTATAAATCGACGAGCTTTCGAGAGATAATGCCTCTATTTATCAAGTCAGAAAGCGATACTGATACAAGTATGAACTAAAAACAGTAAATGGAAAGAGATGAAAAAATAAATATTGGAAAAACAAGAAAAAATAAATTGATTGGCCAGAGTTAAGTGAGAAATAGACCAACATTGTGAATAATGTACTGATAGGTCAGTAAGTAAGTCAATAGATCAGGTTGTAGATAAGAACACAGCTGAGTAAAATAAAGAGCAATACATTTCAACATTTCAGCATAGCATGTAGCTTACAAAAACAGTAATAGAAGGGGGGGAGGTATATGGAATGTGTGTGCTATAAGACATTAAGATAGTGGGCTAGAAAGCTCAGAAAGTCAATGTTAATGCCCAAATCCTTTGTATTAAAAAATGGTATCATTTTTAATTAAAAAGTTTTCCGCTGTTGGATAGTTCTAAAATTCCCTGTGAGTACTTTTATTTTGAGGTTCTGGATGGAGTGATTCTCCTGGGTGAAATGGTGTCTAACTGGAGTACAATAACTGTCTTCATGGTGCTTTTTGATGGAGCTTCGGTGAAGGTTCATTCGCATGTGTATTTTCTGGCTGGATTCCCCAATGTAGCACCCCCTTTCACATACAGTACATTGCATCATGTACACTACATTAAATGATGTAGATGAATATGAGCCTCTGATGTTGTGGGTCTTGTTGTTGTGCGTGGCTGTGTCCTCTTTGCAGATGTGTTGGCACAGTTTGCAGCGACTTTTATTGCAGGGTGTGGTGCCATTTTCTCTGTTATGCTGTTCATTTGGCAATCTACTGTTCACCAATGTCTGTCTTAAATTTGGTGGCTGCCCAAATGCAAGAATGGGGGTTTTGGGGAATATATGTTTCAATTCTGTGTCCTCTGTGAGTTGTGGTTGTAAATCCTTAAATATTTTGCGTATTCCTTCTAGAAATGGATGGTATGTGTTTACTAGAGGTGTACGTGAAGTTGTTTCTTTAGTTTTGTATTGCAACAGGTGTTCCTGGGGTGTTCTGATGGCAGAGGTTACTTTCTGAGTGATAATACAGGAAGGCAGACAGTGTTTTGAAGTGTTTATCACGGTCCTCTGTTTTTGAACATATGCGATGGTATCTGATGACTTGACTATGAATTATCCCTTGTTTAGTATAGTAGGGGTGGAAGCTAGAGTTTTGGAGGTAACTACATCTGTCTGTAGGTTTCCTATAGACAGATGAATTCAGTTTGCCATTTGTAATGGAAATGGTGGTGTCCAGAAAGTTAACCTGTTCTGTGGAGTAATCCATTTTAAATTAAATGGATGGATGAAGGTATTGAACGAATTATGAGTTTTCCTTCCCCTTCTGTCCATATGATGAACAAATCATCTATGTAATGGTAGTATCTGTAAGGTTTGTGGACATATGTGGACAGGAATCTCTTTTCCAGGTCGGCCATAAAAAGGTTAGCATATTGTGGTGCCATTTTGGTTCCCATTGCGGTTCCCATTATTTGAAGGTAAAAATGTTGGTTGAAGGTGAAGTAGTTGTGGGTCAGGATGTATTCTAGTAGTTGGACAATTATATCAGGGTTATATTTGTGATTCTGATTGTGTGTAGAAAGAAACGTCATGCATGCCTCAGTGCCATCTTTATGTGGGATGTTGCTGTAAAGGGATTCAACATCCATGATTTCAAGTAGTGTGTTGGCAGGTAGGCCCTCAATCTGACTGAGTTTGTTAAGAAAGTCAGTGGTGTCTTATATATAGCTGTCAGTGTTTTTAACTAGTGGCTTCAGGATGTTTTCAACAAAGCCAGATAACTCTGCAGTCAGTGTGTAACCTGTAACAATAGGTCTCCCTGGGAAGCCTGGTTTGTGGATCTTTGGCAGAAGATAACAGATACAGTAAAACCCCTGTTATCTGGCACCCACGTGGTGTTCACTTTATTGTCTAACTTAGGGCAAGATCACTTTGCTCTGGATGCATTTAGAGATTTACATTAAAGTCTAGACCTGTCAGATTGTATCAGTCCAGGCTTCCAGGCATACATCAGCGAGCTTGCATATTATTCCAGGAGGCATATGATTTAGAAGATAGCTATTGGAGAGCCTCTCTGTGCTTAAGGTATTAGGAACATTTTGAACATACTAATGGCTTATCTCTGTGGTTACATTTTAAAGGTGTGAAATGTAAAGTACGTAAAAATAAACATTGCAGTTGGTTGTAATTAAAAATTCTACATAGAAGTGCCATAAAATAGTTAGGAAGATGTAAAATTAACTGAAAGATCCATTGTATGATGTAATGGAATTATCAATAGCAATTTTAGGGCTGCTGTATTAATTTTTTGAGTAACTAAATAATTTAATAATGGGTAAAATATTTTTAGAAGTTAACAAAAAGTAAGCACAAGCTTTAAATGTGTCACTTTTGTATGCAATTATTCCTTACTACAGGCCTCCATTTTTTTTACTGATCTCAACAGGATGTGTCCCTGTGGACTAATGAGCTTTGCATTAGTCATAATAAGAGCACTTGCAGTAGTTACTGTCACATTCTTACTGTGCAAAGAGAACTTTCTCTCTACATTCAAAGTCTCCTCCCAACCTCAGTAAGTAGGCCACTTGAGACTAAAATGGTAGAATTCTCAGCAGCGTAATTCCATAAAAAAGTAATACATTAGTGACTGTGCTATTGTATTATTTTTACATTCTAAAAATATTACTTTCTTTCAAGTGAAGGTTTTCAAAAGATTATATTTTAAATGCATGATCACAATGATCCTTTAATTTAGATTAGCAGTGGGGAAAGAAAGAAGATAAGCATGCTCAGTTGAAAACACAGTAATAGTGACACAGAAAAGGTTACAATTATTGAAAAAAGAAAAAGAAAAAGAAATGACAGATGCCATCAACAATTAAATGTAATTGTTTCATTATTAGATATCTCTGTCATTATTACTGCTTTTTTTTTTTTTTTTAAACTGGACATGCTGTTGTTCTTTATTAGTCCTCATTGATAATTTTAATGATTTGATGTTGATAAAAAGTTCTAAACTCTATATCAATTTTAAGGCGCAACATTCACATAGTGACACTCTCTGAGCAATGGGATAACATTATTCAAGCCTTACTAAGAGCATAATCAATGCTATCGCATGTAATATCTTTCACTGCCTTTTAGTAGTGCTTAAGACAATGAAAGAGTGGGGAGAGCTGCCATTAACTATGTATACTGCATTTTTTAAATGATATTTTATGGATAAAGATTTGCTTTGCTGCTGTTTGCACATGTGTTTTGATGTTAATGGTGAAATTAAAATTAGGTTTAACATGAAATGTGCAAACACAAGCTCTGTTAATGTACCTACCATACTTTCTTTACCACTTCGTACATTAAATAATACAAAAAAATAATTAATAACTACTGTTTCTTATGTTCATATTAAAGCAGTTTTTTTATAGAGACTTGATATAGTTATAATTGAGAATTTAGATTTATAAAAGTTTACAAGCAGATCTACAGGAAATAATCCTAATCATTGACCATTGGGAAATAACTTATTGATGAATCACCTGTGTTACACAATGATGACAAATAAGACATACATAATTTACATACACATTAAACTCTTCCTCAGCAACATAAAAAAAAAAACTTTCACCACTACCTATAAACAAGATTTTCAGCTCTGTAATTTCTTATACAGGAGGTGATGCAAAATTGCTGGTGATGTTATGCATTTCGCCCTGCCAGAGGTTTACTGCGGAATCACTACAGACATTGGGGTTTGGAACACGAGCTCGGCAAGTCAGCAAAATACCAGCCAAGAAAAGAAGTCTCAATCTCTGCAATAAATCCAAATAAACGATAAAAAGAAAATGAACAGGATCTACAGATGTTAATTTTAAATATTCTCTGCCAGGGGTGAACCAATCTAACATTTGCATCAAAGGTGGAGAGCTTCTATCGATCTTTTGCCCACCTCTTTCTTGTGGTAAAATATCTCCCAAAAAAATTTACTACACAAGCTAGGAACCGGCTCTATGCTGATGAGAGGCAGTAACCCTAAAACAACTGTACGTGGGTAGGTTTCCTAGCTTGTGTATAATTCATTCTGAGCTTTGCTTGAAGCTGTTTAATATAGCAGCCATGTACTTAAATGATGCCATGCTTGAAATGGTGATAGGTTACAAGAGCGCAGCCTTTGTGGGCACAATTGCATGCCCCTGCCCAGGTTCCCAGAATTCAGTGTAATAACTGTATTTCTCGGAATTCTTAGCAGGAAACAAATTTTTTTTTTACTTGTTTTAGGTAATCAAATGTGAACACAAATGTACTATATATATGTGTGTATGTATGATTTTACTATGTTTTTTTTACTCTGTAGTATGTAATCATCAAGGTAACTGCCACTGCTTACAACTCTGTTGTAGTTTGACTGGCTCTTGAGCTGGCTCCTGAACATTTGCTTGTCTCAATTAGCTCAGCATTCCCAGTGTCAGTGACAAAAATCGAACTTAAAATGGCAGATTTTGCTCTCTAGGAGAAACTGAAAAAGTAGTCAATTTTCATAACTTTTACATAGTGTTTTTTTAAGGATGCTCTTTCTCTCAAGGGCCACAAATTGGTTCTTTGAGGCTGTCAACGTCGTTTTCTAATAAAAAGAAAAGTCCCCAAGTCTGGTATCATTGAAAACTACATTTAAACATATATGCCTTTGGTTGTTATTAAATTATTAAAAACAATTCTGTAAGTTAAAGACTCATTTTACTATTTTATGCCAATGTATCAGCATCACTGATCCTTCCAGACCAGGAGAATTTAGATATTAATGTAGTTGATTCATGGCCATGAAATATGAAGTTTGTCCCAACCTGTATGTTAAATGGGGTATGATAAGAGCCTATTGCCCAAACCTCTCCCCACAGGTGTGACCGCTTCGTTTTACATATGTACAGCAGGAAGAACTTTCAGCCCTTAGATTAGACTGAGAGATGTCTGTGGTCTTGTGTAGCATAAAGTTCTGAAAATAACTTACTCCAGCAAAAAGAATTCCCAGCATCAATAATAAAATTCACACTTTAATTATGTGAACCAGTATAACATTTTATTACTGAAACCATCAGACATATTTATACCACATTCTAGCAACAACAGACCAATCAATTTAAATGTTCATCCGCGGTTACACACAATCCTCTTCTAGGTCGCGTTATCACCCCTGCCTGCCAGTCTAAGACAATCACCCATTGTTTTCCCTTGGAACCGCTGTATTCTTGGTAGGGGGCAATTACATACAATAGGCATATAGACACCAGGCTGAGGCTTATGATAAATAGAGAGAGATACCAGTGTCATGTGACTCCTAGGTTCAATTATCTCCCTAATCTTGTTAATAAGGTACTAGTACATTACTATGAAATATTGGGCATATACAATATTTCCCTTGTAAGTGCTAGCCCCCCCAAAGCACAACACAGACATACATCCCATCACTCCCATCATGTTCATACGCACACCCCAACTAAAAAACATGGGTACCACAGTATGTGCCCAGTGGCACCGAGACAATTTTAAACAGGCATAACAATGAATAACACATGAATCACAACATCCCCAATGTTAACCCATCTTAGTGGGCCCCTTTCCCCTTGCACAAAAAGCCTACCTTATAAGGCTGAGGGCATCCGTCTGTAAGGTATTGCACAGCTGGTGCCTTGGCATGCTTCAGCCATGACAAAGTTTGATGTAATTTTTTATAAAATCATTTCAAAATTATTTGTTTTTAAAAATAGTTTTTAGTGGTACCGGATATGGGTGGAGCATTTGCTGTGTCCTTTAAACTTCTACATAGTATACAAGCATCACAGAATCAGAACCACTATGGAGCATCTATCAGGCTTAGTGAAGATTGGCCACTGATTTATAAAAATTGCAAAAAAATAAAACATCAATGGTCCTTGATATGTTTCTGCTTTTTTGTAACATATGTATGTTTATATGTTTTAGACATGGAAATTCTTTTTATTTACACTACTTGCAAACTGATAAATAAAACTTTTTTGTCTTAGTTTTTTAGTTTTAGTAGTGCATGATGAAAACTAACAGTTAATAACTCTGAGAAAATAACTCAACATCTTGCTTATTTATCTTACTATGATTGCTATTTTACTATGAATTCATATATCAGACAATTATTTAGACAATGTTCATTGAAAGTACCAGTCATATTTTTCTAGCTTTCCATCTTTTTTTTTTTGTTAATCTAAATTTTATGATAACTGTGTATCCTATGCTAATCTCCTCTTTCGCTATTATGGGTGGTTTAGTGACAAAGTAAATCCTACTTAGCTATGCTATTCCACCATCCTGTAAACATTGCGACAGAACTGCTATGAGTGACTGCGGCACAACAAAGCAGAAAAGCACTGCACAATGTTCCATTGACAAAATATTACAGGTTATTCCGTAAAACTTTCACACCAAAACCCTATGCTAGAACGACTTTACAGATCACTCACAAACCAGGCGATCATCCCTACGACCCCGTAGGACAGGCTGGGAGCACCGAAGGCGCTCACTGCTCTGGTGGAGATGAGCGCCGTAGGCACTCATAACTACGACCCCTTGCGCATCATACCTACAACCCGGGGAACTACACTTCAACACAAAACTCAAATACACAATCCAAAGTGCGAGACCCGCCACTGAGGAAAAAAAATACGAGCCGCAAAAAATACGAACTTAACGGCCGCAACACGCACAGCGAAAAACACAAAAAACACACAAAATACTAGATAAAATAAAACAAAAATTACACACACAGTAAGGGGGGGGGGGGCAGCCAGAATGTCTGGGAATGAGGTTACACGCCAATTTAAATACAATTGAAAGATTTTTGCCACTCGAAAATCCCCTAAGCAAGAGAAAAGATGGACACCGAAAAAAAACGGAAAAAAAGGCTACACGCCCCCTAAGCACGCAAAACACAGCCGAGCACATAAGTCTTTTCCACAGATCCGTACGACCTATTAAATACACTATTAGGAAGGACGCTAAATGATCAACACCCGCCTACAACATACACACTCGCAGCCATTTTACCAGAATCACTCAAACCTAATAACATTAACATTACAAAATGCGGAAATACACAGCTAAACAAACGGTTTTCCCTCGCGCACACAGCTTATTTATACACTACACACTGCACACCTTGCTGACACTTACACGTTAGCTCGCCAACAGTGCAAATCTACATTGTATGCTGCAGGAACATCAAAACAGATTGTTAGCTCTTCAGCATATTGCTTAATACATATATTAATTACAAATAGGTAAAGTGTATTACTTTATAACTTTACTAATGAATTATTTAACATTACAAAATACATACACATAAAAAATAAAAAAAAACAATAAACACTAAAGGCGCTCAGCGCACACTTCACAAGGAGCACCAACGGTATTTACAGGACCACAACTACACCAGGGAAGAGGCTCACAATGCGAGCCAAAAGCCCATCAGCGCAAAACTTTCAATTAGCGCAAAAGGAGCTCTCATAACCAAACATAGACCAACCAAGAGGTTCGCAATGAGCACCGAAGGCGCTCAGCGCGAGGCTTGCAGAGAGCGCCGAAGGTACTCACACAAAAAATTCATTTTTTGACGGGCAAGTCGCGAGTATCTACTAATAACTTGCCCATCATAAATGATGGTAGGTTATATCAAATATAATATCAAATATTATATTCAATCTTCCTGTCATGTTTTTTTTTCTCTCCCTCTCTCCCTCTCTCTCTCTCTGAACTTTAACTTTATCTGTAATCTTTCTCTATCTTTTCTTTTTTGACTCTTCCTTTTTACAATCTCTTCTCACACACTACACTTTGTAATTGAAAGTGCTGCATAAGGGTGGCTATTAGCTGCGCTTAACTGAGCTGTAACTCTGTCTTTCCTGTCTCTCTCAATATATAAACTTTATCTCTATGTCTTCTCCTCTCTTTCCTTTCTTTTTCACTCTCTGCTGTAATTTTTGTACAGGGCTGTAAAAGACAGGGGTGTTTTTGTTAACCATGATGTTCTCATTTTCTATTGGTTCCTAGAGCAGTTTCTTGGTAAAGCTTGGTTTGGGTACTCCCTACATTTAAATCTCTTGTGAATAAGGCAGGATTTACGGATATGGAATGAATGTGTAACATTGCAAGTGAAAAGATTAACATAAACGTATGTTGTAGGGGGACAAAGCTCCCGCAGCCGATTTACGTATATATACCTCAAATTACACCACTCGATTAGCATGGGAGCCTGTGTTCTCAAGTGCTGTAATTGAACATCTATGCTTATGCAAGATTTACACAAATGTTTTAAATAATATGAGCCATTTTGAGGATTTATTATGTAAATCATCATTGACCATATTAAAGATTTTATTTGAAGTAATAACTTGATTTATCAAGAGGCTCCTAAGTGAAATTCAAGTCTCTTAAGAGATGAGAAGTCATAATTTCAATTTTACATTTTCAATATTGTATCCGTGCTTAGCTTTATTCTTGTGGAGGACCAACTGAAGCTTTAATACACAGGAGGGAAAAAATGCATTTTACCAAACACAATTAAAATAAACAAACATTTTGAAAACTCATTATTAATTGAAATATGTCCATAAAATTATGGACACCATAAAAAGTACCTACATTTTGTTACATAATAAACAGATCAAGTCATACTATATACTTATTAAGTGCCAATAATTAGCTAGTACTCAAAAATAGAATTCTTCAGAAACGAACCGTGTTGGTTAAGATAAAGATTTTAACTAAAAAAATATTCTATGCTTGTGGCTAGCACAGCTGCTAATGTTGTAAGTTTGATACATAGTTTTAAAAAAATGACATTTTCCCAAAAATAGTGTGTGGGTAAGGAGTGTCTCACTCCACCCAACACCAAAGCGTGTGGAAAAACAACAAGAGTGTGGGATATTAATATAATAAAGGGAGTTTACTGCAGTAAAAAAAAAAAAGGTTTGGCTTTGTAGATAACAATAAGTGGCTCATACTCTTGTTGCTTTTTCATTCTTATAATATTCTGTTGTTACTTTTTCACTAACTTCATCCATTAGGAGTGAATATGTATTTTCGATAAAAATAAATCATACTCAATAGCTTTGAAACAACCTATTAATTAACCATTATAATTCCAAGTGCTTATATCCACTCCAGCAACAGAAGAGTTTGAAATGGTTCATAACATAAAGCTCATTAAACTAAGGTATTCAGTGTTGGGCATGAGCTTAGTTTGTGCATTTGTTTGTTGAATGTATCTTTTTTTTATAGTCATTTCATTGCACATTGTGTTTGTTTCTGTTTTTTTTTTCTTTTAGTTTGAAGATATTTAAATTTTTTGGAAGGGTGGAAAAAATCCATTTTACTTAATGTATACAGCATTTATATTTCAGTGTAGGGAGTACCCAAACCAAGCTTTACGGATGAGATATTGCTCTAGGAGCCAAATGGGAATTAGAACCGTATTATAATGATTGAGAACAAGTGCCATAACTGCGGCAAAGAACCATTATATTAATTAATATAAATATTTTTTTATTGTATTTATTTATATTTGTTAAAATGTAATAGAAATGACAATAGTATTTATATTGTCAATATATAAAATGTATTTATTTTGTGTTGTTTTCTGCAGTTTTTTGTAGTTCTGGCACTGCACTATTTTGTGAGCGATCCCTAAAATCAGCATAGGGTTTTGGTGTAAATGTCTAACGGAGTAACTTGTAATCTTTTAGTAATGCAGAAATCAATGGAGATGTGTCACGGCTTTGTAGTGCCGCGGTCACGTGTAGCAATTCTGTTGCAATGTTTATGGGATGGGGAAATAGCATAGCTAGGTAGGATTTACTTTGTTACTAGACCACCTGTAAATGCAATAGAGGAGATTAGCATAGGGTCCTAATGTAGTGCTTACATGCACATCATGTCTACATAATATTCTTCAAAGCAAAAAAAAAAACACAAATAATAACTGGCTACAAATACACACTTCAGAAAGTATTTATCATTTAAATAAATATATATATAACCCAGCATGGCATAGTATTTGTAAATATGTGCACTTCTAATGTGAGGGTTTACAAAGATGCAGTGAGAGGAAAGCTAAATAATACAATTCCAAAACATTTTAATTATAATCAAATATGCTGATATAATTTAGATGCAAATTCACAGGTAGTGCTATTGAGAAGTCAATCTATATAGCACTATTGAGACTTAACTGAAGTTTAACCTGGGATAACAGAATGAAATTACACTGAAAAAAATTAAAAGACTATGTGGATATATATACGTTATGACCTTTTAATCCAAGCCTGAATTTAAATTATACTCATTATAGGTTCTCTGTAATTTCTTAATTTACTTAACTTGAAGGGAGAAATTGGATGAAAATGGAAGCTTTATCCTGCATAATGAATGCTTATTTTCTCAAATTGGCAGTAAAAAACCCTAGGATATAGGCTTATATCCAATAAACTTGATTGAAGTAAAATATATTTAATGCAGATAAAGGAAGAGCACTGCTAAAAAAAACGTAATATTATTTGCAACAAACATATATGTATTGCAAAATAAAAAGTACCCAACAGCACAATATCAGTCAGATTTAAACAAATCTTATATGAGCATTACATTTCAGATGACATCTGGGATCAATATCCTACTTATTCTGGTTAGCTGACATACAGCCTTATTAAATTGTGATTTGGTTGATTTAATAGGGCTCTATTTAAGCACACAGCATATTTTTTTTACAGAAGTTTTTAGTTAGTGAACTTCTATCCAAAAGCTGGGTCTTCACTAATTAAAAACTTCTGTAAAAAAATATGCTGTGTGCTTAAATAGAGCCCTTTTAAATTTACTGAATCGCAATTTAATAAGGCTGATAATGTTGTATGGCCTTTTTATTAAAATATGTAGATATAAAAACCTTTTATTAATTTTGTTCTCCTTCTCTGAACTTTTTCTAGCTCCACAATGAAACTTGTTTAAAGAGCCTTCACACAAGTCACTGAAATTGTAGTACTATTACAGAATTTGGTCAGTTCGAAATTGCAGAGACTCATACACTGTAAATGCTACAAGTGGGGTTAGTGTTGGTAAGTGATAGAAGAACATGCATATTTAATTATTATCCTTTATATGCAGAAGAAGAGAAATAAATCAAAGCACGTTCTTCTTGGCATGTTTCTATGGTAGTTTATCCAAAGGGTATTTTAAAGCTTTAATAAATTAATCTGGCAATCACGGCATGTTTGAATAACATTTGATGACAAATTTTAACCTGGTAAGTTTATCAGATATATTATTTCAAGAATATAGTTGGATTTTCAAAGTTCTGGACCTCATCTATGTATATATTTTAGCCGTTTCATCTACAATATCTAATTATTTTATTATTCATTGACTGATTTTATTTTAAATAAACAGAGAATATTTCCTTACGTATTAACAAGGCTCCAAAACATCCATTCAATATCAAGGTAAAAACTACCATGTGATCTACTTTAAAGTAATGATACATACCACTCCCCTACTTACCGGTGTGAGCGTCTGGTCTCTGGTCCACCAAAATCTAAATCTTGTC
The DNA here is from genome assembly GCA_027410445.1 of Discoglossus pictus. Taxonomy (NCBI): domain Eukaryota; kingdom Metazoa; phylum Chordata; class Amphibia; order Anura; family Alytidae; genus Discoglossus; species Discoglossus pictus. Next base: position 147,564,711 of record CM050165.1, read on the forward strand.
CTGTTAATCCACAGTCACAGGCTGATGCCAAGCATATATAACCCACTCCATGTTTGATTGCAGCTATATCATACAGCCCATTTAGCTACTGTACTACCAAGATAACCTTCCAAGTCTTTGTGGTACCCATACCTCTGATACCTGACTTTTATTATTATTATTATTGTTATTATTATTAATATCCTTATTTGTAACACATCAACATATTCCGTAGCGCTATACAGGGGTTAAATACAAATAAAAAACAATCTTAACACATTAGTGCCCTGAACTTAGAATATAACATCTATATTGCTTTCCCAAACCATCTTACAAAATTGAAAACTTTCAAACTTACAATCTAAAGGGTTTTGGTATGATACAGGATGGTGATATATGTATTATGCATATTAAAGTTGAGGGTGATATGCTCCTTCAAACAGATGTGTTTTTACTGAGTTTTTGAAGATTTGGAGACAGGAAGATAGTCTAGTGGAGGTAGGCAAGACATTTCCTAGAATAGGGACAGCATGAGAAAAGTCCTGAAGGCAGGGGTGAAAGGAGGTAATAAGAGAGTAGGAAAGAAGAAGGTCATTAGTAGATCAAAAATGATGGTTGGGAGAGTATGTTTAGACAACAGCAGAGATATAAGGAGGTGTACTGTTGTTGAGGGCTTTATACGTTAAGGTCAAGATTTTAAATGTTATTATTATTATTGTTTGTATGTAAGAAATGAAAGAGGGCAGTGTCCAGTAGAACCCCAAGACAATGGGCCTGGCAGGTGGGGATGATGATGACGTTGTAAAAAGTGAGCGCTATTTTAGGAATAGAGGGATAGAGGGTGGGAAGATTATGCAAGATTAGGAGCTCGGTCTTCAACATTTTGAGTTTGAGTTGACGGGCGGACATTTAGGAGAACATGATTGAGAGGCAGTTGGCAACTCGTGCTAGAACAGAGGAGGATAGGTCTGGTGGTGAGAGTATACTGAAATCCAAAATATTTTTTAGGTTACCAAGGGAGGATGTATAGATGGAGAAGAGGAGGGGATTTCTATTAAAACTACATTGAGTGGTTCACAACTACACCCAACGGTATTGACAAATAAGTTGTTGTGCCAATCCATGACTGCTTTTATTTTAAATCACATTATGACACAACACACTAAAGCATTTTAAACTAGACAATCCTCATCCTAAATTTTCACCCTTGAGTTACGACAACCTGTTACTAGAAGGCAGCAAACAAAGGCTCAGGATCTTCTGTACTAATAGATTATGTCCATGAGCTTGTACTAGTTGGTTGCTTTTTAGTCTAGTAGTCTTTACTATCTATTATACTAGTGGTCTGATTTAAAGGGAGAAGATGATTAGATGAATATATATTTTCAAACATCTCAGAACATCCAGTGTTTTTAGTACTTTTTCTGACCTTTACTGAAAATGTAATTAGCAGAAAATTAAAATAGGGAATGATGGCAGAAAATTTGCAGAAAGTAAAAACAAGGAGTGATGGCAAAAAAGGGTAGTTAGAGCAGATTGCAATAGGATGGAAGACAAAAGGCCCCAGTTGTACAGAGATACATTTTTGGCTCCGTTACCTACTGATAACGCTTTTCTTATTCCCCATTCCTACTTTACTGTCATCAGTATTAATAATAAAAAAATGTGGAAGTTGATATTTCCATTGAAACATAACTCATACATTCTACCAAAGTTCTAAACACCAGCAGCCCATGCAAGCAAGCCCCAAAGGCCATGCCTTCTAAAGCATCTAAAACATAGTTTGGAGGTTTGGAAAGATGGAAAAAGTGGTGTATGTACATGATGCCACTGTACAAGTGCCAATTAGTTGTACACCAAAAAATTTGCTTGTGGCTATAACTCATTCTGCAGAAAGGCCAGATTAGCCAAAGATCCTTTCCTATGACTTTTAAGCTCAATTGCTTTCTGACCAAAAGCTAGAATATTGCTTGCTCCATTTCCGCGTCAGTTCTTAAGAAGGTCAAAAGAAAGTCCCCAGTATCTCATCTGAAGTTAAAAACATAACAAATTAAAAAGTAAATACAAATATCTTGACATAAATACAATTCAGCAGAATCACCAAACTGAAGGGGCGCTGAGGCTGAATGAAGAGGCTTTTCACTTTATAGACAAGTAAAAATAAGATATTGATATCAATGCTATTCTCTTCCAATAATTTTCAGCATAACAGATGGATGTAAAACAAAAAAGAGGGAGGGGGGGGGGGGGGGGAAAGAAGCTCGCCTCTTCTTAGTGCCGATTAGTATGACCAAACAATCAAATAAAGCAGCAAAGAAGGGATATCAATATCATACACACATTTTACACCCTCATGGTCACGAGGAATATGTATAATTCAATTTTTTTTAAATATATTTACATATTGATTTTTTTATATAAATTGTTATCGCTTAAATCGTTACTGCTAGCTTTAATCTTTGAATTTTTTCTCCAGTGCTTTCAATTAGTAACTCTAGCAGTAACGATTTAAGCAGTGACAATTTATAATAAAAAATCAATATATAAATATATATTAAAAAGTTAATGCATCTATGAAAACAGACGCGTTTCGCTGTTTAATTAAAGTGTTATCAATTGTATAACATTAGAAATAGTAAAATAAGATACAAACTGTGCTTTGTCCTGCAAAAGCATGATTTTCAGATGAAGCTGATTGCTGCTCTGTGATTCTACTTAGCTGTGTGAAATATGGAGAGTATGCAGTGCGTGCTTACTAATATTATATCATTGATAAAGCTGTAATTAAACAGCAAAACGTGTCTGGTTTTATTGTATGATTTTATATATGCATCAACATTTTTCGTATATTTATATATTGATTTTTTTATATAAATTGTTTCTGCTAGAGTTATTCCATGTAAGCATTGTGTCAATTTGCTTGTATTTTACTGTTCTAAATAAATGACTGCCTAATCAAAATGCTGCAATTGTACAATTAAGTAGTAGGTTTATACAGTATATGATCTATTACTTTTATAATGATTTTCATATTAATGTTTAAATAATATTTAACCTGTAAATTTAATTAATTATAGGCTATATTATCATGCATGGTCTAATGTTGTAATATCAATACACAGGAGGGGATAGCTGCTTGGCAGTGGATCTTGTGTAAGATAAAGTTTGTTTTCATTGCTTAGTCGTTCAGTCAGGTCTGCCTCTCCATTACCCTATGGACTGCACCCAGACATATATGTCTGCCACTGCCCATCTGAGCTCATTCAAGCTCATTTAGATAAGATAGACCCTGCTATAACTATGTTATCAAATATCACAACTCTTTATAGAATCAATAAAATGCATTGCTTTTAGGTCCAAGTCAGATTGCATGAAATATTTCTGAGAGATTCTCGTCAGTGACATGCAAATGAGATCACTTTTAGGGCTCTCACATTAGCTTTATTTGCATGTATCCCTTTCATACCAAGAGGTGTTTTTAGGCAGAGCTAAATGCTTTGTTCTAAGTGGAAGAAAGTAGTCTGCTCTCCCAGGGGGTGGGGCAGTTTATATTTAAAGGACTAGTGTAATCACTTTTAATTCAATTTTTTAGTTCACCATTAATTAATATGAAAAATACATGTGCAAACAGAAGCAAAGCTTTAGCCAGAAAATATAATTAAAGTATACCGTTTCCCATTAATGGCTGCTGCTGAACACCTCCTCAACTCTGTCATTATCCTAAGCACTGCTGAAATGGAGAACAAAACTTTCAGATGATAACATTAATTAGGCAGGGTACACGTTTTGTAGGATAAGGGGCTATAGTGACATTCCCATAACCCCCTGCATAACCAAAATGAGCATGCTCCAGATTACCCACCCTGCCTAATAAATGTTATTAGCTGAAATGTTTTCTTTCTTTTCAGTAGTGTTCTGCTAAAATTTGCTTTGCTGCTGTTTGCACATGCAACTTTAATGTTAATTAATGGTGAACTAAAAAATAGATTTAGCTCAAAAAAGCTCTTACACTGTCCTTTTAATTATGCCCACCTTATGAACTAATTTGTCTGTTACAGTCATTCAGCAACTTTGCTAGTAATCTGTTGGGTATATTTTTGAATACTAAAAACTAAGATTTATTATTCACACTTTACTTGTACTGTATATATTTATACAATGCTCTTAGCCAGTATAACTTCATTATTAGCTGATTGCATCTTAATAGTAGCACACCATTAACTAATGAAACCAGTTAATTTAGTAGAACCACTGAAAATTTTATACAGAATTAAAACAATAAGTATTTACTACTTATACTGACCCATAGCAATGGAAAGTGATTTAATCCTTAAATAAAATCTATAAAAATTTTACATATGATTTTGTTCTGTATTTGTTCTTAAAAAAACTTGATAAGTACATTTAAAACAAACTTTCTTCTGTAGTCTTGCAAACTACAATGGTGCCCTCTTGTGATATTTAGAAAGAAGTGTTTACATTTTGAAAATCAAGATGTTCTGTGTGTTTTCAACCAATGAAAATTTGACAATTCAAATTCTAACTCACTTATTTTGCCCACCAGTCTATAATCTTTTCTAACTGAACTTCCCCTCAGTGTCTGTGCTCACTCCATGTTGCTAACAGATTATTCTGCCTCATTGTTATCAGTCCTGGATACTATTACAAGACCTACATATCTCACCAATCGTTAAACATCTGATTTTCTTCTGTTGGTCCTTGTACATTCTAAAATGCGTATACACTAATTTATCTGTGGACATGATGGTTTTGTCATTCTAGTTATTTTTAATATAATCTTCTGTATTGTACCAACTCTATGAAATTAATTCCCTGCAATACTCCATCAGACTCAGTTTCCAGATGTTTAACATCTAAACCATACCACGCATTTGCAACATATTTTTTTATTATTGTACTTAACAATTATGATATACTGTCAAAATAAAAAAGACAACTGTAGTTTATGGGGGAAATGACACGTTTGTTTAGTATGTAAGAGTCTAACAATATCAGAAGCTATATAATTCATGAGCATAACATAATTTTTAGCCAAATTATTTTGTGTCTAAAGGCTTCCATACTGAATTTTTAGTGAACTGGTTCTTGGATGGGAGCCAGCAGGGGACAATCATTTAGTTGTGAGTTGCCCTTCACTACAATCCAGAGAACTGTCTAATGACTGCATGGTAAGCCTTGGTGGGTTCTCTATTACCCACCAATGGTCAGTTCACTTAAGCTTAATTGTATCCACTAAACTAATTGTACATATAGTATTACTACCACCTTCTTCTTGCCTTCTACATTTTTATTGGTATTGTAGGCATATGCTCATAAAAGGATTCACTAAGCAGATAAACGACAGAGTACCTTGTATATTTAACTCTCCAGCTTATCTTGGCAAGGTGTTATTAAATATATGTATTATAATGCATCTTAACTTAAAAATAATATTAGAAGCATACTTCCCATTTTAAAGTATTGCTCTTGAATTTACAATAATAGGGAACTAATTTAGTAATCAAAATGCATTGCCCATTATATCAGAAATGTATACCGTATTTGGCCTCTGTTGCTCCACTGTAATGGAATGCAGTCAAATATTGTAACTTTATTTGTCACTAGACAATTGCCCGTCAAAAATGACGGCATAATATTTGCAAGTCACACAAAAAGAAGCAAAATAACATTACATGGAATCCCATATTTTCAATTTCAGAACGTTGTTCAGTAATAAACTAAAAGGCTTAAAGTTTTCTTCCAAAGCTCTTATCCGTTGGATAATTGTTCTAATTTCATTCCAATTCAAAGATTCTTTACATTTCCAATGGGAAATAATCAACCTTTTAACTGTCATGAAAATTTGGATAACAAAAGCTTTTTTGTCCATAGAAAGATTATCCAAGAAGATGTCGAGCAAGGCAACACTGAGGCAAAAATGGAAGATTGACTTTTAGTGTGTCCACAATAAAGTTGAAACAGTCAGTCCATAGGGGTTTAATTAATGGGCAGTCCCAGAATATGTGAAGAAAATCACCAAACATTCCACATTGTCTCCAGCATACCTTGTCAGAACAGTTGTGAGAAAACTGGTAGATTCTTGAGGGGACCATATACCACCTGTTTATTATCTTAATATGAAGCTCCCTATGAGGTGAATATTTAACAAACATATTAGTGGTTGCTAATGTGGATTCCCAAGTTTCCCTACTAAAGGAGACACTAAGATTCTCTTTTCATAGTATCATGCCAGATGTTTTATTAAGTTCTAAAGTTTTCCTCAATATAATGTGGTGCTTAGATAACATGTGAGAACTGACTTGGTTTTAATAAGATTCTCTAAGGGGGTCAACCCTTCACCTAGGGTGCTTACAGGGAAATATACAGATAGTAATGATATATATTGGTTAACCCTCAGCCAATTTGTAAAGAAACCCTTAGTTGTTTGAAAGATAACAGCTCACCTTCTTCATATAAATATAGTAAAATCCACCTTATTTTGACCCTTGCTCACAGTAGAGGTGTTAAGAATAGATATGGGAAGTTCGTAAACCAAGGAACTAAAATCTGGAATCAAAGAGTATTTCTAATTTATTGATTGTCAAGATTTTGAGATATTCTTAATAAGATAGGCTCCACCTTCAAAATTATTAGCAGAAATGCTGTTCATAAAAAATAACATCCTAAGATCCAGGTCTGGGACCAATACTTTTTCAATTTGGTACCAAACATGAGCCTTACTTGGATTTAGCCATTTTAATGAATGAACCACCATGGTAGAGTTGCAAGAGAGGGTAAGCAAGACCTCCCTTTGAAAATTCTCTGGCCAGAGTAGTTTTTTTTAGTCTAATGTGTTTTGAAGGGTATATAAATTTGTCTAATGTGGTTTGAAGTTTTTTTTATCCAAAAAAACGTGATTTTATAAGGAATACAACTTGTAAGATAATTAAACCTAGGTAGGAGGGCCATTTTGGTAATGGCAATTTTTACACTAAAGGATGCTTTTATACTTTTCCACCCTTTTAGAAATATCTAAACATTTCTTGTGCAGGGTTTATAGTTGATTTCGACCATTTTGCTAGGATCAGCAACAAATTTAACCCCCAAATGAGAAAAGGAATTAGAATCCAAATTGAATGGATAATCCTTCTTCAAATAATTTTGTACATTAACAGACAAATTCATGGCAAAGTGTCTGTTTTTAGAGAGTTTAATTTGTAATTAGAAATTAAATTATAATTGTTGATCAAAACCATAAGCAAACAGGCTTATTTTGTTTTCTCTCACTCCCATCCGAATGCCCCCTTTTGTCCAAAAAAGATCTTACGGCTTCTGCAAAAGGCTCTATCAATAGGGCAAATAGGATGGGAGAGAGAGGACACCCCTCTCTGGTGCCATTCGAGATCCCAAACATTTGTGAATAACAACCAGTTCCAGCCACTGAAGCAGACGGAGCCTTGTTGAATAGGTCTTTAAGATGTCGAATAAGGGCGATAAAAGGTTTTAAAGAAGAAATTGCTAAACCCATCAGGTCCAGGGGTAGTATATGATTTTAGCTGTTTAATTGCTTCCATGATTTCCTGGTCGGAAATGGGCATATTGAGGGGAAGTTAAATTGATCTAAAAAAGCTTGAATTTGGGTTTTTGTTTGGTTTTTAATAGATTGATCACTAGTTAGATTTTAAAGGTTTTCATAGTAATTGGCGAACATATTGGCAATCTGGTTGGGAGATGTAATTCGTACACCATCATTTAACAGAAAATCAATTCTCCTTCTCAGAGATTTCTGTTTAATTTTGTTGGCTAACAATTTACTGATTTTGTTATCATGATGGTGGAAAGATTGTTGCATATGCCAAATTAACTTATCTGACCGGTGTTGATTAATTTTGTTAATTTTATTTTGGATCTCTTTGATTTCTACCATAATTGGATCCCTGGGATCTCTTTTGTTCATGGTTTCCAATTTACTTAAGTTCATATACAACTTTCTCAAGCACTCTCCTCTTTGTTTAACAACTTGGGACTTCAATTTTAATAGTGCACCTCTAATAAAGGCCTTGAAAGTGTTCCAAAGAATACCCTTCGAAGAGGCAGAGCCCTCATTCTATTCAAATAAATTAATAATCTCCTCCTTAATTATCTTTCTCTTGGGCTCATCCCAATCATCAAGTTTCCACTGAGGATGGTTGATTTCATACATGTCAAGCTTAAGTATCATTTTAATGCAGGCATGGTCAGACAATGCTATTGGTCCTATATCTACCTCACTAACCCCATTTTAAATGTTATTATCAGCCAAAAACAAGTCAATGCAGGAGTAAACTTTATGCGCATTGGAAAAAAAATGTAAATCCTTTTGGCCAGGATGGAGGACACGCCAAGCATCAAATAGATTATTGCTTTTAAACCAATTGGAAAATCTTTGGGATAATTTGTCAATTCTGTGTACATTTTTACATGGTTTTTGTGATATCCTATCATTTTCTGAATTGGGAATTACATTAAAATCTCCTACAATAATTAAAGAACCTTGGATACATGTATTAATAATTTTCCATAGACGATTGAAAAATTTGAGTTGATTGTCATTGGCGGCGTATAAGTTGACCAGTGTAACTTTGTGACCCTTAATAGTTCCTACCCACAGGATAAAACGCGCTTGTGAATCTATGTCAGTGAATTACTTAAATAGGACTAAGTTATTTCTAAACAAAATTGCCACACCACGTGACTTTTTATTAAAAGTTGAATAGTATTTGGGTTCAAAAAAATTGTACCCAAAGTTCGGGATTTTGGAGTGTACCCAATGGGTCTCCTATAAAAGTACTATATCTGCCTTTTCTTGTTTACAAAATCTAATTATCGTGTTTCTCTTGCCTGAAGGGTTCAAAACCTTTGCGTTAAAGTTTAAGAGTTTTATTGACATTGGAAGAAATAAAAGAAAACAAAAAAGGAAACATGTACTAGATCCAGACCGGGTATCCGAATATTTGAACATCGAGGCGTAAAACATCCATAGCATATTCATACCACACTCAAACTTAACAAACATCCCCATCCAACAACAATTAAACTGCCGTGCAAAATACCGGCAGTACGTGTAAACAGGGATCAAAGACATTTATTAATGGTAGGCAATGGGCTAATGCAAAACTTTTTAGAAGATACCTAATTATCAGATTTAAATCCTATATTTAATTCAAAATGTATTCTATTAGTGTCTGGAAAATTACTAGTGCGATTAAGTGCAATTCAACTTATGACATAAATATGAGTAAATTACTTATGTGATTTGTAATTTGTAACAATTATGTGAAACAAAAAGCTACCTGTGAATACTAATTTGTGAAAATCGAGGCAAAATATAAATTTAATGCCAATATTTTCCGAAATTTTTAGTTGACTTGGTGATAGTTATAAATATAGTTTCTAAAAACTAATGTTTTGTGCAATCAAATAATTAGTAAAAATGTTTATTGTATATACTCAAGTATAAGCCGACCCGCATATAAACCGAGGCACCTATTTTACCCCAAAATACTGGGAAAACGTAGTGACTCGAGATGCGCTGCCCTCAGTGTCCCCCTCCTGTGTGCCCTCTGTGCCCCTTTCTTGTGTCCCCCCTCTCTCTCCCCTCTGTGCCCCTTCCTTGTTTCACCCCTCTCCCTCCCCTCTGTGGCCCTTTCTTATGTCCCCCTTCTCCCTCCCCTCTGTGTTCCTTTCTTGTGTCTCCCTCTCCCTCCTTTGTGTCTCTTCCCCCCCTCACCCTCCCTGTGTCTCATTCCCTCCCTCTTGTGTCTCTTTCCCTCCCCCTCCCTTATCATCCTCCTCATCCTCCCTCCTCATCCTCCTTCCTCATCACTTCCCCCCTCTCCAATTACCCCCCCTCTCCCTTTCCCCTCACTTACCTTTATCAGCTGCTCCTATGCGCGTCTTCTGGCTGTGTCGGGACCAGGCATATGCTAATGACGTGACGTCACATGTGCGTCACATCATTAGCATATGCCGGGTCCCGACACAGCCGGACGATGTGCAGAGGGGCAGCTGATGAAGGTGAGTGAGGGGAAAGGGAGGGGGGGTAATTGGAGAGGGGGGAAGTGATGAGAAGGGAGGATTAGGAGGGACCCGGCATATGCTAATGACATGACGCGCATGTGACGTCACGTCATTAGCATATGCCGGGTTCCGACACAGCCAGAAGAATCGCAGAGGAGCAGCTGATGAAGGTAAGTGAGGGGAAAGGGAGAGGGGGGGGGGGGTAATTGGAGAGGGGGAAGTGATGAGAAGGGAGGATGAGGCAGGGGCGGCCCGTCCATTGGGGCGTCAGGGCAAACGCCCCCCCAAATATTTTCGTGACCCTGCAATAAAAAAACACAATAATTTATTAGTAATAACCCAAAAACAATTAAATATAATGTGTACATCATAATTCAAGTGTTAATACAGTAATAAATGAAGCAAACTATTCCCAGGAACACTGTCACTTTAAGATAACCCCTTGCACTGTGTGTATATATTAACTAAAGCTGCTGTGTATCTATTGTAGCCCCCTGCATCCCTGTGTGATCATATTACACTAGTAAAGTACACTAACCTTTAGACTCTTCTCTTCAATGAGGCCTGGCCTGGCCCCCTGACCGTTAATGCATTCCGCCCACCAGCACAGTGACGATATGCATGGGCGGTCATAAATGTATCAATTTCATGACTGACAGTCTTCCATCATTGACCAATCAATGATGGAAGGCTGTACAGTTGTCAATAAACAATGTAAACCCACCCAGACCGTTAGCTCCGAGCGCCCGCCAGCTAATAGGGCCTCGAGTTTACTTTTTGATTGACATCTACAGTCAATAAAACCACCAGTTGCCTGTCCCATCCCTCTTTCTGTTTCCTGACCCTGCTCACGCTGAGACTGAGAGACCTCCCTGGCTGAAACTACTCACATCTGCCCAACCTAACAGTAAGTCTACCTGGCACCTGCCCTGCCCCCGGCCAAACCAAACCCCTAGTGCCCCTAATAAAAGGTAGGGACCCCCCAGTTACCCCACTATGCCTGCCTGGCCTGCCACCTACCCAGCCACCCACCAACTTACCTACCACCGACGACCGACCTAGGCCTGCAATGCATGGTGCCACCCCCAGCCTTCACCACCATGTGACCTGTGCCACCCCCGATCACCCCGTTGTGGCCTGCCCTATGCTATGCCACCGCCCGATTACCCGGATCACGGTAATCGGGGTAATCGGGTGGTGAGCGGGGTGGCACAGGCCACATGGGGGTGATCAAATCGCCCCCATGAGGCCTGTGCCACCCCTGATCACCTCCATGTGGCCTGTGCCACCACCCCCGAGGCCCGATCATCACCACCCCGATGTGGCCTATGCTAAGCCACCGCCCGATTACCCCGATCACGGTGATCGGGGTAATCGGGCGGTGAGCGGGGTTGTACAGGCCACATGGGGGTGGATGATCACCCCCATGAGGCCTGTGCCACCCCTGATCATGGCCTCCATGTGGCCTACGCGGCCACTGACCGACCGATGTCCGCGTGACCCCACCCCGATCCAACTACCAACCCCCCCCCCCTAATTTTATTCCATTTTTAGAAGTAACAGGCACATGTGCCTGTCACTTTTAAAGATAAAATAAAAATAAGGGAAGGGAAAAACAATAATAAAAATACAGTAAAACAGCACACATACTAAACAAACAATAATACAAATAAAGTAAACAGCACATACATACTAAACAAACAATAATAAAAATAAAATAAACAACAGCACATACTTACCTGTCAAATTGACCCCTCCAGCGTTGGCCTTCTGCCCTCAGTGCCCTGGATAGTCATAATAATCCAATTTTGATTGAAGCCCATGTCATAAAATCCAATGTTGATTGAAGCCCATGTCAAATAAATAATCCAATGTTGATTGAAGCCCATGTCATAAAATCCAATGTTGATTGAAGCCCATGTCAAATAAATAATTCAATGTTGATTGAAGCCCATGTCAAATAAATAATCCAATGTTGATTGAAGGCCATGTCAAATAAATAATCCAATCTTGATTGAAGCCCATGTCAAAAAATAATCCAATCTTGATTGAAGCCATTGTCCATCCATTCTGGCCCATTGCAAGAGGCCTCCACCAAAAAAAAACTGACGCTCTAAAAAAAATAAAACAACAAATTAACAGAGCTCCTCCTACAAGGAGCTCCACCCGCGATTAATTGTTTTTTTTCCCACGCTCTGCCTTATATACTAATTTTTGAAGGACTCTGATTGGCTGAAATTTTTGATTGACATCGATTTCAACCAATGAGAGTCTTTAAAAAATTAGCAAATCAGCAAAGCAGGTATGGAAGCCTGTAAGGGAAAAAAAGGTTAGTGTGAACTTGTTTGACCCTGTATGTATTATACATATTACAGGGCTATTTATGTGATATACATGTTACAGGATAATATCCTGTAACATGTATAGCAAATAAATAGCACTGTAATATGTATAAAAAATAATGTCTAATAGAAATACATGAACAATATAATAAAATAAGTAATAAAGTACATCAATTAATCAAATAATAAATATCAATTAATATTTTTTTTTATGTATATGTTTATGTATATTTATGTATATTTTTTATGTGTTTGTGTGTGATATATATATATATATATATATATAGAGAGAGAGAGAGAGAGAGAGATATTTATATATATATATATATATATATATATATATATTGATATATATATATATTTATATATATTGATATATATATATATATTGATATATATATATATATATTTATATATATATATATTGATTGATTGATAGATATATTGATTGATATATATATATATATATATTGAGATATATATATATATGTTTGGGGCCTATGGTCACACTTGGTCTTCTAAGGTATGTTTGGGGCCTATGGTCACACTTGGTCTTCTAAGGTATGTTTGGGGCCTATACAGTGCTGATTGGTCTTCTAAGGTATGTTTGGGGCCTATGGTCACACTTGGTCTTCTAAGGTATGTTTGGGCCCTATATAGTCACACTTGGTCTTCTAAGATATGTTTGGGGCCTATATGGTCACACTGGGTCTTCTAAGGTATGTTTGGGGCCTATGGTCACACTTGGTCTTTTAAGGTATGTTTGGGGCCTATATGGTCACACTTGGTCTTCTAAGGTATGTTTGGGGCCTATTTGGTCACACTTGGTCTTCTAAGGTATGTTTGGGGCCTATATGGTTCCACTTGGTCTTTTAATGTTTTTTAAGTATGGTTTTGTTCTTGAATGGTCTGATTGATTTGCTTGTTTTCTTTCAACCCCAGGTGCAAACCCTATGTGGCAGCAGATTTGTTTGTACTCGTTGGTCAACTTACTGAACGTGAATACCCTGAGAAGAGCCGACTAATGGTAGGTGTCACTGCTTTAATTTTTCTGTTAATGCGTATAGGTGCAATTATGATATTGCTGTAGTCTTGTCACATGAGTTTTTTCAATCTATATTGTATACCAATGAATTTAACACATTGTTACTTTACTTCTTGACATTTCTGCATTGCTGATCATGTATTTCAATGGGCTTTACAAGTATAAGGTCATTGGGCGGGGCTTGTAAAGGTCATTATGACGTCATGGGGAGGAGTTATAAAAATAGGTGTGTTTTGAAAAAGGGGGAGTGGCTATGTTTCGCCCTGGCGCCCCTCCAACTTGAAAAGTCACCAGCCGCCACTGGGATGAGGAGGATGATAGGTGAGGGGGAGGGAATGAGACACGAGGGAGAGGGACGGAATAAGACACAAGGGAGAGGGAGGGAAGGAAGCACAGGGGAGGGAGGGGGAGGGAAAGAGACACAGGGGAGGGAGAGGGGGGAAGAGATAAAGGGGAGGGGGGAAGAGATACAGGGGAGGGGGAGAGACACAGGGGAGGGGGGGAGAGACACAGGGGAGGGAAAGAGCAGCAGGAGCAGGGTGACTCGAGTATAAGCCGAGGAGGGCTTTTACATATGGAACATTTGTGAGCCTAGTACAATAATCTAATATAATAGTGCTCTCTAGGTTACTTATCAAATTTGAATAACCCACCTAACAAACAAGAGAAAAATAAAAACAATTGACCAGTGTGATTTGAGCATAGGATACAAAAAGTTGAAAATGCTGCTGGCTTGAAGGTTAGTAAAGGGTTAAATACATACCCAAAGGCAGTGTTTCTTTTGGGAGGTTCACTGTGCCTATGAAAGCAGCTCTGAGAGTGTGGAAAAAAAGTTTTATTTTTTAATAAAATAAGTTTGTATGTGTATAGTATGAATCAATGTAATGTGTATTTCTGCTATAAGCAGCATGTGCTAGATTAGAAAAAGGTAAAAACAGGGAAAATTAGATATACATTTAAAGAATAATAGGATTGCAGACATGATAATATAGTGAGACAAGCCTTTTTTTATTACGTCATGATCAAAACACACTCTCTTAGTATGAAAAATAATTTATGTGTCCATTAAAAAAATGTTGAAAATATTTCTGTGTTACCTTAGCTGAACTAAATCTAAAAATTATTTTTGAGCTACAATAGAGTGTTTTGTGACCTTGACCAAGTCAATTTATCAGTCAGAAACATATTTACTTAGCTGTAACAACCGTGTGATAAGGCTATTTATTTTAATCCACTGCAATTTATCACCACTGAGTTCTGTGAGTTACTCTATAAATTGGTAAATTTGTTCTTAAAAGCATGTTTAGCTGTAAAAAGTTTTGTTATATTATTTTCCCTGATGAGAAATGCAATTTAAAAATAAATGAAAAAAAAGTCCTCTTAGAAATAAAATAGCATTCCAAGCACAAGTGTTATTAATTGCGGCACATTTCTCACTTCTTCAAAATCTCCCCTATCAACTGATACTCTGGTGTAATGTGAAATGTTTTGAGAAGCTAATTTTTACTTCTGTTTTACCACAGTTCCAATTTTCAGTATATTCAATTTTTTAAATAGACAAAGAGACCTATTCTATTGCCCAATCTGTAAATGTATACACACTTAAAATCACTCTTAATATTGCCACATATTATATTAGCTCCTTGCAATCCAATTACGAGTTACCCATCCACAATCACTACGGACCAAAGACGCAAATTCGGCCTTAGAACTCCATAAATTTTAGCACAGCACCAATATTATGAGCACTAATTAATTAAAGTTACACAAAATCATTATTCTATTAGACCCGTAGCTCCAGCTTTCAAATAAAGTCTAACCAGCAACTGAAAAAAGTATAATGTTTCTGTCAAAAATATTATGAGTACTAAATAGGACTTGCAAGGCATTTTTCAAACACTTATTAAAGCTGTAACAGCAATTAAATACACAGTACTGTACTTTAGAAACACATTAGAATTACCTGCACAACAGTCTCAAACCCACAAACATGCAGTTCAAAAATATTATTTTTAAATGTTATTTCTGAGTAATATCAATCCCGGAACTCAAGGGATTAATACATATCATAAAACACACAGATGATCTAATGCTTTTTATAGAGTGCTAGTTTGGGAGCCCAATCAGTATATATTACTTAGTGGCACTAATTAATTCATAGCTTCTGATTGCACATTACGTTTAACTTCCATGTTGTACTGACGTCATCATGACGGTCTCGTTTACTATTGGCTGTGTCTAAGAAGTAAATTACAGGCTTGCTTAAATATTGTATGATTACGCTCCCTGAAATCCTTCTTAAAAAGGCAGGGTTTACGTGTTTAGGCTTAAGGAGGTAAATTGCGGGCTTGAGTCAATAGAATAAATCTAAATATTTAGAGAAAAAAACACTTGCAGCCAAAATGATGGGTTAGAGGCATTTTCAAGCTTTTAATAGAATAGGGCTCCAAATTAGCAGCATTGAATATGTTCTAGAGGTAACACCAGTATATATTTATGGATATTGTTTATAATATGCATGCTCCATAATCATTTTATTTAAGAAATATTTTATAACCATCTTGTATAAGAAATATGAGATTTATGTTTATTAAATCAAAAAAGCTGTAAAAAACAGAGTGTTGTATTATAAATTATTTTTAAACTTTTTTTTTAAGTACTGTAAGTTTAAATAGGAGTAAATGTGGATTGTCATATTTGAATCATTGGTAAATACAGTTACATTTATTCTCATAGATATACCTTGCCTAAAGTGACATGATGAGGGTACAATGACTTTTTACTTTTTTACTTTTACATGGGATATGTAAAAGTAAACTGTAATGTATTATTGTGTCTTAAATATTTTTAAACCATTCTAAACAATGGCCAAACACTACATAAATACACACTGCTGCCTCTAGGCTTTACTGCCAAGAAAAATTATCATTGGCTTATTCAATTTCTTGAAAACGTTAGCTTAAAAGGACAACAATTTAATATTTTTCAATTCAAATATCTTTAGTAAACTAGTTTAAATTAGAGAAGAGAAAGGATTAGATTTAAGGTAAAATAAAGGGTTACTGTGATACTTGAATCAAATTCAAGTTTTATACAAGGGTACAGGGAAATTCAAACAGACTGAACAATACACTGATTTGCAGCCGTGGTGCAGTATACCTGAGCAATGAAAGTTACTCTGGCTTTTTCAAATAGCTGCAGATAGAACAGCAAGTGTTTCATGCTCAAAAGACAAACCTCAGAAAATGCAAGGAGACTATTAAATATACTGCCCCATACTAAAAAGCTCAAAATCCCGTTGTTGGACCTGTCATTAGATGCGGAAAAGGCATTTGACAGGGTCAACTGGAAATACATTGACAAAGCTTTACAAGTATTTGGTCAAAGCTTTGTATGCCAATTCTTTTGCATCAGTGAAGGGACTGGGATTTAAATCTGATTTATTTAAAGTGACTAAAGGGATGCGCCAGGGTTGCCCACTCTCCCCACTTATTTTTGCCACGTTATGGAACCTATGGCTGAAAGTATACGACTCGAAGAGAGGATTGAGGGAATAAATATAAAAGATCATGTAAATAAGTAGATGCTATTCGTTGACGATGTCCTATTGACATTAACTAAGCCATTGACATCACAAAGTTTTTATATGACAAACTACATATATTTAGTTAAATCTCCTACTACAAAATTAACCCAGAGAAAACAGAAACCCTGTGGTTGAATTTGCCATTTGAATTGAGAAAAACACTTACTGACCAATATCATCTTAAATGGGTAAAAAATGAAGTTAAATATTTAGGTATAAGATTATCTAGCAATCTTAACAAATTGATAGCTAAAAACTATTAGAATTTGCATCAGGAGATTAAAAATATCTTGTCTAGATGGAAAAGTATAGGTTTATCATGGTCGGGTAGAATAGCGGTAGTGAAAATAACAATACTACCCAAAATATTTTTTTTGATGAGGATGCTACTATTGTTCTTCCCAAAATATATTGTACATTCTTTCCAAACCCAGATAGATAAATATATATCTAAATAGAAGACCTAGAATAAACATCAATATTGTCAAAAGGAAAATCAATAAAGGCGGGTTGGCAACTCCAATTATAGAAGATTACTATGAGGCAGTTAAAATGGCACAAACACTGGATTTATTATTTTGTGATAATCCAGCTAAATGGAGAGACATAGAAGTGTCACTTACTCAAATGATAAACATAGACAACTTTGTGTGGTACGATCCTGACCAGATAAAATTAGCAAAAAATCCCTGGGTTACTAAAATCAATTTAAAAGAATGGTTTAGAATTAACAAGAAATATAAGTTTATAGAATTTCCTTCTCCGGCAACCCCGATAAGTTTTATCTTGAAGAATAGTAAGATAGAATCAAGTCATTTTTGGGATAAATTGGGTCTGTTGAAATTGAATGATCTATATGATAAAAATGATTTTAAGCCTTTTGTGGATCTATGTGCCAATTTTAAAATACCCAGCTCCAAATGGTTGGAATACAATACTCTGAAAGATATGTAAGAAACTAATTACTAATTTCGAGAACAGATGCGCAAAAGAAAAAAAGGGGGAACAAAATAGTATATCAGATTGTACATCCATTAAGAAAAACATTTTCCATTGGGGAAATCCTGTTATATAGAAAGTTGGGGAAAAGACATTAGTACTAGCTGGGATAATTCACAATGGCTAAGAGCATTTGACTTAACTGTTAAAACCGTAACTTGTACGCCATTGAAAGAGACTAATTTTAAATTAGTACAAAATTGGTACAGAGTACCAACTTTCCTACACACAATATACCCTGAAACATTTAATGGAAATTGTTGGAGGGGATGTACATCTCAAGGAACCCACAAACATATATGGTGGGATTGTCCCTTGATAGATGACTTTTGGTCTATGTGTATTGAAAAAATAACAACTATTGTTAAAACCCTGTTGAATAAGAACCCAGGATTAGTCCTGTTCCACATCTTCCCAGATCCTCTCAGAAGAAATTATCTGGTTGTTCACATCTTGCTAGTAATTACATTATTGATAGCCAAATACTGGAAACAACAAAAGCTTCCATCATGGAATTAAATAGTTATTAATGTTGAGAGATCATACTTAATTGAAAAAGATACAAGCATTATAGACAACATAATATAAATAAAATATCTTTGAGGAAATGAAGAAGATGGGAACAGTTTAGAAGTGAATAATGTGATGTTTCCCCCTGTCACTTTTTAATTTGTTTTGTTTGTTTGTTTTTGTTCATTTTTGTATATACTTTGGCGTATGTCTGTGTATTGTATTGTATAGTTGAACTAATTGGAAAGATACAATGTTATTGTATGATAAAATAGTTGTATTATTTTGATATTTTTCTAATAGAAAATGAAAAAAATGAAAAAAAATTATGTTTGTCTCATAGGAGACCATTGTAATCACATTTTTTCTGTATGGTATTACTAATAACTAAACAGCTTTTGTTTTCTAAAAGCATTAGATTTATATTTTATACTTTGCAACATTTATATGCAACAGGTTTTCTTTTACTATTATTTTGTTCTGCTGAAACCAAAGCGGTAGTTGCACATAAAAAGAAATAAAAACCTATCTAATTTACTTATATATTCTAAACACGTGTAACTGACTTTAAAGTGCTTTTTCTAGTTCTGTAAAAGAGCAAAAAAAAAAAAATGTGTCCATAGTGGTCTTGAGCAGTCTCCCAACCCTTCCCCAAAACTATAAATTGTATTCATATGACTGATCTATATGTCATATCACTGTGAAAGTCAATAGGTAACATTTGGTCTGAATCAGCTCTGACTTATTTCATCCAGACATTCATTACCTTAGTAAATTTACTATTTCTCTTTCCTGAATCTACCAAATCATTAACTATGTTACCTAGTTTGCTTTATCTAGGTTTCATTCACTATGTAAACATTCTTCCTTTGCCTATTTAATATATGCATCAAAATAAAATTTAGCTGCCCAATCAGAGAATACACCAATCTTAATAGGTTAGTTATATGGCTTAGTCTCCCTAAGGGTGATAGGGTTTCCAGACATTAACAGCCTTATTAAATTGTGATTCGGCCAATTGAATAGAGCTCTATATAAGCACATAGCAACATTTTTTTACAGAAGTTTTTAGTTAGTGAAGGCTTTGCTTTTGGATAGAAGCTCACTAACGAAAAACTTCTGTAAAAAAATATGCTATGTGCTTATATAGAGCCCTATTCAATTGGCCGAATCGCAATTTAATAAGGCTGTATGTCCTTGCTCATTGTGCCTTATGGAGTTCAGCTACATAGTACTGATGAGGCCCAATTAAGGCAGAAACATGTCTGGGGTTTGCTGTTTATCCTGGGTAGAATTATTTGGTATTTTGGGGCTGGATCACTGTACTGAGCGGGACCAGACTAATATACTGCAGGATATTTCCCCCTGTGAGCTAAAAGAGGTTGCTCTCAGAGTGGGTTATTATGTCCATATAAATAACCTATTAAGGTTAGTTCATTCTCTGATTGAGCACCTCTATTTTGTTATTGTCCATTTGAAATTTTTGCATAGATATTAGTAAAAATATAGTATTTCAGAGCTACATACATTTTCATAAAACATGAGCCTAGGTGAGTTTTGTAAGAAATACATAACTACAACTGCATAGTTTACTTCTTACTGTTACTGGGTAATTAATAGAACCTATGACAATGCATCTTCCTTCACAGTGTAAGGCATTACCATTACAGTATTTTTTGGGGGAGCACAGCCTTGACAGCTTCTAATTCTTTCTCTCTTTATTGAAAGTGTTTTCTGTTTGCCTTTGCATATGTGAAAGTGTGCGCTTGTTTACGCTATGTACTTTGACTATATATCAAGGGATATGGGCAATGGTGGAGTTAAGGAATGGATGGCACCAGTGCAAAAAAAAAAAATATATATATATATATATATATACTAGCGACTTGCCCGTCAAAAAATGACGGTCAATAAAATGTAGATGCTGTGAAATTTTTTTGCAACACAATATGAGTCTGCTACATTTGTCCCCTTTTTTTAATCTAAAAATAAATACACCATTTTTTTTTTAACTTTTAATTTTTTTAACATTCAACTTATTCTTAACCAACATATTTCAATTTTTTTTTCAATCTTCAGTCTTTTAATTGTGATATATATATAATAACAATATAATAATGTGTTAATTTTTCATGCATACATATTGTAAAGTCTAACATGAAAGTTTGTAACATGCAACTTGTATATTAAACAATCTTTAAACATTTTTTTAACAATACTAACACTTTTCAATTGATATTTATCGATGAGTAACTGCGGACTATATTAACTTAGAGTAACTAAATTGTTTTAAAAATAACATGCTTTTTATCATTTTTTACATTTTTGTTAAATTCTTGTTAAACTAAATTAGCATTGAATCCAGAGGAAGGCAAACAATGAAAACCCCCATTGAAACTTGGCCAATTGTATCAAAGAGGGAAAAAAATTAATTCCTTCCTGACCCCATTAACTGGTGATCGGATTACTCCCTGAATCTATACTCTGCCTTTAAATGATACAGTTCAAATTATTATGAAATGCTGCAACTTTATAATAATAATACATGTTTGACTATACCACATATATATTTAACTAACTGTCCCAAACATTTAAAATACACATATTTAGCATATGAAATTGTAACATCAAACAATAACATTTAACTCTTGTAAGTCCCAAAAAAGTCAGATAATTGTTTTGTGGGGCCAATCATGTTAATATGAAACTTTTAAACCAATCCAATATGTTTAAGGATGCTTTACTGTTGTTTTTGTTGTCGTTTATTTATTTTTTTTGTTCTGTATGTCCTTTCTGCAAATGTCACATAAATTTTCATAAGTGAAATAGTGGTCCCCTATTTAAAGAGTCCCAGAGTACTTACATTTTGTACTGGAAGTCAAACCACTGTTCTCTATGTTTTTTTGTCCATTCTATAGATTTTTTTCTTGAAATATTGTTTTTGTGCAATCATATTGAGTACCATAAAATGTACCATAAAATTGTCATTGAAATGAAACAATTGTCTTCTATCTTTCCAACACCTCATAGTAGACAATGTTTTTGGTGTAAACGCATCCATCGTCCAATAAATGACCCTGACTTTCGTTTTCTTCAACATGCACTTTAATTTCTTTTGGATTAGTGCACCTTGAAAAAGCAACATAGAGTTGTCCATGTGCAAAAACTGGGTTCCTTTAAAAAAATCCCAACAGACTTAAAAGTTTGTCCTTGGGATTTATTGATGGTCATGGCAAATGCCATAACAACTAGAAATTGTCTACTTTGAAGGACAAAAGGCAAACCACTCTCACTTGGTGCTAAATCAATTCTTGGTATAAAAACTAATTCACCTTTATGGGTCGCAGTTATAATTTCTGCATGTATAAAATAATCTTTTAACTCATGCACAATTAATCTGGTCCCATTGCAAAGTCCTTTTTTTGGATTCATATTTCGCAATAACATGACAATTGCGCCTTTTTTCTATTGTAAAATATGTGGTGGCATTCCAGATGGTGTTAACGAATTAATAAATTCAATACTAAAATTCGATTCACTGTCTTTATCATCAGACAGAACAGAATCTACACTGTAATAATTCTTTTGTGGTGCATTGATATATTTTAAAATTTTGTTATTTACATTCAAGGCATTGATATTTTTTGATGTTAATATCACTTTGTTTGCAATGTCTAAGTAATCCTCATTATTAAGAGTGTTTAGAAATATGGCTGCTATGAGTGATTCATTGCAAACCATTTCTGATGGACTTTCAATGGTATCATTTGGTAAATGCTGTATTTCTGGACGTTTTCCTTCTCCGGTTTTAATGAGCCAATCATTGAATTCATTTTGGCCTTCAGATCTCATATTTAATTCTAATTTGAGATGTGTAAATATTTGCCACAGTTTACTGGTCTTGATACATGTTTCAATGATCTCCGTTCTATTTCCATGTGGCACAACAGGTAATGTTTGCCTAAAATCTACTCCTAACAGCATCACCTTTCCACCAAATGGCAACTTATTATCCATCACTTCTTTTAAGAATCTGTCAATACATTGCAGTGCATGATATGACATCATTGTTGCCTCGTCTATGATAATTAGTTTCGTTTGTTTAAATTTTTTTGCTTGTAAGGAATTCAGTCGAATATCTGACACTGATGTTTCCAAAATGGGAACTGGCAGCTTAAATCCAATATGCACAGTTCTACCACCATCTAACAAAAGTGCAGCAATTCCAGTTGTTGCAAATGGCATAGCTATCTGACCCTGTGATTGAATATAACTCATCAAACAATTGTACAGATAAGTTTTTCCTGATCCACCTGGGCCGTCTAGATAGAAATACCGGTCTTTGACCATTTCATCATCTGTAGCATTTGTGATGGCATGAAATGCTTCTAACTGTAAAGTATTTAAAGTTGCCAGTTTTTCTTCATTTTTTTTGTTTTTGTAGCTCAGTGTCATAATCATCAAAATTGATGTCATCTATAAATCCTGGAACTGGCAAATTAAAATTTGCACAATTTAATCCATGAGCAAACAATATTTATTGTATTTCCATCAATGTTTTTAACAGTGCTATCGGTTCTCTGTAACGTTTCAAGAAGTCTTCTGACATATTTAATTTAAATGTTTCCCACAAAGTGAAAGCATCAGGTACATTGCAAAATATGCAAATGAATGCAAATTGTTGTCTCATTTGCTTTGGCATTTGACATAGTGCTGCTTCTTCCAGACACCTCTCCCATTCTGTATCATCAGCTATGAAGTTTTGATGTCTTGCAGCTAATAGGAATGTATCATAAACTATGTCATTCACTGTACGTAAATGCTCAAAACTCTGTGCACCGGGAACATGTAGCAGAAGTAATCTGAAGCTGAAAAGTTCAATGTCCCTTGGACTGACGGTATAAATGCGTGGTATCAATTTATGTGCATCTCTTCTTCGTTGTCGCCATAGACCATTTACAAATACAAATACATAGTGATATGGTATCTCTATGTATAAAAATTTTCAGTTTAATTTAAACCATGCAGGAAGTGTGGTATCTCTGTCTTCACTTTGATATAATGCAGTTCTTTCATTATAAAGAACTGCACTATATCAAACCAACTGACTTTGAGGCAAATGTACAGCTAAACGATAGATAGCATGTGACCGATCATGCATCTCAAATTTCAAAAGGCGCCACATTGCTTCAGGAGCACTCACATACCGAGCATCTAAATAATTTGACAGTTCATCATGTAAAATTGGATTTTCGTTTGCAGCACCTTGCACAACAACAGTAGCTGCGTCATATCCTTTGTATATATATATTTATACACATACTTAATTGATTTAATCGAAGTGCAAGCTTCCACATTGATGTGTGCATTGTACTTGATGAGCAAATGTGGATTGTATGGAACGACAAATCTATTATCAACCTTTTGCCCATGGATAATAGCTGTTTGTCCTTGTGTTCTTTTATACAAAGGGTATCCATCACAATTTGCATTAGTTTGCATTTGAAATTGTTTTGGAAATTCTTTAGTATATTTTTTATTTTCCATACATTATGAATTCATCTCTCCAAATGGGCCATGAATCATTCTATGTGTAACAATCTCTCAAAGTTTGTTATATTTTTCTTGGTCTGGCAATTCTGGGGAAATTACTGAATCCACTCTCTCTGCAGTATTCAACTTATCTTTTTCCTGCAGTATTAAAAGTATGTGAGCATGTGGCAGTCCTCTTTTTTGAAATTCCATGGTGTAAACAAAAGCCACACATTGTCCAAATAAGTGTGCTTTAGTGATATCATGTATTAATGAATTGAGTTTGATTTTGAATACTCTTGCCACTAAATCTGGTCGGTCAGAAGTAGCTTGTCCCAGATTCAAATTTTCCTTGATCTCTGGCCATTGTGGATTACATGTGAATGTAATAAATAAATCTGGTTTTCCAAATTTTGTGACAATAGCCATGGCATCATTATACCTTTCTCGCATATTGCGAAGAGATCCTTGGAAACTGGATGGCAAAATAATTGCTCTTCCAGCTGGAATGTCTCTGTTGGAAGCTAATTCTGCAACATAATCCATTGATCCACAATACTGTTCTACTCTTAATTTATTTTGTTGAAATTTAATGAAATTTAGATTATTGGCTTCAACTTGTAGATATGAATCAATAATCCATTGTTGACTGAGTTTGCCTCCATGTAAAATTGGATTAAAACAATCCTGGATAGCAGTTTGTGCCACTTTATATTCCAGCATGGAAATATTAGATCTAAGACGAAGTTTAGTATTGGGATAACTTTCCAATTGTAATTTTGGTTCCCATCCAGGTTCCCCATTTGGAAAGAAAATGGGATATGTCATTGGATCTAAATTACAGCTTAATATACAGTCAGGTCCATAAATATTGGGACATCGACACAATTCTAATCTCTTTGGCTCTATACACCACCACAATGGATTTGAAATGAAACTAAAGATGTGCTTTAACTGCAGACTTTCAACTTTAATTTGAGGGTATTTACATCCAAATCAGGTGAACGGTGTAGGAATTACAACAGTTTGTATATGTGCCTCCCACTTTTTAAGGGACCAAAAGTAATGGGACAATTGGCTGCTCAGCTGTTCCATGGCCAGGTGTGTGTTATTCCCTCATTATCCCATTTACAAAGAGCAGATACAAGCTCCAGTGTTCATTTCAAGTGTGCTATTTGCATTTGTTGCTGTTAACTCTCAATATGAGATCCAAAGAGCTGTCACTATCAGTGAAGCAAGCCATCATTAGGCTGAAAAAACAAAACAAACCCATCAGAGAGATAGCAAAAACATTAGGTGTGGCCAAATCAACTGTTTGGAACATACTTAAAAAGAAAGAACGCACCAGTGAGCTCAGCAACACCAAAAGACCCGGAAGACCACGGAAAACAACTGTGGTGGATGACCGAAGAATTATTTCCCTGGTGAAGAAAACACCCTTCAAAACATTTGGCCAGATCAAGAACACTCGCCAGGAGGTAGGTGTATGTGTGTCAAAGTCAACAATCAAGAGAAGACTTCACCAGAGTAAATACAGAGGGTTCACCACAAGATGTAAACCATTGGTGAGCCTCAAAAACAGGAAGGCAAGATTACAGTTTGCCAAACACCACCTAAAAAAGCCTTCACAGTTCTGGAACAACATCCTATGGACAGATGAGACTAAGATCAACTTGTACCAGAGTGATGGGAAGAGAAGAGTATGGAGACGGAAAGGAACTGCTCATGATCCAAAGCATACCACCTCTGTGAGGGAAGCATGGTGGTGGTAGTGTCATGGCGTGGGCATGTATGGCTGCCAATGGAACTGGTTATCTTGTATTTATTGATGATGTGACTGCTGACAAAAGCAGCAGGATGAATTCTGAAGTGTTTCGGGCAATATTATCTGCTCATATTCAGCCATATGCTTCAGAACTCATTGGACGGCGCTTCACAGTGCAAATGGACAATGACCCGAAGCATACTGCAAAAGCAACCAAAGATTTTTTTAAGGGAAAGAAGTGGAATGTTATGCAATGGCCAAGTCAATCACCTGATCTGAATCCGATTGAGCATGCATTTCACTTGCTGAAGACAAAACTGAAGGGAAAATGCCCCAAGAACAAGCAGGAACTGAAGACAGTTGCAATAGTGGTCTGGCAGAGCATGACCAGGGATGAAACCCAGCATCTGGTGATGTCTATGCATTCCAGACTTCAGGCTGTAATTGACTGCAAAGGATTTGCCACCAAGTATTAAAAAGTGAAAGTTTGTTTTATGACTGTTAATCTCTCCCATTACTTTTGGTCCCTTAAAAAGTGGGAGGCACATATACAAACTGTTGTAATTCCTACACTGTTCACCTGATTTGGATGTAAATACCCTCAAATTAAAGCTGAAAGTCTGCAGTTAAAGCACATCTTGTTCGTTTCATTTCAAATCCATTGTGGTGGTGTATAGAGCCAAAAAGATTAGAATTCTGTCGATGTTCCAATATTTATGGACCTGACTGTATTTATGTTGATAAATGGTTGTTCTTCATTGCGTGGATATATTCTAATATTACGCTGAAAAGGTGGTTCACCATCTTTATTTTTAAACACCATGGCAACCTCAGTTACTGTAGGTAAATTATATCTTCTTTGATCAGTGTTGCGATCTCTTTTTAACACCATATTTACTCTTGGTGTAGGCAATTGATGTCTTTGGGCATGTTCCTGTTGTTCTTTTTCAAGCTCTGCTAATTGTTTGTATGCTTGACTGTATGGGTTTATCAAGCTGTTCAAAGACTATGCGCAAACACTGTTTATTTTCTGGAAGCGTCATTGTTTGTTCCACAGCTTCCATTGTATTTAAGACATATAACTGTGCAAATTTCCTTTGCTCTCCTTCTTGTGGGTGTAAATGTGAAGTTCAGTTGTAAATTTGACCTTGAACTCTAAAACAGTAAGGACCATGTCCTGGTACATTTTCTGCTAATGTTGCACCCATTGAAACAAATGTAATTGCACTGTTATAAGACCTTATGTTTTTTTTAAAATTCGTATAATTTGGAAATGTTGGATCACTCATAATGCTTTCTAAATAAACTGGAAATGGGTGTCTTAGTGGAAGTCTTACCTTTCCTTTCTGACAGCAACTAATGAAATTTCTGTCAGTAGGTCTTTCCTTTAGAAAATGATAGGCCCCACAAAACTGACAAACCACATTTTCTAATCCACAATAATGAGTGTCTACTTGTAGTGCAGTACTAAACACATTGTCATGCATTTTTTCCACATAGATATCAGACCCACTTTCTATATGTACATTGGTGTCATGTGTCTCTACATTTAAGTCATTCGGCAATATAGAGTCATTGGACAATGGTTCACAGACATGTTTTTGTTTACTTTTTCGTTTCTTGGAAACCCCAACACACTCACTTGATGCTTTCTTGCTCATCTTTCTTTTCTTTAAAAGTCTCTGTTGATTTTCTTCTCTCAAGCGTTGTGAAGTTTCCGGTGTCTGAGCATCTCTCCACCTTTGCTTCCTTTCCCTTGCCAATCTTCTTTTGCGTTCAATTTTGTCTTCTCCATTATCCGCCATTTTAATCTGTAATTGTAAATAGAGATGTAATTATTGTTTGTTGTTTGTTTTGTGTACATATTTTGTTTTGCTTTTTGTACTGTTACATTAAAGTTGATGAATGAACTAATCAAGCATTTTAAAATCTTGTACTTTTTTACAATGAAATAAATGAAACCATTTTTCAAAGTTTTTTATTGACATGTATTAAATAGGAAAGAGCTGCACACATATATATATTTATTATTAATCCTTCAATTCCATTCATTCTTGATTGACTTCACTGCATACATTGAATTCCTTTTTTTCACAAGTGTTCTAACCTTCTTTTTTTTTTTTTTTATATTATTATTATTATTCTCTTTTCAACTTTACATAAGTGCATGCTAAAAATTGTTCTTAACTGATGACTAATTATTATACGTTAATGAATCAATAAGTACTCTCCATTTTCACAAAATATAATATAGCCTTTTTTGTTCCATCACTACAAAATTAAATGTTATACCTGTGAAGATGATCTTGATGTTGTTCAAAGGCTGCAAACGTCACGCTGTGTGTCGATTCAGTTGCAGATGCGATGAAACTGTTAAATAAAAATGTAAATCTTTTTAATATTTTGCTTCATCCGTATCATTCAATCAGCAGCAACAGACATATATTTGGATAGATTAAAAGCGTAATAGCATATTCCTGAATATTTTGCTGTAGTAATATAATAAAATTCTGTATCTGTCAAGATTATCCTTATGATGTTCAATGGGTCCAAACGTCACTGTCTCTGTTCATTCAGCTACAGTTCCACTGCAAGTATACAAAATTGTAAAATTAATGTATAATATGTTGCTTCATCCGTATCAATCAATCATACTGAACATAGATATGTTTGCATAGATTAAAAACATGAAATTAATATATCAATCAATCAGCATGAACACAGATATGTTAGCATAGCTTAAAAGCATACAATCAATATTCCTGTTAGTCTTTAAATAAAACTCAATGTGCATTAATCTTAAATTAATGTCTGACTAAATATAACGTCAAGATGTAAGCATGAGTCTATTCCCTTTTTGTTTTTTGGGGGATATTTTATAATGAGTATGTTACAACTGAATTATTAAAATACTGTACATTACTAATGAAATAAGAATCAATTAATGTTTATTAATATTAAAGTAATGTCTGACTAAATGTAACGTCAAGATGTAAGCATGAGTACACATGTTTATTTTTTTTAATAATGATTAATTAATTACTTAAAGTACATTATGAATGTTATTTACAATTCTTTCACACAGGTAAGCACGATATATAACAACCTAATTATTAAAATAATGTACATTAATAATTTATGAATCAATGTGTTCCTTTTTTTATGCACATTCTTAAACGTTAACCATTTTTGATATTAATGATAGTAATGATTAATTAATTAATTAATTAAAGTACATTATGAATGTTATTTACAATTCTTTCACACAGGTACGCACGATATTATTTTTCAATTAAATACATTTCCTCACATTTTTTTATTTATTTATTAAGTAATTAATAATTTAATAATTAATGATTATTAATGATATTTACCTTTTTTAATGTAATATTGCTGAAGCAGTATCCTGAAGAGCTAACAATCTCTTGAGATTTTCAGGCATCAGAAAATGTCCAGTCAGACTGTCATCACCTGAGGAGAAAGTGTCAGTTATGTGTCAAGTGTGCGCTATATATAGGCTTTGTGCGCAAGACAAATGCATTGTTTTAGGCGGGAAATCTGCTGTTCCGCGAGACAAATGCGTTGTTTTAGGCGGGAAATCCGAGGTGCCGCGAGACAAGGGCCGGAAATCTGTGTTAATGTGTAAATGTGTAATTTTGTTTCGTAAAATGTACTCGCCTGTGTCTTTTTTATGCATTGCGCTGTTATTGAGCATCCTTGGTATCGTTATTTTTCAAGCACATACGTCTCTGGCTGTGTTTTACGCAGTTCGTAGTAGTGTAGCCTCGTTTTCATTTTTTTCAGCGCCCATTTTGTTCTCGCTTAGCCGATTTTGGATCTTTATAAATCGTCTAAATCGATGTAAATTGGAGTTCCACCTCACTCCCAGACGTCCTGCCTGGTTCCTCATGCTGTAAGTGACCTTTTTGTTATTGTTTTGTGTGTATTTAGTGTTTTGTAATTGTTTTGGTTCCACCACTTATCTCGTAATTTTTTTCATCTCGTAATTTTTTTTCTAAGTCCCCGCCATGTGTAAAAAAGTGCTACGGTTTAACGGCTCACCTCGCTACGCAAGTCTCGCCTGCAATGAGCGCCTGCGGCCAAAGTGCTCAATGAGGTCTGCGTTTTTCTGCAGAGGCAGGGACTTCCTGAATTACATCACTTGTGTGTGACCTCACTCAGGAAGTCCCTGCCTCTGCAGAAACATGCAGGCAGGGGAGACATGGAGGAAAAGAAAGCAGCTCCCTGATCAATGTAAGGAGTAAGAGGCTGGGGCCCCTCCACACAAGGGCCCCAGTGCTTTGCATCGCCTTCACCGGCGGTAGCTCCGCCACTGGATATGGGGGAGAGAAGCGCAGGCAGCTTTATAGCGTAATACAGTACATTTATTAAATTTCAGTGATAAAAAAACAAATAAAAATGCACTCACATATAGTACTCTCAACATATTGAAGAATGTACGCAGCTTATAAGTGCCCATGCACAGTTATTAGTTTCTGGAGAATGGTGATAATGATCAACAATATTCTCCTGTGCTACTGAGGGTTTTGCTGGATCCTCAATCAGAACATGTTCAATTAAATTGCTAAGTCCACAATACATGATTGTGTTGATACAATAGACGTACATTCCTCCCAAATGGGAAACAAGTCCAATGAAAAGGGTATTAATAGATTCAGGGATACTAATACTTATCTACCCGAGTAATAGAGCTCAATGTCGCTTATTTGCACAACAATTCTCAAAACCAATTGAAATACTGTGATAAAATAAGGTATTTGTAAATACCACAGTTGTTACCATACCTTGTATGGATAATAAAAATGTATAAAAAATATATATAAAACAAACCATGTACTTCAACTAACTCAGCATCTCTAGCAAGTAAAACTGTTACTATTATTAGGTCATGGTGACATACTATGTCGCCGTTCTGATTTTCACTTTGTAATAGGGAACTAATATCTGTACTACCCTCAGCAGATAAATTAAAATCATTGATGTCAGTTCCTGTGTGAGTGTTTCAGTTCTTGCAATGCATGTTTAATCACTAGTAGTTGTAATGTCTTAGGAAGAGAGAAACTAGTTTCTGTCTTAGGATTGTAGCCCTCATCTCCTGTGCCAATAATAGAGGACTGGGGAGTCACAAATGGCCCCCATTATTTAAGGTGAGATTTGATTATGGTGCTCTTCTCTAGCAAACTGGACTAACAGGCTAGTAGGGGATATGATGTTAGGTAGGGGCACAGTAGGGAAGGGCAATGCCAGGTGATCTCATCATCCATTCCACTCCATAAGCACTGGTATGCATATGCATTTGTGCCAGTGCTGTTATTGTAATGGGATGAGATGGGTAATTTTTGTGTTACCCAACACAATACATTTTAATTGCTTTGGTGGTCTACTATAACTAAATTCCCTTGGTGTGGGTTTGTGTGATTAATGGGGGGTATTTTTGTGAGTAGGCTTCCTAATGTGAATGCAGTTTTTTTTTGTTTGTTTTTTTCATATGTGTGTGAACAGACCTATAGAATATATTTTAAGCACATCCTGTCACAAATAGACCAGGAGACCTATTTCCCATAAAATTATGTAAACAGTGCTTCCACTGTAAAAAAAAAGAAGAAAAAAAGAAAAAACAGAGTAGTAGTTTCATTGATATGGCAAATGAGGCTCAAAATGATTTTGACTCTATGTACTTTTAAATATTTATTGGGTTTTAACCAAGCACTGCCTTGCCCACCTTTTGATTGACTTTGAGGGCTCCTTTCTTCTGCGGAATTCTACAATTCTTGACCACAGTAGAATATCTGGCAGTTGTCTAATGTGAAATGTCCAATTCAAGTCCATTTAAGTTCACTAATTCCCAGGATATCAATGTTTAACCTTGTCATCTCATTCTTGACCACATCTAGCTTGCCTCTATTTATAGTTCTAACATTCCAGGTTCCAATGCTGAATTGTTCTTTGCAGCAGCAGACTTTGCTTCCCCCCCCCCCCCCCTTGCCCACCTTTTGATTGACTTTGAGGGCTCCTTTCTTCTGCGGAATTCTACAATTCTTGACCACAGTAGAATATCTGGCAGTTGTCTAATGTGAAATGTCCAATTCAAGTCCATTTAAGTTCACTAATTCCCAGGATATCAATGTTTAACCTTGTCATCTCATTCTTGACCACATCTAGCTTGCCTCTATTTATAGTTCTAACATTCCAGGTTCCAATGCTGAATTGTTCTTTGCAGCAGCAGACTTTGCTTCCCCCCCCCCCCCCCAGACACATCTGCAGCTGGGTGTCCTTTTGGCTTTGGCCCAATCACTTCATTGGACTTGGTGCTACTTGTACTTGCCCTCTGCTCCTCCTCAGTAATGTGGTAGGCACCTTCTGACCTGAGGGGCTCATATTCCGGTGCCATATCACCATGGCTCTGGTTGTGCCTGTCCATAAAGTTATCTTAGCAAAGTTACTGGAGTGGGTTGCAGTTTCCTTCTCCAGTAGAACATGATTTGTCTGACCTCTCTGCTATAACCAGCCCATCTTGGGTGACCCTACATGGTATAGCTCCAAGCTTCATTGAAGTATGCATGCCCCTTCACAATGACAAGGTAGCAATCCAGAAGTCTATGCTCCAACCATGGATGCTAAAAAAGCTGAAGTTGTCTAGTTCTACAAAGATATTCAACACGTCATAGATTTAACACCAAGAAAAGCTGTTACTATCATCATAGGAGATTGGAATGCTAAAGCAGGAATTCAAAAGACACCTGGAATAACTGGCAAGTTTGGCCTTGGAGTACAAAATGAAGCAGGTCAGAGATTAGCCTAATTATGTCAAGATAATTCTCTGGTCATAGCAAATACCCTCTGGTGACATCACTAGAATTCAGATTAACAATATACTTTGCAGCCAAAGATGGAGGAGCTCTATACAGTCAGCAAAAAACAAGACCTGGAGCTAACTTCGGCTCAGACCATGCGCCTATTATTGCAATGTTCAGAATTAAACTGAAGAAAAGAGGGAAAACCATCAGACCAAACATATATGAAATAAATAATATTCCTTCTGAATATGCGAAGTAAAGAATAGATATAAAGGACTATACATGAAAGACAGAATGCCTGAAGAACTTTGGACCAAAGTTTGCAACATTATCCAGGAAACAGCAACAAAAAATATCCCTAAAAGAAAGAAAACTAAAAGGGCAAACTGGCTATCTGATGAGGCCTTGGAAGTAACCCAGGAAAGAAAGAAAGGGAAAGGTAGTGGGGATAGGAAAAGATTTGTCCAACTGATGCAGAATTCCAGAGGATAGCAAGAAGAGACAAGGAGACATTCTACCGTGAGCAATGTAAAGAGATTGAAGATAACAGAATGGGTAAATCAAGAGATATCTTCAAGAAAATTGGGGAACTCAAAGGCACCTTTCATGCCAAAGTGGGTGTGATAAAAGACACAAATGGTTGGGGGCTTAAAAGAAGATCAGATAAAGAAGGGGTGCCAGGAATAATCTGAAGATCTATACAGGAAGGATTTTAACATCAGTGATGACCTCAATAGTTTGTCCAATGACCTGGAGCTAGACATTTTGGGGAGCAAAGTGATATTGGCCCTAGGATGATTTTGTGATTAGAAGGCTGCAGGAGTTGATGGGATTCCAATTGAACTATTCATAATTCTAAAAGATGATGCTGTGAAAGTGTTGCTTGCTTTATGTCAACTAATTTGAAAAACTCAACAATGGCCAATAGACTGGAATAGGTCAGTCTACACCCCAATCCCAAATAAAGGCAGTGACAAAGAATTATCAAACAATTGCACTCATTTTACAAGCAAGCAAGGTAATGCTTAAGATTCTACAAGCTCGACTCCAACAATATGTGGACCGGGAACTAGCAGATGTGCAGAGGAAGAGACTCAAGAGATCAAATTGCTAATGCCCAATGGATAATAGGGAAAGCAAGAGAGTTCCAGAAAAGCATTTACTTCTACTTCATAGACTATTCTAAAGCCTTTGACTGTGTGGATCACAACCAAACTCTTATGGGAATATCAGATCATTTCATCCTCCTCCTGAAGAATTTGTATGTGGACCAAAAAGCCATGATCAGAACCGAACATGGCACAACAGATCAGAAAAGGTGTGCAACAAGGTTGTATATTGTCACCTTATTTATTCAACTTATACGCAGAGTACATACATAGTTACATAGTTACATGGTAATTAAGGTCCATCAAGTTCAACCATTCAGTCCATCAAGTTCAACCTTTTAAGATCTCCTCTGATCTGTAATTTGTGGATTAGTTATTAATTAATTTGTTGTTAATTATTAATCAATTATTTACTTATTTATTTTTAATTTTATTTTAATTTTTAAATTATTAATTAATCCAGAGGAAGGCAAACATAAAAAAAAACAAGTGAAACTTAGCCAATCGTCTCAAAAGGAAAAAATAAAATTCCGCCCTGACCCCAGATACTGGCGATCGGATTTCTCCCTGGATCAATTCTGTCTCTCTAATTATCCAGAATAACCCTGAATTCCCTTTTTAATTAAAAAATAAATCCAGTCCCCTTTTAAAGTTTGAATCCGCGGTCACCACCTCCTCTGGTAGAGAATTCCACAGATTAACCACCCTTACTGTAAAGAACCCTTTTCTTTCTTTAAGGTGGAATCTTTTTACTTCTAACCTCAAGGGATGTCCACTTGTCAGTTGAAAACCTCTTGGCACAAAAAGCTCCCTTGACAAATTTTTATACTGACCCTGGATGTATTTATATAAGGTAATCATATCTCCTCTTAGACACCTTTTTTCTAGAGAAAATAAGTTTAATTTGGTTGGTCTTTCTTCATACCTTAGCCCCTCCATTCCCCTTATTAGCTTTGTTGCCCTCCTCTGTAAATGTTCCAGCTCTAAAATGTCCTTTTTATGAAGTGATGCCCAAAATTGTACTCCATATTCCAAATCAGGGCATACTAGGGATTTGTATAGTGGCAGAATTATATTTGCTTTCCTTGCTTCTATACCCGTCTTAATACATGCTAATATTTTATTTGCCTTTGCAGCTGCTGCTTGGCTTTGAGCACTGTTACCTAGGTGGTTGTCCACAAGCACTCCCAAATCCCTTTCAATATCCGATACCCCTAGATTTGCTCCATTAAGATTATAAATTGCATGGCTATTTTTCCTTGCCAGATGCATAACTATACCTTTATTCATATTAAATCTCATCTGCCATTTAGATGCCCATTCCTCAATTTTATGTAAATCCCTTTGGAGGGAAAGCACATCATTATCAGATTTAATTACCTTGCACAACTTCGTGTCATCAGCGAAAATGGAGACACTACTTTCCAGTCCCACCTCTAAGTCATTAATAAATATGTTAAAAAGGAGAGGGCCTAATACTGAACCCTGAGGAACCCCACTTACCACATTAGTCCAATCGGAGTATGTTCCATTTACAATAACCCTTTGCTTCCTGTCTTTTAGCCAGCTCTCAATCCATGAGCAGATATTTACTGCAATTCCTGAATCTCTTAGTGTGCGCAATAGTCTCTCTCAAAATCCAAAAAGCCTAAATCCATCGTGTTGCCTTGATCCAGGTTTCTACTAACCTCCTCATAGAAAATAATTAGATTTGTTTGACATGACCTAGCCCTCATAAATCCATGTTAACTCCTATTTATAATCCTGTTCAAATAGACATATTCGTGTATATTATCCCTTATTAAGTTTATTTTGCTCTTGCTCCCTTTTTAAATATAGGTATCACATCTGCTTTTCTCCAGTCATCTGGTAGAGACCCAGTGTTGAGTGAATCTTGAAAAACTAAATATAATGGTTTGGCTATTACTGAACCCAGTTCCCTCAGTACCCATGGATGTATTCCATCATGACCCAGGGCATTATTAACATTTTTTTTCCAACCTCTTTTGGATTACTTCCTGTGTTAACCAGTTATTTGGCAAAGGTAGTGTAGCCCCATTATGTTGCAGTGTCACAACCACTGGTACCTCCCTTGTGTATACCGAAGAAAAGAACCTACAGTATTTAGCTCATCTGCCTTTTCCTGGTCACTAATTTTCAGATGGCATGTGTCACATTATAATGTTCCTATAGCTTCCTTCCTTGCCTTCTTCCCATATATAGATTTAAAATTTTTTTAGGGTTAGTCTTACTCTCTTTTGCAATTAATTTTTCATTTTCTATTTTAGCCAGTCTAATAGCCCTTTTGCAAGCCTTGTTGATTTCCTTGTACTCCCGTAAAGCAGTCTCTGTCCCCTCGTTTGTATAGTTTAAATGTCTGTTTTTTACGCTGTATCTTGATCTTTAAATCATTGTTAAGCCACATTGGATGTGATTTACTCCTTTTACTTTTATTCCCACTTGGTATATGGTGATAAGTATGTATATTTAGTAAGGATTTAAATGTTGTCCATTTATGTTCAGTGCTTTTACCTATTAGTTCTCTGTCCCAGTCTATACTTTGTATTGCTG
Source organism: Discoglossus pictus (assembly GCA_027410445.1). Lineage (NCBI taxonomy): Eukaryota > Metazoa > Chordata > Amphibia > Anura > Alytidae > Discoglossus > Discoglossus pictus. The sequence goes on from CM050165.1 coordinate 147,601,026, forward strand.
CCCTTAGACCGTTAAAAACTGCCCTTTTAAAATTAAGAGTTTTTGTTGGCCCCTTAAAATTTTGTTTTTTTAATTCAATTTCAAATGAGACTGTGTTGTTTCCCAACGGTTGCCCTATTCCAACATTTGATACTATATCAATATTATTTGTGATGACTAAATCTAAGATCGCTTAATTTCTAGTAGGTTCTTGTATAACGTGGGCCAGATAATGATCCCTGAGTGTTCTCAAGAACCTGCTTCCCTTGGCTGAGCTACTGGTCTCATTTACCCAGTTTATTTCAGGGTAATTAAAATCTCCCATTATTAGAACTTGCCCGTGCTTAGCTGCATTTCCAATCTGTAACAATTATTGTATTTCCTCACTTTCAGCTATATTTGGGGGTATAGCATACTCCTACTAATATTCTTCTACATGCGTAAGGCCAATTAAAAGAGGTTTGCTTTCTGGGGAGGAAAGCTATGGCAAGCTTGGACAACCTAGTAAAAAGTAAAGATATTGAAGTATAAATGAAGGTTAACATAGCTGGAACTATGATATTCCCAGTAGTAATATACAAGCGTGAGAGCCGGACCATAAAGAAGTCTGGGCGCCGTAAAATTTACACCTTTGAATTGTGTTGTTGGCAAAAACTACTTAGAGTCCCTTGGACTGCAATAAAATCCAATAAATCAGTACTTCAGGAAATAAAGACAAACTGTATAGAAGGTGATCATTATTATTATTATTATTATTATTATCTTTATTTATATCGCACCAACATATTCCGTAGCGCTGTACAGGGGTTGAGTACATAGCAGAAAACAAATTAAACACCTTGTACAGAATGGAGGGCCCTGTTTTTGAGCATAAAATCAAATGTACATAAAGCTTGTTTCCAAGGCCTGACACAAGATTGAAAACTCGCAAACTTACAATCTAAGGTAATCATGAGGCTGAAGTTCAAATATTTTGGTCATATCATGAGATAGCAGGATTCTGTAGAGAAGACTAAAGAAAGATTGAAGACACAAGAAGAAGGGGACGACATAGGCAGAGATGCATAGATGAGGTCACTGAAGCAATTAACATGAACTTGATGGAGCAGTGACAGAGATGTATCTGGTGTGCTGTTGTCCATAGGGTCACGGAGAGTCGGAAGCTATTGAATGACTAAATAAAATAACTTTAAAGAAAAAGAAAATGTATATATATATTATATATTGCAAGGATCACTAATCTAATGAGAAATGTCTCAGGACTGTTCTTTAAATGGGACTCATTATTGTGACATTGGTTCTCGCAACTGTGAAATGAGGTAAGAGAGAGTACTCCGTTGATGCAGTTTATCACTAGTTGGACAATTTTGTCAAAAGTAAGATCACACATTGGATGATTCCCTTATGATTAATCTCACATAGTTGGTCAAAAAGCGATCTTAAATGGGGTAGTCAGGGGTATTCTGGTCTTTGACCAAAAAAGTTTCCTCTTAGTTTTACTTTATTTGCCTTCGAGAACAATGGTAGCTACATGCTTAAATATATTTTAACGTATTAGTATCTTATTAGCTTTTCACTCATATTGTTCTTGAGCCTTTAGTTCTTCTCCCATTATATGAAATTGATTTGTAACAAAGAATAGGTCAAATGAAGATGAGGTCACCATATGAAGATGTTGGTGTGATGTTTTAATGATTGTACAGTATTTTAATGGGGCAAAAGTTCAATTCTTAGTAGTGCTAACATTACTAAACCTTTTCAGAACATGCACATCTTCTACTGATGAAACATATGCAAACGGCTGGAATCCTGGGGCCTCATTCATTTGCGATTTGGCCAATTGAATAGGGCTCTATATAAAGCACAGAGCCTATTTTTTTTAAAGAAGTTTTTAGTTAGTAAACATCTATCCAAAGGCAAGGTCTTTACTAACTAAAAACTTATTTAACAAAAATATGTTATGTGCTTATTTAGAGCCCTATTTAATTGGCCAAATTGCAATTGAATGAGGGCCTTGGTCTGTGAACAATTCAAAAAGCATCATTGGGTTTCATAACTGCTCAATATTGTTCGGCTATTTCTATGGATGTTGGTATAAAGCAGTGGTGGACAACTGGGTCCTACGAGGGCCACCAACAGTCCATGCTTTCGCTCCCTCTCTGCATGAGCCCAGATGGAACAGTCATAATGAAACCAAATATATCAAGAGAGAAACAAAACCGAGAGATAGTCAAAACCTGGTCTGCTGGTTGAACAAACACACTTGGAGGGAAGGATGGACATGAGGGAGCTGGTGGTAGGAGAGCTGGGAGGTCATGCACAGCAGCTAACCCGGACCCAGGGGAGACAGAGACCGAGTAACAAACCAGATATACGGTTTAAAAACGGAGGTGAGCGATTGTAGGAGGCACATTATGCCACAGGACTACAAAATCAGGATAAAAGAAACAAAAGACATGCAATAAATAAAAAACATGCAAAAAAAAAATAAAACCCGCTAGGGAGCTAAATTGGGGTACAGAAAAGAGAAAGATAAGTTTCTATATATGGAACTAAGACAAAACAAAGGGAGCAGAGGAGAAAGGGTAAAGGTAAAATAATAAGCTATACGAAAACTTGCAAGAGGCTAAGGGCGAAGAAAAAGAAAGTATCAATTCAAGATATTAAGACAGGTGACATAACCAATGCCTCTTACACAAGACAAAGTAAAATAAAGCTAAAAAAGAACTGTATTAAAAAGAAAAGAGAAGAAGATTAAAATAAGGGCCCATAGGAATATAACCCAAAAGGAACAAGATGGCTAATAAGAAACCTCCAAATGCTATGAAAATAAAAAGCAAGGAGAAAAAGACAGTAGTTCCAGAAACAAATCTGTTTTTTTCACTAAAACAAAAAGTTAACACAATCAGAATCCTCCTTTTACCACTTGAGGGTATTGAAAAATCACAAGAGGAATCATTAACATATCTAAAAATGAAAGACCTCCTGTATGATTTTCAAGTAAAGATTACCTCGGAACTAACAAAACAAATGACATAAAATACAAATTCAATTAAAGAAACAAACAAAAGAATCAATGAACTCGAAATTAAATGTGATAAATTAATCATGGATAATAATGCATTACTAAAATATACAAATAATTTGAAATATAAAATTGAAGAATTAAACAAAAAGATTAATATTATGGAGGATAGATCAAGGAAAAAAAATATAAGAATAAGGGGAATAAATGAAAATATACTGGAAAAAAATCTACCAGGATACATTAAAGAACTATTTAATAACTTAACACCCCAAATTCCTAAAGAAGATACTAAAATAGAAAATATCCATAGGATTCCCCTCTCTAGAGGATTGGACAAAAATATACCAAGAGATGTTATAGTCAATCTTCAATTTCTTCCTTTTAGGGATGCAATAATCAAAGCAAATTTTATAAAAAGACCTATGGATGCTCCATATGATAAAATAAAAACATTTCCGGACTTATCTATATATACTCTGAATAAAAGAAGAGAATATATGGCAATAACACAAAGTTTAAGGAAAGAAGAAATCAAATACAGATGGAAATATCCTACAGGACTTTATATAATGAAAGATACCATATGGAATAAGATAGACTTTGTCAAAGAAGGACTGTTGCTGCTACAAAAATAGAATATAGAAGTGGATTCTCCCACTCTTCCTAAAACTTTAACAGAATTAAATTTAAAGAACCCAGAATGGGTCCAAAGAAAATAGAGGTTAAAGAAGAAAAAAGAAAGACTCTATTAAGAAATATGGAGTGTATAATGATGTAGCACTTTATGGAATACAAGCACTTTTTATATATTTACACTTTTATACTGGAAGTTATCTTTAGATAAGGGGGAATATATCATTGTTGTGGGAGAAAAAGGGAAGAAAGGAGGGGAAAAAAAGAAAGAAAAGGGAGAAGAAAGAGGGGGACTTAGAAAGGGGAAAGGAAGGAGAAAGAAAAAGAAAAAATGAGTAATTGTGCATATTACTACCTAAATCAAAATATTGAAATGAAGATACCAATATTTGGATTACTGATAACAACAACGTCTCAGATAGTGATGTTCACAATATTTAGAGAAAATGAAATAAACCTCCTTTTTGGTAGTGATATATTGGGGAAAATTAAGCATTTTATTTGTTATATTGTATTGTTCTATAGAATTTTAATAAGAGTTTAAACCACTTCAATTGTTTAAAGAAGTGGTAGTAATTAACTAAAGAAAAATGAAAAGGTATATATTTTTGGGGGATATGAAAGGGACGATACTGAAAAAGTAATGATGATCGGGTCCAGTTCCACTGGAGAGAGGGAGAGGGGAAAGAGGAAGAGAGAGGAAATAGTATATGAAGGATAAAGCAAATCAGGAAATTAAATAAAACTTGGATAAATTAATTTTTAGTTTAATATAGTACAAAACATATCTATAAATCTAGTATATATAGTGAAGATTGGTACATTACACAAAATATACTATAGGGGATGAAGCCACGTTTTTTGGGGCAGAGGACTTATTTCTCTCTCTTTCCTTTTTTCTCTCACCCCCCTTGGAGTTGATGCCCGGCAAAAGATCAAAGGAAGAAAAGAGGGGAGAATGAGTGCAAGTGGAAATTACCACTATTATATAAAGATGCTTTAAATAAGAATGGAAAATAATAGGGAAATAAGAATACATGACCTCCCAACTAATAAACCAGTAAGTTTATTAAAACTCCTAGCATTTCCTAAAATTGGCATAAAAGCCCAAAAAATCAACTTTGACTTAGATTAAGCCCAACAAAGAACATGTCCAATGATTGTAAGAGAGTACGAATGAATGAATTTCCCAACGGTGCAAATTACACGGGTAAAAAAAACAGTAGGTACAAGGTAGAACTCAGATATACCAGAAAGAGACCAAATATACAAAGCAAGGGCAATAAGATACAAATGAAGAAGGTAATTGTAGTAAATGTAAATAATGGTTAAAATAATAACCCATAATGTTAATGGACTAAATTCACCATCAAAAAGGAGAATAGCTAATAATAATTATATAAAAAATAAAGCAGATATCCTCCTACGACAAGAGACTCACTGGGGTAAAGACACCTTAAGATATGTAAACAACAAAAACTATAATATTAAAATAGATTCAACATATAATAAAAGATCCAGAGGAGTATCAATCCTTTTTAGCCATAATAAGTCCACGAGGACGCTAAAATAATTTATCCCTTAGGAAGATATATAATATGGTGTGGTACAATAAATGGAGCAAATATGACAATAGCTAATATATACCTCCCCAATGTAAAACAAATTAGATACTTAAAAAAGATACTTAAAGAAATAAAAAAAGTTAGAAAGGGACAATTAATAATTGGAGGGGATTTTAATATGCTGATGGATCGGTAAAAGATAGAATAGGTAAAATAAAAAAAAATTCTCAAAATAAGATCAAAAAGACATCTAAAGATCTAATGACGACCTTTTGGATGCATGGAGATTACTACATCCTGATGAAAGAGAATATAAATTTTTCTCAAATCGTTTTAATTCCTACTCAAGATTAGACTACTTTCTAACAGATATATATACATTAAGATTAATTAAGGATATAGAAATAAGTACTGCTACATGGTCAGATCACTCAATGATATATATTAACCTAAAAGAAGAAAAGATAAGTAAAAATAAAAAAAAATGGAAGATAGATCCGATTCTATTTAAGAATGAACAAACCTTAGAATTCCTAAAAAAGGAAACTAAGGGCCTCATTCTATTATTGGCCGTAAATCGTCCGTAAGGCTGCGATTCCTTGCGGGGGTTCTGTTAACTCGCGATTCTATTATACGGCCCCGCAAGGATCTCCCCTTACGGCCGGCCACATATCTTGAAACCGGCCGTAAGCTGTGAAATCTAAAAACGCAAAAATAAATTCAAGCCTGCACTGTACAGCTCTGTAAATGCTAGGGATCATATTGGGGGACATGAGGATTAAAAGTAACCCACTCTCAAGCTTGCACATCAGCCCAAACCAGAGTTCAAATTAACTGTTTATTTTCCGTCTGCGGCGTGGGCGGGTCTGAAGTGCTCCAAGCACTCTGGACTTTTTACATGGATATTTTACGGATATTAAAAATAAAATATTTTACGGATTTGAGTATAGGATAATTATGTGCTATTTTTTCTAACACCTAAAATCCCTTTATAGTCTTCTCAAAGTGCAGGATGGCTTTATTTGAGCTATTTTATGTGCTTAATTGGTGCTAGCGGTACCTCTTTCCTGCAAGTAAGCTGCGGCTCGCTTTTAGCCTTGCAGAGAGGGTTCCCGGAGCAATTGAATTGCAAATAGGAATTTCTTACGGCCAAAACTCTTGCAGCCGTTTTAGATCAAAGGCTTTCCTCCGGCGCTAGCGGCCGCAAGAGATAGCAAGGCACCGGCCGCAAGCCTGCCGGAGCCCCCGGCCGTAAGGGAATAGAATAGCCGAATAGCTTGCGGCCGGTCCTTGCGGCCCCGCAACGGCTGCGGCCGCTAATAGAATGAGGCCCTAAGGAATTTTTTAAAATAAATATAAACACAGTAGAGTCATCCTCCTTGCTTTGGTGCGCATATAAATCAGTTATAAGAGGTCAAATGATTTCTCGGATGGCTAGGATACATGAAGAAAGGGGGAAACCCTTGAGATTACTGTACATAGATTTAGAGAAACAAATGAGAGAAAATAGAGCGAACCCATCGGAGGAGAGATCAGCGCAGATTGCTAAAAAGAAAGCCCAAATAAATAAAATACTACAATATCAGGCAGACTCTCTGATATGGAAATTCCAACAATCCCATTTTTTAATGGGTAATAAAACGGGTAAATATTTGGCTAATAAACTGAATAGACAAAAAAATCAAAATAAAATATATAGCCTAAGAGGACCAGATAATTCTTTATATACTCATCCTGATAAAATAGGTGAGATTATGAAGACGTTTTACAGTTCACTATACAATTTAAATAGTAATCCTATATTTAAAAAACCTAGTAAAGAAGAGATAAATACATTTTTGAGTAAAGTAAGTTTACCAAAATTACAAGAGGAAGATCAAAGATTACTAGATCAAGATATCTCTTTGGAAGAAATAGAGGAAGTAATAAATAAAGCAAAAGCTAATAAAGCCCCAGGTCCAGACGGCTTCGATCATCTATATTATAAAATTTTCCAAAAAGAAATTAGTGAACATTTGCAAAACATGTTTAATGAGATTAAAAATCATGGAAAAATGCCGTCAGATATATCAGAAGCTAAAATAATTAATATTCTAAAACCGGGGAAAAACCCAGAAGTAACTAGCTATCGTCCCATATCACTTATTAATATTGATCTAAAACTATATACAAAAATCATGGCTTCAAATCAGTTTGAATAGAATTATTCCAAAGTTGATACATTTAGATCAATCTGGTTTCGTTCAAGAACGACAGGCATCAGACAATACCAGACGTTTAATTGACTTAGGCCCTCATTCAATTGCGATTCGGCCAATTGAATAGGGCTCTATATAAGCACATAACATATTTTTTTTAAAGAAGTTTTTAGTTAGTGAAGACCTTGCTTTTGGATAAATGTTTACTAACCAAAAACATCTCTAAAAAAAATATGTTATGTGCTTATTTAGAGCCTTATTCAATTGGCAAAACTGCAATTGAATGAGGGCCTTAATGTTTATCATAAGGAAAAGAAGGATCCCCACACTAATCCTGTCACTAAATGCAGAAAAAGCATTTGACAGGGTTAGTTGGGAATTCTTGGATGCAGTGTTACAGAAGTTTGGGTTTATTAACTTTGCCTCCAAAACAATTAAAGGTATATATAAGGATACTACGGCATACATTACTGGCACGAACTTCAAAACAGAGAAGTTTGTGATTAGTAATGGTACACGACAGGGTTGTCCCCTTTCCCCATTGTTATTTCTGTTGTTTATGGAACCATTAGCCTCATTAATAAGGAAAGCTGAAAACATCAAAGGCATAAAAATAGGCAATAATGATTATAAAATAATGTTATTTGCGGACGATATCATGCTAACACTAACAGACCCAATAGATTCATGTGCTAATCTACAATTTTTGTTAACAGATTTTGGTAGAGTATCTTACTTTAAAATAAATTCTCAGAAATCAGATATTATTCATAACTACATAGAGTTAGATTCACTAAACAAATTTAAAAAACTATATACATTTAATTGGAATACTAAGTATGTTACTCATTTAGGCATAAAATTCAGTTTTCAGAATAATAAAATTATAGTAGAAAATATAACAGAAATATTAAAATAGATTAGAATATTACTGTATGATTGGAATACAATAAGATTCTCATGGTCGGCTAGAATAGCTATAGTTAATATGAGCATCGTCCCCAAAATTACATATTTACTTAGATGTGTTCCGGAAAAAGTTACGTAATACATTATTAAATCTATTCAGCAAACAATAGATAAATTTATATATGCAGGTAAAAAAGTGAGAGTTAAAAAAAATAATAACAAATAGAAAGTTTGATCTGGGAGGTATGGGATCTCCGGATATGAAAGAGATTTGTGAAAATATAGCAATATCACATATAGTTAATATGAATATACAACATAGGACAATAGGATGGAAAACCATTGAGGAAGATCTCTTGGGAGTTACTCCAGTAAGAACTTTGCTGGGGAAATTTAATGGAAAAGAAGTAATTTGTGATAAACTACCAGAAGGTATCAGATCTATAATAAAATTTTGGGGGAAAAGCAAAATTAGATCAGAGTTAATTCATATACCTTCCGTTTCAACACCCATAGATATATTAAGAGATGAATCATTTAATATAGAAGTGAATCTATTGAAGAAAGCATCAATACTTTATATAGCTGATTTATACCCAGCAGGATGTTTAATAAAGCAAGGAGAACTTCAGAAGAAAGGAGCCCTAAAAAAAAATTTATGGATGAAATATGGTATATTGATAGAAAAAATGAAACAAAACGGATTTACATACAATAAAATGGACAAAATGTATGATTTAGAAGCATTCTTGATTAAAGGTCCTGTGGATCACCTGGTATCAAAGATTAGCAAAAGTAGGACAAAGCATATGAAATTTAGGAAAACCAAGAGTATAAAAGATTGGGAACACAATCTTAATATAGATTACAATGAGCAAGAATGGCTAAGGGCCTTAAGGTTAATAAAGAAATCTATTAATACTATATATAGAGCACTGTATTTTAAATTAACACAAAAGTGGTATATAGTTCCAGCGATCATGAAAAAGATTGGTTCCCAAAAATCATCATTATGCTGGAAAGGATGTGGCAATGAAGGCAATGCACAACATATGTGGTGGGAATGTGAGAAGATTAGAAAGTTTTGGGAAGAATGTTGTGGATATTTGACCATAATCACTGGGACAAGATGTCCATGTTCCCCGGAATTAATATTATTCCATATAGGGTTAGATGACATTTTTCCAAGAAATAAGTTATTGATATCTCATATATTATTGATCATTAAAGCGATGGTAGTTAAACATTGGAATCAATCTGAAATTTCTACTTGGAAAGAAGTGGTTAATAAAATTAATTACAATAAAGATCTGATGAAAGAAAATATTAATGAATCATTTAAGAAAATAAACACTCTTAATTGGACTATCTGGGAGCAATATATGGATAAATATTAATAGGGGAATATGGAAGTGAGAGGAAAGAATATCCACATACACCAGCGGAAAAAATGTAAGTGGCTGTTTATTGGTGGTTGATATATTTATAAATGCTTTCGATTTAGTTCAGAGATAGATGTAAAAAATGTAATATGTCATTTTTTAGAACTAAACATATTGTCCATTATGTCTTTGGATATATCCCTTTCTGCTTTGGTTCCCTATTTAATGTTTATGTGATTGTATCTGTTGGGAAAATGTATGTTGTTTGTTTGTTTTATGATTAAATAATAAATAAAAAAAAGAATAAGAAAAAAATAAAAAATAAAAAAAAACCTGGTCTGCTGGTTGACTTGACATTGAAATAAGACACCATTGATGCACTTTATCCATATTATGTGACATGCATTTATTCATTTTTACAAACATTCCTTTCATAGAAAGGGGAGATATTGCAATAATAAAAAGAGTTATGAAATAAACTATGCAAGTTATAATTCTACTAAAACTAGTAAATGTTCCTCAGTGGCAGTAAAAATACATACTGAATGTCTACATATAGATCATCTTAAAAAAGCAAAATAACACATATCTGTACATAAGCACCACATTTGTCCTTTAATATAAAAACTTTTTTTTTTTATTGTACTGGGTATAAAGACTTGCTTTTATGGATTTTGTAGCTTTGATCACTTAGGCCCTCATTCAATTGCGATTTGGCCAATTAAACAGGGCTCTAAATAAGCACATAGTATATTTTTATTGAATAAGTTTTTAGTTAGTGAAGACCTTGCTTTTGGATAGATGCTTACTAACTAAAAACTTCTTTAAAAAAATACGTTATGTGCTTATTTAGAGCCCTATTCGATTGGCCAAATTGCAATTGAATGAGGGCCTTAGAAAAGATGGATCACCTCAAATGACAATTGTGCATTAATCAGATATGGAGCAAGCAGTTTCTCATGCATTTCAAATCTCCATTTTACACACTTCAAATCTGTAACAAACATTTAGAATAGCTACTTACTAAGGCAGCTTCTATTACCATGTAATTTGTCAATAAATGCAGCCTGCATTAACAACACTATAGGCTCTCAAGAAAATGGAAAACTATCTAGTGCAACATAACTGTGCAACCAAGCCTGTAATTTGGAAGGCACGGACATCATTCATTAAGACTGAGGGATACTTAGTCAGTGCATAGATGAAATATTAATTTGCTAGGAAAAGAAATATTACCTATATACACTATTCTGCTAGTACATGTACATATTTTATTGCACCAGTTTTTGTGGAGAAAGAATATCCACAAATCTATCCTTCATTTCTACCCATGAAATGTTCTCATATTTAACATGCTTTGCAAGAACAAGTGATTACTTATTTCCTAAACCAAAATGGACCAGGAGATTGATATATCTGAATAAAAACAATATTTTCTCAGATTTCTTACTTTTTTAAAACCGATACATTCATTAAACTTTATTTTTTTTTTTTTTTTTTTTTACCAGTACAGAATATCAAACCCACATTTATTTTAGGAATGTAAAATGTCCAATTCAAGCTACATAAACAGAAAATTAATATTGAGGCCTTACAAAAGTCAGCTAATGTATTGTCTGCAATCTTTTGAGTCTGGATATTATAAAATGTGCTTATCAGTGTTTTTGCTTTACATTCTTCCATCAGTGAAAGGTATAACTTTATTACAAATAGTGTACTACCACATACAAAATTAAGAACAAAGGCAATATAAATGTTTTATATGTAATGGAATGTGTTGTAACTGTAGTAACATAAGTCTGATATACACTTGAATATTCATGTGGCATAAACTAAATAAGAATATACAGTTGATCATTTGCTTTATTTGAAGCATACTCTTTTCTCATATACTGTTATTATACATCCACCTAATTTCTAAAGGTGGGGTACAAATTAAGTTTAAAGGTTTCTACCGATCAGTGCCTAATAATGAGTATTTGCCGATTCATACCTGCAGACAAACATTTATAGACAAATCTCTAGTGCTGTGAAAAACAAATTTAACAGCTTTTTTTTTTTAATAATTAAAAAATAAGGAATCCCATATTTACAATATGTTGTTTTGAAAGAACTAATAATGTCCCATGTATAGCACTATGGAATATGGTGGAGCGTTACAAATAAAGTGAAAATAAATATAACTTTTAATGTGGTATTCCCTAAAAACATTGGCTATATTATGACCACTTCTAGATGTAAAGCTACAACTCGTTCATTAAACATTAGTTTAGATACAGAATTTATATTGTAAGAAAACAGTGAGCAGGACTGCATGTCATTGGATATTACCAGTGAATTATATACAGTAGCATAATGCAAATATGGGATTACAGTGTGATTGCAACGCAAAAGAAAGCTCTACTATTCATAAGCATTAATTCATATGTAAGAATATAAAAGGGCCAAGGTTAGTATTAATTAAAATATTAATACAAATGTACTGGTGAACAAGCATCTTTATAGTCAATGTTGTTATGGTAGAATGATCCATACATACTACAGATGTGAAATGAATCATTTCAAGCATTCAAAGATTTACCTAGAGTATTACATTATTGCAATTATTAAGTACTATTTATTTAGGCTTTTATTGGTGCACTATTCAGACATCAATCATCATTAAGCCAAGTTATTGTAGTGAATCAATATTTTAGCCATTGATTATACATGCTAAGAATATAAGATAATTCTCAACCCCTACTTGCATTAACCAATATGGAATCTTAACATTCAATACCATTTAATTGTTCCAGTAAAACTATTGTTTTCCAACTTTTATTATGCACGTCCATGCTTGTGAGCCTTGTAGCACATGACATATTACATAACTCATCATTTTTAGCGTAGAGCAGGCTTTATCTTTCGAGTCCATTAACATACCTAAAAAGTTCATGTTTATATTATAAAAGCATTGGAATATGTAAATGCAATTGATTTTTGTGGGAAGTAAAATTTTACTTACATTAAAATAATACATTAATACTTAGCAGATATATACAAAGTAGTATGGTGAGATTACCAAACCACATTTTTCAAGGCACTTGTAAAGTGTGTTCAGTACAAATCAAATGTATTGCATATGTATTAAAAAAAAAAAAGAAAAAAAAAGAAATAATATAAATGTATATACACAGATTCTATGAATTTCAGCTATAGCGAATGTTGCCATGGTACCTGATTACCATTTGATGATTTAACAACATTTTCATTCAGTGCAAAAAGGAGTCACATCTTTGCACTTCCCCATAATTTTTCTAGTATTATTTACATAGTAAAACTGTGGTATTTTCAATCCAGTTGTATAACTGGAGTAACACTTTGAGATCAACTGTCTTGTCATTAAAAACAAAAAAAAAGTCCATTTAATATAGCAGTAGAGTATAAAAATGTCCGATCATATGATCAAATAGATGCACATGCATTTCATTTCTTGCAAATCCTCATTTTCATGCAGCATGTTTCTGATGATGTCTTGTTCATGAGGTATGTTGACCTACTTCTTAATAACCGTAAGGACTTCCATGCTGACATCTTGAAGCAGCAGAAGACAGTAAAACCTGCCTGTTAACAGATTATCTAATTTTCAAAGTTCAACCCAGTTCTTTCCTACAAAATGAACTCCAGCAACTGCTCTTCTCCTAGTAGGTCCAAGGATAGGCAGTTCATGGACCTTTTTCCATATAAAGCAGATTTCATCTTGCAGTCGGCAGGTGTATACGTACACCCGTAATCTATAATTTTATCCTCCAGTGTGCAGCCAAAAGTATAACTTTGTGATGTATCAGATGTAAGCGAAGCAAAAAGAGGTTGATTCTGTTGATAAATGCGCACATCATCTAAGCTTTGACTATAGCGATCAGTCGAGTTCCTTGGTTTTGAAACTTTTACCTGGCAAAGTAATAATACAAAAGGTTATCCTTATGATTCATTTTGCACAAATACCTATTATTTAAGTGCTATGTTTTTTAGATAACTCATTATATGTTCATACATATGATAAACTTTTTAGTATAATTTTCACATTGTATCACTTGTTGCAAGACATTCAGCAACATTATAAATATAAGCTTGAAGATCAATTTGTAAATTAGATAGTCCGTTAAATTAAAGAATGAAATTGTTAGAAGTAATGTGAGAAAGTACTATTTAACAAAAAGTATGACAGACACATAAAAACTCCATATACGTAATCTTGGGATAGGCATAGGGATATCTGGAACAGAATCAAGAGCTAAATATGGTTTGGTTTTAAACAGAAGAATGGTCAGAAAATATATTCCAAGCTGTTGCTAAAGGTACCTGGTCAAGAGAATCCACACTTTGCCCTCGCAGCTTCACAGTTTCATTTGTGGATGAGAAAACCAACTGTTCAATACCTATATGAGGGAGGAAAAACACTCTCAGATGAGCTGAAGAATTATAAACATAACACCACAACCTGTATGAAGTGTATATTTGTATCAAAAGTTTGAATACTGTAAAAGATTGGTCTGGCTTTATACGGTCATATTTGACAATAATACTGCACACATAGACTTTTAGACAAAATTATACCTTGTCCAAAACCTACTCTTTACAGGACTAGCAAAAGCACACTACTCAATATTATCAGAAAATGTAAAAAGATATGGTCTGCAGAAACCAAACACAACGATGGTAATCTAGATATGGGCCTCTAATTTCCTAGTTCAGAGGATAGTTGCTTGATATTTTGCATCTGGTCTGACTAGGAGTGGGGTTCAGGCCGATAAGCTACAGGACATAACTCCTCTGTAATGGTGCAGTTTCTCAAGTTTTAGCTTACTTGTGCACCTTTTATTGTTTTTCATTTATATACCAGAACAAGTAGTAAGAGAACAATATTTAATATAATGTTTTAACTCTAAATATTGTCGGTTATATTTTATTGCTGGAATACTTTTCAGAAGCATTCTATCATTGCTTGGTGCCCTTACCTTGCCAGCAGTGATTATCCAAAACAGGAGAATCCACAGACTCTTCTTTAATCTCCCCATCTGATAAGTTTGCTTCTAGATGATCATCAACTGGTACCTCCTCAGGTTCATCTACCGCAAGTTCCACTTCAAAAGGAGAAAGGAACATTCAGACAATTAAAAGTGTGTAGTAGTTGCACATTTTAGATCCTCAATGTTATTTTAACTGGCTCAATTCACCTACTATAGCTAACTTTAGTAGAAAGGCCATTTTAGCAAGTAAAATAACTGTGCCGACAACAAAAAAAAGTTATGCGTGGGTCAGTGTATTATTCACCTATTGTTAGTTTATGCTACAGAACATTCAGGGTTTTAAAATGATTTGGAGGATATTTTTGTGTTTAGCAGCCTGCTAGGAATAAAGCTTACATACCATCATCTTGGGAGTCTCCTTCAGCTCGACCTTTGCTTCCACTGTCTATTCCAGAGCTGCTGTGACTAATTGTAGAACAGTAAGATTTCTCCTTACGATGAACCGTCTCAATCCCGTAAGGCTCATCCACAGACATCTCAACTGACATCCTGTGATGTGAATCTGCTTCAATGCCTGATGTATGTGAGCTGCTGTGACTAACTGTTGACTGTCTTGAAAGTCGATTGTTCTTGGAGCTCTCTCTGCTACTTGCTTGAGAATGCTTATCTGACTGGTCCAAATCCATCTCCATGTTGTCACTAATGTAGGATTCCCTGTATCTCTTTTTTTCTAGAAAACAGACAAAAACAATTTCACAATAAACTTAAAAATACATTAGACAAGACTGACATTTTCATTTGAACCATACAATTATTCCAGGGATTCATCTTACATTAATTTGTGGATGTTATCTTTCCTTAAATACATTTCTCAGCTTTGAGATGTGCATTATATTCTAACAATAAGCTCTTGCCATCTCCTGCTTCCAGATGTACTTTGTAAGTAAAGCTATATATAAACGGATAAGAACTTTTCTTTATCCAAATTAACATGCAATAAAGAAAAGCATTCAATTGAGAAAGTATTTGTTATCACCTATAGTTTTCAGTTATACTTTATTTTGAACCTCTGTGGAGGCCCTTTAACCAGATCAGGCTTTAAGGAGTAGAAGGCTGTCATCTCTCATTTGGGATTGTGACAGAAATTTTAGTACAAAGTTCAGATAAAATGTGGCTGTATGGGTTATTAATCTCACTCTAATGTTATTCTTACCTTCTTCCTCCTCAAGCTTTCGAATTTGTTTTAGAACAGGTTGAAGGTTCAGATAAAGTCGGTGACTATTGCTAAGCAACTGTAGTAAATGTCGAGATCGAAACGGGCAACCTGTGTAGTAAACCAGCTTTCTGGCTGAGGGAAGTCCATCTGGCTGAATCTCAAATTTCTTACCCTTAAAAAAACAGGATGCAAAATAGTTTATTTGTAAACAGCGTAAGATATCTAAAATTCAACATTTACGTACAGACAACTTTATAAAAAAAGGAGTTTGAAATGCATCAATAAATTCTACATTATATCTGCACATATTAAGTATAAAGGTAAATTTCCTAAAGATCCTGCATTCAAGAGATCCATCTGACCTCAAACACATATTTTTATGTGATTTAGTTGCTCCTTGCTACATCTAGATTGGATTCACCAATTATACATATGGAATATGTGATGCTATGCAATTATTTAACATTCACTGTTAAATGGATATTGAATGCATTTTTCTTGTTGCATCTGAAAGAGTATTTGATAATACACCCAAGTGTTTTCTTTTTTCAATTAAGCTCTCAAAGCAGAAAAATATATCTCAGAAGGGGGAGGCACATGAATTGCACTGGGGTTCTAAAAAGGATGCACAAAAAAGTCCTTCATTAATACTATATTATAAAGAGATGTTTATTTGTATTCTTACTAGTCATAATATAGAAATATTTAGTAAAACTTTTAAACTTACTGAAAGGTAACAGGAAACACCACAGGAAATACCAGTGTGAGTAGAGTCTGCAAGACTCTCTCTCATTGGCAGACCATTATGAATCATTCAAATATATTGCTGCACATTGGCTGGCAGGGACAACCCCCCAAATACAGTTATACACTCACAACATAATATTCTGATCTTAGAGCTTTAAAAAAAAAAAAAAAAACACTGTTTAACATTATGAAATCATTCAGATGGAACAAATAAGAAAATTACCTTCAATGGCTGTTTAAAGGGATATGGAAGGCTTCTCGATTTTACTAGGTATATTATATACCTATGTATTTATTTACTTTTATGTACTTTGTTTGGTTTTAGGCAGTAATAACTTATAAGCACTTCTTAATAAAATAGTCTCTGTACCAGTCTGCTTACAGCATAGTATGCAGACACAGACTCTGTAGGGCTGGATGTGCAGTGTAGTGTCCTAGCCTATCAGGGACAACATCTCAGCAACATGTTGCAGAAATTAATGAGACATGTTCACGGATTGGTTGATAAGACACACTGCACAACTATAGAGCATGTAATAAAATGGCTTATAAGAACTTCTTAATAAAATAAAAGTACAGAATAGTAAATTGATATACAGGTATACTACTGTGTACACCTAGTAAAATCCAGAAACCTTACATGTCCCTTTAACAGCCTTTGCTAATGCAATTCATTTCGCAATGCAGCTGCACTGTAAGGTACAGCAGGGTTAAAAAAAAAAAAAAAGTGGATTTTGATGTATTTGTTTAAGGTATTCACTGGCAAGAATATTTTGCAAAAACACCCTGTTGTGAAACAGGTTCGGTGAGCTTCCCAGGTCATTCACAAAGAAGCACACGTTCAAACAAGATAAATAGCATTCCTCTACTTACAAGGAATGTAAGCTTGCCCACATTGGACCAAGGGAAATCATAAAGCAGCTGGCGGACATGGTTCACCTCCTGCATGAAGAAAAAGTAGCATTTATTGTAATTTGTTTAACAGAAAATGCAATCATACAAACTATACATTATCTACAGACCAAAATTAGCTTAATTGTGCGACTTGCATATACAGTCCTTGTTGCAAAACTCAATTGTGCTTAATGTGAAACTGTTATATTAAACATACATTGTATCCATTATATCAACGTATATGATACTGCCAGGCTACCTATATGCATTACCTTGATATTATATACCTTCAACAATTCTGAAGATTGGTTTTGTACATAACCCATGTCAGTATGTAAATTATATATAGTACTTTTAAAATATTTACCACCCAATATTATTAAGCTTTTATGTTGAATCTTATGTTGCTCTTAGAACAGTGGGAGTAATACTCCGTTTCAATCTATAATACTGCAATTGTTATCATGTTTTTTTCTTAAGCATTGCAAAAGGTATTTTAAGTATGAAAAAAAGTGATCTATAATGTAGAAAAAATTATGTATGGAATGCTTTTTCCTCATTTGTCCTGATATGCTACTGGTAACAGAGGGACAATGAGCCTCGTCTCATTGTCAGGGGGAAAAAAAGAAAACAATTAACAGGATCTCCACAAGTCTTTGAGACACCTTTTGCCTTACCATTGAATTGACAAACATGTTGGTATTTATACCCATCTGATTTGCTTTAGTGTTTTTTTTTTATTGTTTTTTTTAAAAGTCAACATAATTTATATTGCTTGCAAAAACAACCCTTTGCACTATATAAAACATGTTCTCTTAAACATGTGACAGAGTTTAGGACTACAGTTGCCCTTTCAAGTAAATAAAATATATATACAAAATAAAATGGTAAACCCATAAGTCAAGGGAATTTTGTCTACTCCTAAGTTGTTGTTTTTTCAAAATATTTAACATTAATAGTACTATGAAACATATAACTTATTTGTTTTGCTTGAAATGCATATTTATGTTTATGTCATGCTTATTAAATTACCTGATATATATGCATTCCTCGAAGGGTCACCCCAAGAACAATAGAAGGTCTATCTTCTTTCTTATCCTATAGAAAACCAATACATAAAGAAATTATTTATACCATATTAACGTTTCTGTTTACAAGCTGTGACATACATACATCCGGTACCCTTACATCTAACATATCTGTATTGTTCAATCATGAATAATATATAGAGACATTTTCCAGTGTTTCCATCCTTGAGGGCCTCATGACATATTAATGCCAATATTATGTTAAGCTCTTTTGTTTCTAGGACAATGACTAATATGCCTGTTACTTTCATTATCTGTTTAGGATTACTTTAGGTTGTGGTCAGATACTATGCACAAAGAAAGCTTTTCATGGCTGACAAATTCATTATGACTCCAGAATTTATTTTTATTTTTTTAAAGGGCCACTGCACAATGAAAAAAAAATGTGTTTGAAAATGTTGAGTCTAAGAGCATAATTAATCAGGAAAAAATGGCATACAGATTTTGATGCGTCTGCAGGACCCTGGAGGGATTCATGGTACACTGGTGCAAGAAGGGCATTTCCATTTCTGGAGAGATATTGTGGCATTGAGTAATGCAAGGGGTTTGCTTCTGGACCAATGAGAGGGAAGGTATGGTGTAAATTTCAAACATATCCAGCTATCAAACAAAGGCTCTGGACTTCTGCATGTTTCATCCTCCCACACCCTTCTCTCCACTGATAAACTACACACACACACCCATCACCCAGCACTTACACAGGACCATTAAGTCAAGCATACTGTATACACAGTATCAATAATTATAATACTAATTTAAAAAATAATACAGTTTAGAAGACTTACATTAAAGCAGCACATAAAACTTGAAAAAATCTTTTGGATTTCCCATAGCCTGACCAATTAAATGCATTTTGCAAACGTTATTAACAATTTCAATACTCAACTAAGCAGACACAGCTAATTGATTTTATGACAAAGTAGTCAGAACGTACGAATCCTAAATTAGGCCACAAGTCGGGGCCTAAGCATACCTTTGCATATTTTCAGTACCTGTGTACCGTAAGTTTATATGTTGTTTAAAACATTTTCTTCTAAGTACATGACAGAAAGTATAGGACTTCTGTGTTTGTTCTATGCACAGAACAAATACAATAAAGAGTAAAGACGCAGCAAGATATTTGTGTCCTTAAAGGGGCAACAAAGTCATTGAGGTTATATAAAGTGAATTTCCCCAAACCTAGTGTTAGTTGAAAGACATGTTTTCCGCCAGTATGGGAAAAATTCCCATCAAACCCTAAAAACAAGTATATTTAAATTTCAAGCGATGTGTTTACGACTAAAATACTAAATCTCAACTTTCAAAGATTCCAAATATGCACAAATAGGCTCAGCTCCAATCTGCTGGAGGGACATGGCTTTGTGCAAATATTTATTCAGAGCTCAGGTACACATACCAAATGCAGATTAATGTTCTTCTGCTTACAAAGTATAGTCATGCAGCAAAGACTACTACTATTTACTGTGTAACAAGTAAAAGGACAAAATAATCGAACAGTGAAATTAGCATGCCACCGATTACACGGTTTAGACCATACACAGGCTATGGAATTGAATGAGGGAGATCATCTCAGTCCTAAAAGACCTGAATTTTATTTAAACCTATCCTGCTTATAAGAGGGAGTAGTGCAATGTGGGGTAGTATATCTTTGTGTTAATCTTGATCTTTGTCAATCCCCAAATAGAAGGATAATCTATTCCAATATTTTTTCCACATAAACTTAGTAAGGCATATGTACTTTCCAATAATGAATTGATATTACTGCTCCTTTCAGCTTACATGGGGACACTTCGAGATTTATTTACTTCATTTTTCAACACAATGCCAATTAACAACTCACACATTAAAAAATCCTTAATATGGATGTACATTTTTTTTAAACTATGTATATGATCTTACAATGGAAAAAGTTTTATGTAAATGTAAAAGCAATTTGCTAATAAATTGGGATCTCTGGACTGGGCACAATTCATCCTTAACAGAACCAGTTTTTAATTTTCCAAACAACTTCATTTGTGAAATCTTATTAGTGGTTCCAATGTATCGATGGAACACCCGGGCTCCAAATTGGCTCCAGTAGACAACAAGTCTTTGCCAAAATGCCTTTCCAGTGTTTAATACGTCTCCCAGATGTCCAAGACCTTAAAATCTTCACCTAGAGCCTGACAACTTCTTTGCATGTCCTATTTAATGTTTACATAATAAAGCTTTCAACTGAATGTAATATTTTGGTGTAGTTATTTTGTTGAATCATTGGTGATACATAATGGTACACAAGGGCGCCACTGAACAAAGTTTTAGAAACAGTTGACATGGGGAGTATTTTACACCAAAAAAATAAACCAAAAACGTGTAAACATTTTCTCTATAGACGGTAACAGGCCATAGACATTCACTCCACAAGCTGGTCCACTTTCTTAAACAGAAATATCTCACTGACATCATCTACGGCCTACTTTAGATTAGCACAATAAAAAATACTATACATTATAAATACATAGTACAGTTCATATTAACAAAGTGATAGGCAAAACTAGATTTTAAAAGCCAACAGAGAGAAATATTGCTTTTTCTTTTTAGAGTGCATTAGTCCCTACAATAGATATTCAGACTGCAACTTGATACTGGAGAATGAAAACAAAGGGAACGAATATCAAAAGAGGTTGACGATTGTATAGGCATTGTTTTTCTCTACTGGTGGACAGTGCACTTCTGGTCTCATGCATGAAAGAATCTGGCCACAGGGAAAATACATATGCAAGAATAAGAGACTAGTTAAGTAACACTATCCTATATGGCTGGCTACCTTATTTGAAATTCTGTGTTAACATATTATTTTTTGTTCTTTGGCTCTAGAATTTCTTCTATAAGTTACATTAGAAAATTTCACAATGCTTTAAATTCTAAAGAACAGATTTAGTAACATGTAACATAGATTACACTCCAGAAGGTTTGATGCTCTAGATTTGGGAGTTTCAACAATGCTTCAATATACATTCATCTACTGAAAGGAAATATTACAAGCGTTCCTCTTTCTTGCTTTTCTGGTGGTAGCCCTTTTGAATTCTTTTAGCTACAGGAACCAGTTTTTACTGTTCAATATATTACAAATATTACACTAACATTAATAATTTTGGTGACATATTTCTAGGCAACTTATAACATTTATAGACATTTAAAATAGCAAATCTGGAAGCACACTCTCTAAAACTTGAACAAAGTCAAATATCATCAGTAGTGTGATAATGGTAGTGTTTATCATTAGCTACCTTGGGTCTTGCATCCCTTCTATAGAAAGTGATAGCAGTAAGATATAAGATGGTTAATTATGATTGACATTATCAAAGCACATATGTTTAATAGAAAATATTTTTCAGTTTGTGCTTAGAGTTGTTACTGCTTTTCCTATTTACCCCCCCCCCCATCCCCACCAAAAAAAAAACCTGACACCTAGGTCACTTACCTTTTGAACTTGTCTATAATCTGACATGTCATCTGAAGTGACTTATGTCAGTGGTCTGTTGTGTGTCCCCACCTACTACACAAACTTTTCAGATAATGGACATATGATAGTCTTCATTTCAGATCCTTTGACAAGTGTAACTAAACTGGCTTTAGATGTCTCCCTCATATAACTTGCTGAATGTGACTGACCAGAGGCACACTGGGCTCTCAAAAGCTTGGATTGCTTTCAAGATCGACTATAGCACATATAAGATAACCATGTCATTGTTGACTGACCCTCTACACTGTCTCTGAAATAATTCAGACAAGAGTTATTGGACATGGCTTTTAGATTTTTTTTGCGTATACAGTTTTTATTTCACGTTGGAATATTTTATATATACTAAATGTACTGTTTCAGACTTAATATATCAGTTGTGTTTAGGTTTATAGCCAATTGCAACGTACAGTTTATATAACTGTTATTGTATACAGTTCTATAAAAAAGGGGTATTTGCTTAGCTATATGTGCATTTAAAAGAATGGGAATCCAATTTTGGACATTTTTACTTTATAGTCCTTTGCCAACACTTCTTCTCACTTTAAATAATTTAGTTTAGGGCAAGGGGAAGAGCCTGCATTTCTCCCTCCAGATTTTTATCTAATTAACAATGTTTTTAATAAAAAATGTTACTCACTTCCCATGACAAATATAGTCATATACAGTATAAACAATGTTAGAAAGCATATACCACAACAACCATGGTGCAAATGTTATGCATATGTCAATGTCTTTATCTTAAAATAATACATTTATAAAGTGGCCACTAAGTCACAGAAACTGCAATGTGGAATAGCCACTTCCTCCTGCAAGACTACCATTTGTAACAACATTTTAACAATCGGCTCATTGAACTTTTACCTTTTGGAGTCTGTAGCAGTGAACAGGCACATCTTCCAGCAAGCAAGATTCCCTAATGAAGTTGAGCATTGCCTCTTTGATAGACATCCCTTCCTGTTCTTTGTGTATTTCAGGTGCATGCTTCAGAATGTAGTCACTTCCCCTCTTTGCAATTATCTATTGAAATATAAAAATACACAATCATGTCCAAAACCATGCTTAACTCTGGAATTGGTACTAACCATCCACACAATTCTATTTTCTATCAATACAACTATTTGTCACTTGTGATATATAGAATATTCCTTATAGAAGGAGGAAAAAAGGATTCGAAGTAACACTGTACAAAAAACAAACTTTCCAATTAACCAGACCGTAAATTGAAGACTCTCTAAAGCAAAAATTACACAACTTCTATCATCAAAAATGAACAATAGTCCATGCTTTAAGAATTTCTCTGCTGGGGTAAAGTTGGATTAATCACAACAAATGTGACAGATTAAATGACCAATTTAGAAATTCTTAAAACACTGCTTGTTCCTAAATTATGCCATCTTTCTATCTTCTACACTCCCTGCTGCCTTAAGGACTGAACGGGTATGTTCTACTTTCAAATGGATAATAAATATTAGTAGGGGAAGGAGGAGGGAGGGGGTTTGTTGACAGATTGGTGGTTTTACATAATATATCAAATCAGCAATGGGCATGGTCTCCATCCCTCTCATAGGCTCAGCAGAGTTGCTTGTCTTGTTCTCTAATGTTCCCCTCATATATTGAAAAGGAAGTAAGACTATCATGGCAGCTTCCATATACAACCATTGTCTGCTACAATTAAGATTTTCTCTGAGAATATTTTTATGCTCATTACTTTTTTATTGACCATTTCTTTGAGTCACAGTCATTTCAGACTCTCTGTGGCCTCATTGACCGTAACACACCAGAACATCTTATATGTCCATGGTCATAGGATAATGCGGGGACCACTTTTTTTTTTTTTTGACTGTTGATAACAGTTGTCCATCCCTGCATTAAAGCTTATCAAATACAGGTAGGTATTTATTGTATATCAGTTTATACACTGATCAAAACATTAATATTTTATGATGCAATGTCCTGGATTTAGTTTTATAATCTTATTTGATGAATCTTTCCATTTATACTTGTATCTGTGTGTGTCATTGTTAAGCAATTATCACTATCTAAAACACAGGTTTCAGAGAGGGAGTTTAATATTCTTACTCATACAAGTAATATATTTAAATAAATACAAATTTGCATGACAGTCAAAGAACATAGTCATTTAGCAAGCTGCATAGTCTAAAGTACTCCCACAGGAATGTACATAACCTTGGACGGTGCAATGCTGATGTACCTTGATAAATAAAGCAAAAAAGGAAATAGTTTCACAAGAGCAATCTGTGACTCATAGTAAAGCCTACACTGGGTAGTATAATGTGTTCTGTTAAAACGCTTCTACAAACAGTGTGCTCTTTGCTCTCGGAAATCTGACTAAAATAAATGATAAGGGTTTAGTAAATATTGCTCATGCTACTACCGAGGTAAGGCAATCCTAAGGAATACTAGAAATTATTAAATAGGTGTAGTAAGCTAGACAGTAGATGTAAGCATGTTTATGTGGCATATTATTTAATATAAAAAATTAAAAGGGAAACCTAAACACTTTGTCCAAAATATGCCCCCTTTTCACACAAGTCACTACAAATACTCTAATGCATTCACTCTTCGTGCCAACTGACTTGTCCAACTCCAATCCATTGTGAATCCCCCCTACCCCCAATCACCTTAAATCAGTTTTACTATTCTGTCAGACTCTTCCTTGACTTCCTCAATCCTCCCGGATCATATTAAAATTATTTGACATAACAAAGTCCTTACTGATGTTCCATTTTATTCTATCTCTGCCCTTATCTCCAAATTCATTCATTATCTCCTCTCACTCCCATCTGGAAGTCTTTCCCATCTATCTGGCACTCTCAAATGCTCCCGTTCTTTTGCTTATTTTTTTTCCCACTAATCTTTTCTATTTACTACCCTATCCCTATCTGAATAATCTAAAATGGCAGAAGGGGTTGACAGAGCCACTTAGACCATTAAGGCCTCCAGATGGGAGTGAGAGGAGGTAATGAATGAGGAGGGAAGAAGGTGGTCCTCAGTAGAGTTAAGGGGCAGTTGGGGAAAAGGGCAGTACTATGAATTACACTGCCTCCAAGCACACCAAACATAGCACTGTGTCCCCCTTGCCATCAAGACTTGTCGGTCCAAAGACCACTGTAATTGTTATTTTTGTTTATTTGTAACGTGCCAACATATTCTGTAGCGCTATACATGGATTGTGTTCAAAACAATATTAACACATTGAAAGAAATGGAGGACCCCGTCTTTGAGCCATAGGATAAAGAGCAAGTTATTTTAATTATACGTTGATCATTAATAATATTCATATTTATTATTTTATACTAGCAACATTGTATATATAAATTAATTTTCAAATATCAAAGTATTAACCTCCAGCTTTGTGTCGGTCTCAGACCTGGTAAAGTCATAAAGGGGACTACAGGGGGGTTGGCTGAATGTCGAAAGGTTTTAAGAACAATTAGATTTGATAGAGAAAATAGTAAAAGCTTACTCCAAATGAAACCTCTGTAATATTTTGCAGCTAGCTGCTAGAAAAAATGGCACCTCCCCATTGACCTTTTAGGGAGTGGATACTAGCAGTAGCAGAGTCTGAACTTTGAAAACAAGTTTAATATTGAATGTTGCTTTTTTAATATGAACTTTCAATATGACTGATTGACTGACAAATGCATGATTAAAAGATCTAGCTTGCATTGTAAGAGCACGACAGCGGTCCTCTAATGCACTTCTCAACAAAGTGAACACTAAGGGCCTCATTCTATTACCGGCCGCAGCCGTTGCGGGGCCGCAAGGACCGGCCGCAAGCTATTCTGCTATTCTATTCCCCTCCGGCCGGGGATTCCGGCAGGCTTGCGGCCGGCGCCTTGCTATCTCTTGCGGCCGCTCGCGCAGGAGGAAATCCTTTGATCTAAAACGGCAGCAAGGAAATCCTATTTGCAATTCAATTGCTCCGGGAACCCTCTCAACAAGGCTAAAAGCGAGCCGCAGCTTACTTGCAGGAAAGAGGTCCCGCTAGCACCAATTAAGCACGAAATATAGCCCAAATAAAGCCATCCTGCACTTTGAGAAGACTATAAAGTGATTTTCGGTGTTAGCAAAAATAGTATATATACAAAATGGGATGTAATAATTTAAAATTAGAATTTTTTATTGGTAAGGGATAACAACGGCGATAAACTTTAAAAACAATAAGGTATTAAAAAATCCTGGATTGGAGAGAAAAGTTAAAATGGGCTATCTAATGTGTGAAACTTTACCCATTTGGTATTAATTTCAACTCTTAATAGAGGGGTAAATGGTTCACACCTAACAGTACTTCAAGGGGATGGTGAATAGCTTATCCAGTTTAGTATGTCCTGTCTTTATACATGTAAACAAAATTAACATGCAATTGGGAGTCAGTGAATATAATGCTGCTAAATAGATGCCATAGAGATGGCCCTAATTTGTTAAGGTTCACTAAGTGGATTCACAACACTGACCCTTGTTTACTAGGGTTCACAGTGTGGAAATTCAAAAGTAGCACAAAATATCTCTAATAGATGCTGTATTGGGCTTCTAAAGGACTATGTTTGGATGGGTCTCAGTTGTTTTCCACAAGTCTGAGCATTCTGTCTTCATCTGTCTTGTAAACGTGCCACAATTTTATCACAGGAATTGCTTTATCTTGTGCCTAATAGGGCTAAGATATAGTTAATGCCCTCACAGCAAAAACTCCTCTTATAGAGATACACTTGTATTGTGTTCATATCCCATTGCAGGGATCAGCATGATGTGGAAAACAGAGATACTATAAAGTAAATGATATCCAGTGGGTTATTTCCCACTCTATGTCCTATCAGAAGTTTGTAGCATTTATCTCATATAGAAGTAACAGCATTCACACATTTGGAAACGGACAGGGAGGGTAAGCATACATCCTCTAAATATCTAAGATACAATACTGTCAGTAGAAATGACGCCGGCGTGCCCTTAGCTGCAAGGCATGCCACGTCACAAAATTCCCCTATACTCAAATCCGTAAAATATATATTTTTTAATATACGTAAAATATACATGTAAAAAGTCCAGAGTGCTTGGAGCACCTCAGACCCGCCCACGCCGCAGCCGGAAAATAAACAGTTAATTTGAACTCGGGTTTGGGCTGATGTGCAAGCTTGAGAGTGGGTTACTTTTAACCCTCATGTCCCCCAATATGATCCCTAGCATTTACAGAGCTGTACAGTGCAGGCTTGAATTTATTTTTGCGTTTAAAGATTTCCTAACTGAATAGGGAGTATTACAGTAACAATGCAAAGAGCATAAGAAGAATGTAATATTTAATATAATTTGAAGAGCAGAAGAAAGCGAAGATGATAACCAGAGCCTCGTCTACAGTGTTTGCTTTCAGATTTTGTGACTCCATTGTGGACAAGTGACAGAACACGACTGCTGGCAGAACTCTACACTACGTTCAGAATTAATGAGGAAAGAAGAACAATTACTCTCATAGCTGAATTATTAATTTGGTCATTATTTTATAGAAATGGATTGAAGTATCATTTTCTCTTCCTGAATTCCACATATGAATAAATCCATCTAAAGTTTGCTGTAAATATACCAATGTAATGCAATCCAATGTATTAATGCAGGGATGATATTCTACAGCAAAATCATTTAATAATGAAAAAAAAAAAAAAAAAACACTGAAAGCCATGTAAATCATTAATACATAGACAAATGTTCGACTATGGATACATTTATTTTGTTGTAAATAAAGCACTTACCATAAATAAAATGTATGGAGATATCCATTTACACCAATACTAGTTATGTTAACAAATCAAGAGAAAATGAGAGCAAATTCTTGTTGTTTATGATCCCAACAGTTTTTTTTGCAAAATGAGGAATAATCATTAAAAAAGATTGTTAGTTCATGCATTATAAAATATAATAATAATAAATTCTCCATGATCTTCAAACTCGCATTTAAAGTGACATAGCAGAGGTAGAATGTGAAACTATAGTTAATAAGAAGTACTTTATCATTTGCCTGCTTTTTAAATTATATATATATATATATTTTTTTTTTTTTTCCTACAGTAAGCGAACATTAAAGTCTGCAATATTTAGCTCAGAGTCAGCCTTTCTTACAAACTAATATTCTAATTGTTTGTTACTGAGATATTATTGCTTTAATTACTCGATTAGCCCCTGAGTTATTGGATACATGCAGTCACCTAGGTCTAAGCATGCCTAGTCTTTTTTGTACAACCAACTGCATCAAAGATGAAAGAGCTAAGCAGATAATTAAGATAAGGATGTCTCATTAACAAAAAAGATTAGAATATTGACTTGTGGGTAGACCAGAAAAGCTCACTGACAGCTAAGTATTGCAAACTTCAATGTTAGTTTTAACTTGCAATTGATAAAGTACTTGTAATTATTATTTTGGTAGAGCATTAAATTATTATGTTTGGAACCTCTGATATGCTGCTTTAATTATATAACTTACCCAGTGTGGAAAATAGGCTTCGGGCTCAAAGTACTTTTTCCTGTGAATGTTTAGGTCAAAGTTTCCACAATCGGCTTGAAGTGCATAGGCTGCTAGTAAGAAGTAAATCTCTTCTTTGTGAGTGCAATGTGATCGTAGAACTTGTTCTTTCAGATGGTAATAATACAGTTGCCTGGCTTTCTTGTCACTAGGAAGAAAACAAATTAAATAAATGCAAATTAACAAAACTATTTCCTATATTTAGTCAAAAAGAATGCATATTTAGCAAATATTAATGAAGCACACTCTCCAGTTCAAAACAACCCAAATATTTGAGCTATGGATTTTTTTATTGCGTCTACAAAATAGTGCTGGAACTCAAGAATCCCCAATACTCACCCTTGTAGAACCCCACATCCCTTCTCCCAACCACAAAAGAGTCTCCAAACCTCAATATTCAACACTACAAAGCTTTCAACAAACAGAAACTTTTTGGTGTAATTTAATTACTTGATTATACAAAATAGAACCCCAGTGTGCGTGTGTGCGAGATATTAGTAAATGTGTGAGCGGATAGAAATACAATATTAAAACATGAAGTCCTATTGTCTCACAATAAACTGATGAATAATCTGAGAATTGCAGTATCTACTGATACTTTTTTATTGGACAAACAACTCTTGAAAAGCTTGTCATTCTAACTACTGTAATACTCAGATTATTCATCTAAATTATTGGTCACTCATAGCTACTTCATTCTTCATAACTTTGAACGGAGAAACACATAACCAAATCTCCTTCCCCCTACCTCCCTCTCACTTTGTTTCTCATACACAATAAAAACAGTTCATGCATTCCTGAAAGTCAGCAAGACTGTGATAAATGCCCCAGGCCAAAGGCCAAGGGAGCAGAGATAACTAAAGCATTAGAATGCATTACGTTGCAATTTGTAGATGGATTCCTGTCTGCCAAACAAATAAATACTAGAAGTACTTAAACCAACTAAAATAGAGAAAACTAAAAATGTTATCTGGGAAAAGAGGTTAGACCCAAAATGAACAAATACATGTACAAAAAAAAATTATGTGCTTACCTTATTATCCTTCCATTTTCTACATAATATTGTACTCTGAAAAAGGCCACACACGGAGGACTAAACTTCTCTGTACCCTGTGACAAAATATATATATATTACAAATATACAGTGTATTTCAGAATTCTTTAAATGCTACGATTTTGTTATATGTACTAAGATTTAGGTGAATTTGATAACATTCTAAACTCTGCAATTATATTCCAGGATTTACATTATGTGTACAAGAGCAATCTATTAATTAAGCATTTTCCATGAAGGGTAGTGTATAGAAGAAGCAGAAGTGATAGAAGCTAATACAGGGAGTTTGAGAATCCTTTGGATAAAATAATATTTTGTGCATTAAAAAGTTATAGGATGGAATATCATATGGCATTTAAAAGCAGAGAAGAAATGGAGAAGACTAGATTTATTAACATATGTATTGTGCATTTTATTTTAGGTTGCTGTAAAGAATATAAATATTATAACATTATTTAGGATATTTTAATTGCTCTGATAAAGACATAGCAACAACAGTATTAAAGGCTTGTGAGAATATGGATCAATACCTGCCAAGCATCTGCTGTGTGCAATTAACTGGAGTGGCTTTGTTTTAAAAATCATATCTGTGAAGTGGTCTTCCCGTACTAGAGTCTTGACTACAGGCCAAGCTTACTGAATATTAGTTATTGGAGGATAAGTGACAGTGTAGCAAGAGGCCAACAAAAATAAAAAGAAGTTACATTTTGAATTCAGGGTGACTTGGTAGTTGAATCGTCATCTCCCTAACTAAAGGAGCACCAGTTAGCATAGAACAAGAACTGGAGACGGCTGACAGGGTCCATTGACCATCTCCATGTTTCTCCATGTGGAGACTGAGTAAAATGGGTCTTGCGCAAATCAGAGCCACCATGAAGTACAGGTTAAAGCCCTAACTCAGGATAGTTTTCAAAATAGTCACATGGCTGGAAGTGTCTGACATCCCTAATCTTTAATTACACTGAAAACTGCGAAATTAAATAAAAAAGCATATTTCAAATGGACATATCGAAAATTAAGGTATGTATAAGGAGATTATTTAGTTACAACTATTTATTAAATCGTGAATTCTTGCACAAGATACACTGCAGCAATATATTGTGACATACAAATTCTAAATATATATAGGCGCTGTTATAATAAAAGGACTTCAGTTAAATTGGACAGAAAAACTACTGTAAAACAGTACTGTATACTGGAGGAATGATGACAAATTGTCGTCAAGCTAAGAGTTTAAGAATCTAGTCCAACCTGTTGTTCATTACCTATTCTTATTGTACTTGACACAACTAAACAGTGTCACATCATGCAGGTGGAAACATTTTTCACAAGTATAAGCCTTTACAGTTTTGCTTAAATAGATTAACACACCTATTTTAGTCATTATTTCAGCTATATGAGAGATTATAACACTGTATTCAATAGAATATATTCTGGGATTGGCAGTAAACATAGTCAACCTTACCTGAACCTGTATGTACAGTGTTCGCTCCAGGTTCTATTTTCTATACTTATTCCACATATTTTCTCTGTTATCACTATTTTAATATATTCTGCATTTATATTGTGTTTGACAAAGAAGATACTTAGTTGTATTTTGTACATCTTCATGTTCGAAATAAAAATGTCATACTGGAGTATGTTTGAATACATTTCATAGGCTTTGTGTCCGGTTTTGTAGAAACTTTTACAATGCATTGTTCTTTATAACATTTATCAGTAAATGAAACATTGCAGTCTTACAACTTTTGACAACCTCATGACTTCCAGTGAGTGGGAAGCCATTTTCATTTTACTTCACCATTTGTGGATCTCACTTACCCTGCTTGTTTCTTTCTTCCATTCTTTTGGAAAATATTTGCTTAGCTTTTGTTCTAGGTCCATGAATATGTATTCATTATCTAAAAGAGAAAGAGTGCCAAACCACTATTAACATTTGATTTTTTTTTTATTAACATTGCAATAGAGTATTAAATAAACATAATATAAGCAAAGAAAATCTATACATGAAATATAAATCCACACAACCCTAATCAGTAGTTCACTCTTTAATCCCTTAGAGTCCCAGCTTAAGTCTGGAGATCCTCAGTCTGGCAAATCTCTACTTTTAAGATTTCATGAAGTAGGGGACTGCCACCAACATAGCTTCCCCCACCCTTTGAAACAAAATGTAGGGTATGAGACAGAGTGCTCTCACCCTTAAGATGACCCCAGACAGGGTCAAGAGAAGTTAACCAAGTAAAATAAGTGGGTCCAACTCATTTATAGGCTTAAACTATGGTTACTTTGTCCACTGAATAAGGTGCCATCAGTAAAAAAGTAAAATATTGTATGTAGTTATTTTACTGGGTGTGTGAGTAAAATATACAAAATAATGCCTTATGAGAGTTCACTTTTGTGTATATTCTAAGTAAAGGAGTAAAAGACACCATAATGTCAAAAAACAGGATAGAATTTCCCCACTCTTTCTAAAAAAACAAACAAAACAAAAAAAACAATACAGAAAAAGGGCTACTCTATGGCATGAAATACAGAATAAATGATAAACCAGTGCATGACAAAAATCTTATTATCTGAAGAACATGTGTGAAGTATAATAAGGTGTTATGAGCTAGAAGCAATACATTGAGAAGCTTGGTGAAATATTGAGTAACTTATCTAGTTATAGGATATCCTTTGAGTTCAACAAGACATCTCACTGTAGTACACCTAGCTCTGTGTACATGTTGGATAGAAACCACCTGAATTGTGTCCATCTTTATGTGCAAAGCAGAATTTGTTATTACTTCCTACATGTATTTTATGTTCCATTTTCACATTAATGACTTCCTTGACAAACCTATCAGATACTTTTTTATTAGAAATAATACCTACAATAACTCTGACAAAAATTAGAACTATGAAACAAACCAATACACAAAATAAATATTTTTCAACCTTTCACTGGACAGGTAGATTTACATGTTTAACTTCTGCATTTGAATACAAATATAATTCTAGTTAAAAAAAAAAAATCTTCAAAATTGCCTCTTTTTTCCAATGAAATATTACAAATTAAAAAGCTAAAACAAATTAGAATTTTCTACAAACCAGACATGTTTTCATTAAACTAGAAACAACAGTGAACATATCCACTTTTACATATGATATTTATTACTTTACTTTTGTCATCACTGACTTTAACAGTGCTTATTCAGTCCAATGAAACTTCCATACAAACAGGAGGAGGATATTTTGTGAGCCGATTTAATGTGTCACTGAATATGTCAAGTATAAAATCTATTTAATATCGTAGACTTCCTGACACACAATCCTCCTCCCTATAACAGCCAAGTAGTTTCTTTGTGATGAAGGATGCCATGTTTTATTTTATACTAGCGAATTGCCCGTCAAAAAATGACGGCAATGTTATTGTAAGTGAGCTAATGTTGTTTTGTGTGTAATAGTAAACATGTAATCAATTAATAAATGAATATACTTTACCTATGACGGCAATGAAATTGTAAGGTAGCTAATGCTGTTTAGTGTGTAATAATGAAATATATAATACATTAATAAATGAATATACTTTACCTATTTTAAAGCATTGTGTGGAAGAGCTGTGAATGTGTTTTGATGTTGCTGCAGCATTAGTGGTGTGGATCTGCTGTGTAAGCGTGCTGAATGTGTGCAGTGTAACACTGTGCGTGCGCGAGACCAAACCGTTAGCGTAGTCGTGTACTTCCGCATTGGCGAGAAATGGCGAGTAATGTGTGTTATACGTTTGTATCGGAATATCCGTAGGTGTTTTGTGGTGTTTTGCGAGTTTCTTGTGGTGTTTTGCGAGTTTAGAGTGCTGTAGCCTCGTTTTCGTTTTGTTCGGCGGCCATTTTTTCTCTCGCTTCGTTTTTTTTTTTAGTGTCTAAACTGTTTTATTTGAAGTAAAATCGAGGTGTAAGTTGTATTTTTGAGGTGCTGGGTGCTCCCTCTTGGTGTAGGTAAGTTTTTTATGTATGTGGTGTGTGTATGTATTGTGTTTGACATTTTCTAATGTTCGCGAGTTGCGTCCGAGTGTTGCGAGTCCGTAATGTGTGTGAACGTGTGTCGTATGTTGTTTGCGAGTGTCGTAATGTGTGTGTCGTACTGTTTGGGTTGCGACGTGAAGTTTGCGAGGGTCGCAGTTGCTGGCAAGGAGCGCCTTCGGCGCTCCATGCCAGCAACTGCGGCCCTCGCTTTGCGAGGTCCTCAGGTGCTGGCATGGAGCGCCTACGGCGCTCCATGCCAGCAACTGAGGCCCTCGCTTCGCGAGGGTCCTCAGTTGCTGGCATGGAGCGCCTTCGGCGCTCCATGCCAGCAACTGAGACCCTCGGGCAGTGCCCTCGCTTCGCGAGGGCACTGCCCGAGGGTCTCAGTTGCTGGCAAGGAGCGCCTTCGGCGCTCCTTGCAGCAACTGAGACCCTCGGGCAGTGCCCTCGCTTCGCGAGGGCCTCGGCTCGCGTAGCGAGTCGCGGCCCTCGCTTCGCGAGGGCCGCGACTCGCGTAGCGAGCCCGCGGCCCTCGCTTCGCGAGGGCCGCGGGCTCGCTACGCGAGCCCGCAGCGTTAGCAACAACTCGTACGCTCACAACTATATATGTGATAGCTGTGATAATGGAGATATTTAGATATAGCTTCTAATTGGATCACAAATATATTATAAGAATCTACCACCAGAGTGCCAATATTAAAAAGAAAATGCAAAACAAAAATATCACAAATGTCTTCCTGTTTATAATTTAAATTCAATTTGAAAAAACAAATCTATAAAAATCTAAATCTTATAAATATTATGTATACAAAGTGAATATTTTTAAAGGAATCATCAACGCTAAAAAACACCAAAGAGATCATGTAAAAAAGATAATATAATAGAATAAAAATAGTATTGCCTCAAAAAGCAGAGACAATTAACACTGAAAATCTCTTTGCAAACACTCTGTATTCCTGAGGATCCATTAGATTTTAAACTTATTTAAATCTATTACATACTATAACAGCTTGTAACAAAAATACCCATTACTTATTAATATATATTTAGAAGGCAGATATTGCACATAATTAAAGAGACATGGAAGGTTCCCTGTGTTTAAATATGCAAATAAACACTTTTTGATTATTTTTTTAAAATGTTAAACATCATTTTATTAAGTGCATAAAAGACCATTTTTTACCCACCTTAACATTACAAATAGACTACAAATGTCTGCCCCATGTAGCTCATGCATTCAATGTGTCTATAGTACTAGATGTACCAGCCAGTCACAGACTGTGACTTCGCAGCATTTAAACAAAAAGCTGTTGAGACAGTCTGTGATTGGCTAGTAGATCTAGTACCAATGGAAACACGGCATGCAGGAACTGCGGGGGGGGGGGGGGGGGGTCTTTGTACTATTTGAAGAGTTTAAGTTTATAAAACATATTGGAAAAGTAATTAATGAGCAATTTAAAATTTACATTCCACTTCACAGATTTGCCATGTCACGGTTTTAAATTCTATGATCCACCTGTTACATTTGTAACTGCTGGGAAACAGTCTAAATGAGTAGATCAATATTATACATACAGTGGATATAAAAAGTCTACACACCCCTGTTAAAATGTCAGGTTTCTGTGCTGTAAAAAAATTAGACAAAGATAAATCATTTCAGAACTTTTTCCTCCTTTAATGTGACCTATAACCTGTACAACTCAATTGAAAAACAAACTGAAATATTTTAGGTGGAGAATAGAAAAAGAAAAAAGAAAAATAATGTGGTTGCATAAGTCTGCACACCCTCTTATAACTGTGGATGTAGCTGTGTTCAGAATTAAGCAATCACATTCCAAATCGTGTTAAATAGGAGTCAGCATACACCTGCCATCATTTAAAGTGCCACGGATTAACCCCAAATAAAGTTCAGGTGCTCTAGTTGGTCTTTCCTGGAATTTTCTTAGTCGCATCCCACAGCAAAAGCCGTGGTCCACAGAGAGCTTCCAAAGCATCAGAGGGATCTCATTGTTAAAAGGTATCAATCAGGAGAAGGGTACAAAAGAATTTCCAAGGCTTTAGATATACCATGGAACACAGTGAAGACAGGCATCATCAAGTGGAGAAAATATGGTACAACGGTGACATTACCAAGAACTGGAGCTCCCTCTAAAATTGATGAAAACACTAGAAGAAAACTGGTCTGGGAGGCTACCAAGAGGCCTACAGCAAAATTAAAGGAGCTGTAGGAATATCTGGCAAGTACTGGCTGTGTGGTACATGTGACAACAATCTCCCGTATTCTTCATATGTCTGGGCTATGGGGTAGAGTGGCAAGACGAAAGCCTTTTCTTATGAAGAAAAACATCCAAGCCACACTACATTTTGCAAAAACACATCTGAAGTCTCCCAAAAGCATGTGGGAAAAGGTGTTATGGTCTGATGAAACCAAGGTTGAACTTTTTGGCCATAATTCCAAAAGATATGTTTGGCGCAAAAACAACACTGCACATCACCAAAAGAACACCATACCCACAGTGAAGCATGGTGGTGGCAGCATCATGCTTTGGGGCTGTTTTTCTTCAGTTGGAACTGGGGCCTTAGTTAAGATACAGGGAATTATGAACAGTTCCAAATACCAGTCAATATTGGCACAAAACCTTCAGGCTTCTGCTAGAAAGCTGAACATGAAGTGGAACTTCATCTTTCAGCATGACAACAACCCAAAGCATACATCCAAATCAACAAAGGAATGGTTTAACCAGAAGAAGATTAAAAAGTTTTGGAATGGCCTAGCCAGAGCCCAGACCTGAAGAAGATTGAAAATCTGTGGGGTGATCTGAAGAGGGCTGTGCCCAGGAGATGCCCTCGCAATCTGACAGATTTGGAGTGTTTTTGCAAAGAAGAGTGGGCAAATCTTGCCAAGTCAAAATGTGCCTTGCTGATAGACTCATACCCAAAAAGACTGAGTGCTGTAATAAAATCAAAAGGTGCTTCAACAAATTATTAGTTTAAGGGTGTGCATACTTATGCAACCATATTATTTTATTTTTTTATTTTTTCTTGCCTCTACCTAAAAGATTTCAGTTTGTTTTTCAATTGAGTTGTACAGTTTATAGGTCACATTAAAAGGTGGAAAAAGTTCTGAAATGATGTATCTTTGTCTCATTTTTTTACAGCACAGAAACCTGACATTTTAACAGGGGTGTGTAGACTTTTTATATCCACTGTAGATGTGATTCAAAATAATAAAATACCTATTAGACATATACTTTTTTTTCTATCTACAAAACAAATAGCAGGCACAGTTGGCACCCTGTCCTCCCAAGTCCTCCCTTCTATGCAGGAATGCTGCACTACATTCCAGCTTTAATGAAATTAATATAGTTGGAATGCTAGCCTGCAGTGTAAGCCTCCATCTGCAAAAACAAAGAGCCCCCTTTTTACATCCCTCACGTAGGTGATTTGGATTAGTGATGAAGCCAACAAAATCTCTGTCAGATGGTCTGGCTGCATTCTTTTTCTCCAGTTTGAAATCTGGACACCAACAAAGCATTACAAATCACATTTGATGACTGGTGACTGGTGCAGCCTATTTCTATATAATCACTTGAAAAGTTGTGTCTGGAAGGTAAAATTCCAATTTATAGCAAAGTTCCCAGCTCAATAAAACCTTGGGACATGGAATTAATTAATAGTGCTCAGCATCATCAAACAAATAAAAACAAGAGAAAACATTTCGTTTTTAGTTTTTTAAATTGATACATATTTCTTATTTATGTTTTATAAGAGCTTGTATATAAGCCAATTATTCTTTCAACTACTACTTTCAAAGACAGTGTGCCTTCAAGTTTAACAAAGACAAAAAACAAAAATACCCTGCAAATGGCATTGGAACTCTAATTATGGTAACCAAACAATTTTTTTTCCATTGGAAAAACATGCTATTTTCAACTGTAGATATTCCAAAACGAGGCTATTTTAATTTCTTTAACCACAGTAGTCCTTTAAATCAACAGTTTGAGAAACATACAAGCTAATCAAGGCAACATTTTTAAACCACTATAAAACCATTACATACTTTCAGATTAATACATTTTTAAACATTTTCTGTTTGATGGTACAGAGCCTTTTTAAATGTTTCAGTCATCCTCTGAAGCTCTACTTACACAGCCCCGTTACCTACAATTAGTTGTATTGTGATTAGTTCACTTCAACAGTCCACAGATTTCAATGGCACGGAGTGAAAAGGCAGAGATTTAATTTGTAAACACTCCTTACAAATTGCTCAAGAAGCTTTTCTAGTTCAGGGAGCAATGGTATGCTTATAATCCTGTTATGGGATATTCATGATTAACACTATAACCGTAAAAAAACGGACATGCTTGATTGTACTTCTTGGCTATATCTTTTGTAAAAAGCCTAACCAGATACTAAATATGTTATGGTGGTTAGAAAGGGGACTGAAGAACCATTCACTGTACATACAAGAAGTAAATAAGATGTAACTGTACTCAGAAATATATATTATTTCCTTCCTTGATATACAGTGGAGAGTTTTTCACTCACCTTTCTATTCCCCATAACCTACTTAGTGCCAGATCAGAGTATCTCTCTAGCCTCATTTCACAGATGCCAGAACCAACATCACACTCTTGAGCCCATAAGGAGCAAAACGCCAGTCTGCGAGTGGGTTTCTGACACTGTAACATAATCCATGGGTAATGTTCTTAAGCCTGACTGAGAGCATGGCCCATAGTCCTAAATGGATACCAATGTTAGTGGGTCTTGAGCAAAAATGTATTATGTTTTGAGCCTCATTTGGATGTCACTATCCAGAACCCTTAGCTACAGTAGAAATACTAGGTCTGTGGAAAAACAGATCTTCTGGCCTCTATGAAACATGTAACTGTACTTAGATTTTTTTTTTTTCTAAAGAGGAAACAGAAAAAAAAGTCTTATAAAATCCTAAATCAAATTTTCTTTGATATTTGTTTTCTGTTTTGCCTACCTGCCCTCTCTATTCTAAATCATCTACACTAGATAGGTGCAAATGGCCTTGTTCAAAGATTCCTGGATTGGCATCAGCAAATCAGTTCATGTGTCTCTCATAGTATGCATTTCATACAAATTGACACTATTTGGCTTTGTTTTTGATAGATGTTGCTTTTTTGTGGGTTGAGCCAGTAGACCAAACATGGTCCTAGCCAGACTCTTGTGTAAAAATATTTGCAATTTAAAAGGGAAGTGGAAGCCAATTTTTTTTTGTTTCTTTATGCATTTAAAAGAAGATGATTTAAATAGTATCAAAGCTGTATTTACAAAAAGTATTACAGATAGGGCACCGATTTTCCGGAATCGGTTAATCCGGAATCTCCTTAGATCCGGCAGCCTCCCTCCCGCACTATAATGACTGCTTCCGCTGTCCGTCAGTGCCTGGATCAAATCCTGAGCATCCCCATGTAGCCTCACTACAAGAGCACACAGGGTTAAGGAGGGAGGCAGTGAGGGATCGGGTGGCCTTATCCCATTAGCCTGATTTGCCTGACCACCGCTGGTCTGGCAGAATCATTAATCCAGCATGCTCCGTTCCAGTTTACATTACATGAACATAATTAACCATTTTTCAGGAGACCGTCCTCTAACATCTGTTCCAGGGCAATATTTGTCCCAAGAAATGTTCCTTTTTTACTACATATGGAATCTATATGTAAAACAGAACAGCTACAGCATAAGTTTATAATATAATACCCCTGATACTTCTGGGGTGGGCAGCTGCTGCAGCTCATCTTCCCTTACATAGAGGGCTAACCGACCACCTGATCTCCCAGGTGGTCGGTTAGGTGCAGTTTACTATATATTATGCACAGTGTCTATGCTCAGTTAATCCCGGTGTATGTCTAGTGTGTTTGCAGCCCACTGTGCATGTGCCCAACATGGCCTCAGAGCTGTCCACTCTGTATGCCCTGTGTTTGTGTGGCCAACCTGCATGCCATATGAAGTTCAGAATGTGAGACTTTTTATTAAATTCATGGATTGGGGGCTTCTGTAGCAAAGGTAGACATGGAGCATTCTCATCATACACCATTTGTCTGATTTTACAGAAATTATGACATTATCCTCACAGTCAACAACCGGAGATCTATACTGTACCCTGTCTTGATTGATTGTTTTCAACCTTTAAATCCTTAAATGTCCATATAAACTGTGATGTATACATATTTATAGATACATATGTCATATAATACATTCTTACGCAATTTATAGCTAATAAAATGTATGAGTAAACCATATGCAGGAAAAGAGATAACAAAAGTTATGATGATAGAAGCCTGTTTCTAGGCGTTATAAACATTTGTTAATCAGAAACCATAAGCTAAAATATCACGAACATTAGAAAGCCTTCTACTAAAAAATTCTTTATACATAATTATTTCCATACAAGACTATTTTCAAGCTTTAAAAGTGGTTAATGACTATATAATAGAGATATGACATGTCTAAGATAGCCATAAACATGTATATAATATGTTCTGACAGAATTTATAACCAATAAAAAGTTATGAGTAACATAAGAAGGAAAGGGATAACTAAAGTTATAATGGTAGTGTATGCTAGGTACTATGATTTATACACGTGTTAATCAAAAAACACAAGCTGTAATATCACTCACATTAGAGGGACACTTATTAAAATACTTTTATGCATAACTATTTCTAAAGAACTCTTCATCCTAAGTAACACACACACTGAAGAATTCAGTATAATTCATTGAAAATATAAGTGCTGGGCAGAATGTGTACACTAATCAATTAATGAAAACAAAGGCCCAAGAAATTGCATCCTAGATTGCAAACCATTCTTCAGCATTCAATGCAATACAAATATCTCACTTCCAGAATTTTATACAAAATGTTATGAATTTGAAGAAAATAATAGTTCTTTATTACAGAATAATTTCAATATGATTTTTAACATCATATTATAATGCTGACATATGAGGCCCTATTCTATTGCCCAATTTGTAAATTTATATACACTTAAAACCCTCTTAAAATTGCCACATATTCTATTAGCTACTCGCAATCTGACTATGAGTTACCCGTCCACAATCACTACGGCCCAGCAGAAGATGCAAATTCGACGATAGAACTACATTGGTTTTAGCACAGCTCGAAATTACGAGCTCTAAATAATTAAAGTTACACAAAATCAATATTCTATTTGACCATTGGCTCGCAAATTACATCTGACCCGCAACTGAAAAAAGTATGAAGTTTGTGTCAAAAAATATTACGAGTACTAAATAGGACCCGCAAAAGGGGCTTTTTCAAACATGTATTAAAACTGTAACAGCTATTAAAACACACAATACTGTATTTTAAAAGCATGGTAAGGCATGGAAACACATTAGAATTAATTTCAT
Source organism: Discoglossus pictus (assembly GCA_027410445.1). NCBI lineage: Eukaryota > Metazoa > Chordata > Amphibia > Anura > Alytidae > Discoglossus > Discoglossus pictus. Next base: position 147,642,171 of record CM050165.1, read on the forward strand.
AACAGTGTCAAACCCCAAAATAACATTTGAAATTTATATTTTTTTTAAATGCATATTTCTGAGTAATATCGATCCGAGACTCAAAGGATTAATGCATATCATGAAACCCACATGGATTAGAACAGATGATCTAATGCATTGCTAGAGTGCTTGACAGCGAGCCCGATCAGCAAATATTAGTTAATGGCTCTTTAATTCCTAGCCTCAGATTGCAGGTTACGTGTAACTTCCATGCTTTACTGACGTCATGACGACGTTCTCATTTACTATTGGCTGTGTCTAAGGAGGAAATTAGGGGCTTGCTTCAATACTGTCAGATCATATGATCACGTCCCCTGCAATCCTCCTAAAAAAAACAGCAAAGTATACGTGTGGAGGCTAAATTGCGGGCTTGAGTCAATAGAATACATCTAAACATTTAGAGAAAGAGAAGAGAAAGAGAAGAAAAGAAAAAAAAAAAACAGCCAAAATCACGGTATAGAGTCACTTGTGGGCTTCTAATAGAATGGTGCTATTACATATTTTGAAACGCTCAGTAGCCGGACAAGAAGATGTGGGAACCCCTATTCTATTGTTTCTTAGTAAATAAAATTTACACCTTCCTTATCTTGGCTACTGAAAATACTTTTATTCTGTTATTAGTTATCATAAGTCCTTGTAAAAACAAAAGGGCTAGTTATCAATTGGGCACCTAAAGAAAATCTAATTTGTGTAAGGTGGGGCCCAGTGTAAGAGCTTTTCATGTTAAATCTAAGACAGATTATTAATGGTGGCTGTTGTACCCCTCCCCTTCTCTCTCATTTCCTGAGAACTACTAAAAACAAAACAAACATTTCAACTGAAAAAACGTTAATTGGTAGAGTGGGTAAGCTAGAGCATGCTCTATAGGATAATGGGGCTATAGTTAGAATTATATTTTCAGTGTAAAGCTTTGCTGTCTGCACATGTATTTCAAATGTTAATTAATGATGGATTAACTAATAGTTTTATCTAGAAAAGAGCTTACACTTGCCCTTTAAGGGTATCTTAAAGCAAATAGCTCAGTTATGGTGTTTGGCTTTGCTTCAAGGTTACTATGCGTGGTGGTATTGCAAGTCAAAGCTTTGAACTTACTCTTCACAATGCTGAGTCCAAAAAAGTGGGCTTCTTTAATATTCAAGGATTCACACACTTTGTGAAAGAGCTCCTGTCCTGTTGCTTTTGCCTGTAGGAGAAGAAACATGTTCAGTTAGTAATAGCTTCTAAAAGAATAAAATAAACAAATATAGCAACCCATGCAATAGTCTTTCTACTTGCACAAGATTTGTAAAACTACCTAAAAAAGTAGAAGTGCATGGGATGGTCATAAATGGTTACGGAGGGCAAATCATTCTCAGAAAGGTGATCTAATAATGCTATGGTTGTTCTGACAAACTACATATATTTTGGGCTCTTTTATTGGCCCCCGTGGCATGTATAAAGATTGGCTCCTAACTTTTTAGGCATTATGTAGATATTTCTATCCCAATCTGGATTTTTCCCTTGTCATAGTAAAGGGCTTGTGTACCTCAGTGAAGCTGTGAGCTATACCATATAGCAGGGCTGTCCAAGTCCGGTCCTGGTGAGCCCCACACAGGCCTGTAATTGCGCATATCCTTTCTGTGCACAGGTGAGTCAATAAGGACGACAGAGGAAACAAAATCACTCACCTGTATGCAGCAGGGATGTAATTAAATCCTGGCATGTGTGGGACTCTCCAGGACCGAACTTGCCCACCCCTGCCATATAGGGTCACACAAGATGGAGCTTTACATAACAGAGAGGTCAGACACATTTTAGTACACTGGAGAAGGAACAAACAACCCACTCTAGTATATTTGCCATTAAAACCTTATGGCTGAGCACAGCCAGACAAGATGTCCCTGTCATGATGAGGTCTATAGCGTCACAAAGAGTAGGGCATGACTGAAGGAAAAAATATATTTCTATAAATAACCCATAGCCTGATTCCAAAATGGTTTGGCTGGCTGCTAATTTTTAGATAAATTTGTCAACCCACGACATAAAAATATAGCCAATATGTTTTTAATGCCAGAGATGTAAAACTACTAAAATAATGTTTTGTAAAAAAAAAAAAATTGCATAACTTGTATCCTGATTAAAAATATATTTTTTTTTTATGGAAACAAACAATGTCTTTAAGAAAAAGTATTTAGAGAGATATGCAAGTACATAAGAGAAAACTATGACTCTTGTGCAGAGTACATTAAGATTACATTTTTGTGAAGACAAGTGAGGACACTATTTCTTTATTTTCTGAAGTGGACAGAAAAAATGTGATACCCGCAAAATAATTCTTGTACTGTGACTACATACAGTGCAGAAAGCAGTGAAGGGATGCTCTACTTATATTAGTCATTTAATTGAATTTCTGTGGTAGACTGGCTAAACAAATACCTAAGAAAGGTCGTGCATTGCTGCTTAAAAAAGGGACACCTTGAATTATTGCAAAAATAAAAATAGCAGGATAAATGTATTTAAAAAGTAACAAAAATACCTAGCATATGCTTTTTTCCTGCACCTGTAAGAGTAATTAATTACCTTAATTTTAATTAGGAACAGAGATGGAGGATCTTTTCAAGAGATTGATGTTTACATTACATATAAATATAACACTTTCACTCAAAATTGTTGATACCAATTTGCAATTACATTCATTAATATACAATCATTTTTTTTGTTGTTTTTTTGTGGCTAAGAGCTTTGAAGTGTACATTTAAGTTACTAGAACTTGTTATCAAGCAATATCATAAATTGCATATCAATATGTGTATTGGTCAGTTAAAGGAAACAATTTAAAGAATTGATTACTGTAATAATATTCACATGTGTTTTCCAGTTTGAAACAGCAGCCAGGTGAACTCTTCAAATTCCATAATATAGTATATATATGAAATGTCAAGTAAGTCAACTTCCAACACAGTAAAGTTAAGGCCAATGGAAGCGAATATAGAACTTACAGTGCTTACTATATTTTAACTCACCCCGATACTTATGTCCAGTTGTTCTCTGTTGGGCAGCCAAACACAAACACTGTGAGTATCCTGGTCTGGCATATTGGCTTGAAATTGTGGCCTAGTCATCACAGTGATGTCTACAAGGAATTGCTCTGCTCCTCCGCTTCTTTAGTGGTGACTGGTCTTTTCAGCTTCTTAATTCAAGAGCCTGGCGCCCATCATACGTCTGTGAAAAACCTTTAAGATAAAATAGAAGGCATCAAGTGGTGGAATGTTATCATGTTGCTTAGAACTGTTGTCATGGAAAATAACTAGGAGGGGGGCAAACTGTGGCGATACATATTTGTACAGAGGTTTTCCATCATTCAAAAAAAAAAAACACACACACACGCAACAAAAAGAAACATATTTCAGTAGTTACAAAAAACCTATGAAAGCAATATTATTTTATAAGCTCTACCAATAAATTCATACAAAGTGGTAGAAAACATAATATAACCCTAGACTAGAGACACCATGTTGGTCTTGTTAACATCCATTGAAACATCTATAAAATACCTCTGTAATGAGCTCTTGGTTTTGTCCAAGACCTCACATAAATAATTCAGCTACTACTACATTAACCTTAATTAACTTATGCACATACAGGGATAACAAAAGTTCTCATTTATTTTTATAGGAGCTTAACTGTGATTGGTTGAAACTGAAAATTCTAAATGGAAGTGCCTTAAAACAAATAGAGAAGATAAAATAACAGTGTTAATTAAGCTAAAGCACATAATGACTTTATAAACCACAATTAATTAAGATTAGCAGTGGGAGTAATAAAGTAGAATATATCCAGTTGGAAAATAAGTAATAATGGCAAAGCCATTTAATAACAATTAAATGTGAAAGTTAAAAGTCTATGGGCCTCATTCTATTATTGGCCGTAAATCGGCCGTAAGGCTGCGATTCCTTGCGGGGGTTCAGTTAACTCGCGATTCTATTATACGCCCCGCAAGGATCTCATCTTACGGCCGGCCGCATATCTTGGAACCGGCCGTAAGCTGTGAAATATAAAAACGCAAAAATAAATTCAAGCCTGCACTGTACAGCTCTGTAAATGCTAGGGATCATATTGGGGGACATGAGGATTAAAAGGAACCCACTCTCAAGCTTGCACATCTGCCCAAACCCGAGTTCAAATTAACTGTTTATTTTCCGGCTGCGGCGTGGGTGTGTCTGAGGTGCTCCAAGCACTCTGGACTTTTTACATGGATATTTTACGGATATTAAAAATAAAATATTTTACGGATTTGAGTACAGGATAATTATGTGCTATTTTTTCTAACACCTAAAATCTCTTTATAGTCTTCTCAAAGTGCAGGATGGCTCTATTTGAGCTATTTTATGTGCTTAATTGGTGCTAGCGAGACCTCTTTCCTGCAAGTAAGCAGCGGCTCGCTTTTAGCCTTGCAGAGAGGTTTCCCGGAGCAATTGAATTGCAAATCTCTTGCGGCCGTTTTAGATCAAAGGCTTTCCTCCGGCGCGAGCGGCCACAAGAGATAGCAAGGCACCGGCCGCAAGCCTGCCGGAATCCACGGCCGTAAGGGAATAGAATAGCAGAATAGCTTGCGGCCGGTCCTTGCGGCCCCGCAACGGCTGCGGCCGCTAATAGAATGAGGCCCTATGTAATTATTACTTTTTTAATTTTTCAACTGAACATACTAATCTTCATCATTAGAGCCAACTGCAATTATTATTACTTTTATGTGTATTTGTCATTTCAGGGTCACTTTAAACTGAAGCAGATGAGTAGGCTGAAGAACACGGAAAAAGCAATTTATCACACTAAAAAAGGTAGTTGACAAAGGGAGAAATTGACTGTTGGTCTAATGTTTGAATTTGCCCCTTATATAACCCCTGATTGTTCTGTTTCTTATGTTTGTGGGGCTTTTGCCTTCCTGTAGTACATTTCAATACACTCTCATACAAAACATGGGTATAAAAATGACAACAACAAAAAAAAAGATATGCCTGATCATCAGGACAAAAAAAAAAAAAAACTGTGACTAGGCTTGGTACTCCAGCCCACACAATCCCCCCTTCTGGGGACTCTGAAAAAAAAACAAACACCGAAAACAAAGAAAACTGAGGTAAAGGCCCTGTGAAGACACTTGGTCCAAGCAATACCTTATCATTGCTACAAAAAAAATATTCATGTCATGGAATCAAACCCAAAAGTTTCAAAGCTACCATCACCATGTTTCTCAAAAAGTGCAACTCACATTTCAGTGTCAAAATATGAAGCTTCTTCAGGGGATGTATGGTGATCCCTGATAAAAACGTCAGTGTTGTCATTGAAACATCCAATTCTGCCTGCCACCATACTTATTGGTACAAATCATTTATAAAGTGTCAACATTTTAACCATTGCTATATAGGAGGAGGTAGTATGATGTTATTTAGAGAGTCAGTCAACCAACATGGAAGGCCCTGTTCTTGTTAGCTCACAATCTAGATAGGATGAAGGCAGATGTAAGCAATTTGTTGCATAGAGGGACATATGTGGATAGAACAATAGTTGCTATTAAGCAGTTACTGGACCAGCGGAAGTCCCATATATAAATATTGTTTGCATTGTGTGTGCCCAGGATGTAGAATTAAGGCTAATCTATAATAAATACACTATTTATTATTATGTTTGTTTCTAAAACATTTAGCCTGTTACACACATTAGTTCTTTAAAAAGTACATAAATATGGAATTGTAATGGTTTGTTAAGTATCCGGCAAAGTACATAAGATATCTTCCAGCAGAGTTGTTGGGGTTGCCATGGTAATAAATGAATATATAACATTTTATAAATTGAAACATGTTAATGTGAAGAACATGTCCAGGGGGGATGTGAGCATTAGCAGATTAAACAGGGTAATTGGAAAGGGATTACTGGATACATTATGGTTTTAAGACAGCACTGATAGATAGAAAAAAAAAAAAAAGAAAAATGTTAGAAGATAAAGAAAAAAAAAAAAAAAAGATAAAATTGTAATCAAATAAATTAATTAAAAAAAAAAGGTAAAATGTATATACAAGATAATATTGTATTATGATATGAAATTACACTAAATGTTTTACAGAGGTATGAAATAAATAAACAGAAGACACATTGGTCCAGATAATGGTTCTCAGAGGCTGAGAAGGGGACACATGCTAGTTCCAGCTTTACATTAACATTTTCAGAGAAAATGTACATCAAACGCATTTTGCAACATTTGAAAACTTAGTGAAGCTTGTCCTTTGTGATATTTAGTCATGTAGAGAAATAAGCAAAACAGGACGTATTTTCAATGATCTTTCAGGATAATTTATCAGTGACATTTTATCCAGCTTGATCAATCTCCATAATAAGAACTTCATAAATATATTACCTTTTAAAACCTCTAGACCAGGAGTTTGCAACCTATAGCTTCAGAGGTAAATCAATATTTCACTCATATATTATACTATAATGTATTTTGTCCACTGAAATAGCTCAAAAGCATGGATGATCCTAATTACACTATTCAAATAGTGACTAAGAGCAAGCCCACCTATTAAATGCGGTCTAGAGTTGAGCTGAACTAAACAGACTCTGCCTTCTTCACCTAAATACAATTTCTAGTATACATTACTTTCTTATGCAACACAGAACAAAAACGCCAATTAATAATTCACTCAATGAATAATGCCTTAATTACTGCTTATTGGTCTCCACTCCTCTCTTCACTCGCCAATCCATCATACATACCACTTTCAGACTGGTCTACCTTAGTCAACACTACTCATCTATAGCATCTCTATGTCATTTATCCCATTTGCTCACCACTTGAAGAGTAGAATCCAATACACATACTTTAATGACACTACACCTCAGCTTATTCCTAAATACTCCTCTGCGCACTCATTTAGCTCTGCTTAGGACCTAAGTCTTTAAATCTGTTAACGCTTTGTGTTCTCATGTACAGTACCTACTCTGTGCAATGATTTGCCTCTTTCAGACTAGTTCCCACATTTTTAATCTGCAAATAAATATAAACCATCACGATTCAGTTCTACAATCTCACAATGTACTAAGACCAGTTTCCCAGTTAGCTCCTACCACATATAACACAGTCAATTTACACAGTGCCTCCATTCTGCTAACGAGACTACAGTCTAGTAATGGTCCCATCCATACTCCTCACTTCCCTACTTACATAGGTTATAAGTGCTCCAGAGGACAGGTCTCAATACCATGGTGGTCAAAATGTCTGCTTTTTTTTTATTATTATTATAATTATTATAATATTTTTTTAAATATAAGACCAGTTGTCCAGTAACTTCTTCAAATTAATAATTGTATTGCTCAACAAAGCAGTGTAAAAACGAAAAATATTTGTTGACCATTTCTTTAAAAGTAGTTGTGAGCAAATTATCACTAAACCTTGAGAATTATTAACACACATGCCAATGCCTGTACAGTCAATGCTAAAGTGATGTCAGAAGATATTTATGTAACCATAGGTGGGCGTCATACTAGACATGATCCAGAAGGAGGTAAGGATCCAGTATAGTTTTGAGAATGCTGTGGGTGTGGAAGCCTTGCCCAGAGGCAAAAGCAATATCAAGAGAACTCCAAAGATCGGGTGGAGCAATGAAGAATGTTTTAGATGTGATACAGATCAAACGCTTTCTGGTTGTGGCAAATTGTAGCAACACATTTGAGAGCAGAAATTTCTTTTGAAAACTACGGGGTTAAATCTCATACTATTTTCTGTGTAATTAAAGGAAAAACGGCCTTGTTTGTGAGGTGTTGAACTAACCATAAAAACATTTAAGTCATGAATATAGAAACCTTCTTAGAGAAAAATCTAAATCTGAGAGGATTATAAAATTAGAGGAGACCATTTTATCTTTATTGCATCACTTCCTTAAACCTGAATCATTAGAGGCATGTTTTATCCATCAGTGGAGGGAGAGAGGGAGGTATTGACAAATTGTTGCATCCATTAAGTTCCCTACTCACACTGTTAATTGATACCAAATGTATCAGTGCAAGTATAAAAATTAATAATGCTTAAGTCCAGTGTATTTATTGACATTTACATGAACAGATCATGTATGACATAACTATGCAAATATAATGTATTTACATAATTATTCAGTTATATATAGCTCAGATTTTGCATATGTTGATGGTGTAGGATTATAGAAACATTTACACCGATTCATTCCATGTACATAATACAAATATGAAACAGTGTAAGTAGGGGACTTACTGTAATTGGATCTGACACTATCCCTTTCCCCAGGCAGCTTACTTAAATAGATGCAAGCACTGCTCTCCAAAAATGTAAATGCCCCACTAACACACAGGTTTCACTAAAGTAGCAAGGTTGTCTCCTGGTTCCAGCAAAAACATAAAAACTATTTTGTTCTACTTAAATATTCTACATGACCCTAATTATGGTCTTAGGTACAAAATCTATAAACTTGTTTATTTTTGAAAACTGAGTCTAACACTGTCAAAGAAGATGAACACCTGGGAAGATCTGCGGGCTGTCAATGTTATGGTAGGATATATCAGATATGTAGACTTGTGACGAACTGCGATGCCTTAAAGATCTGGGGGGCTTTGAAGATGATCTCTGTCTGCATTGTCACATGTAAATAATGTTGTAAGGATCAATAGAGACACAAAGCTATTTTTTGAATAGTCAAAGCAGATCAAAGTAAACATGTCTGTACAGCATCACTCCTGAAAGCAGTTTATCCTCTGTACCTTGATGTTTATGTACAAGGAATGCATCTAATTATTTCCAGTTTAAGGTGTAGTTTCACAGTTAAAAAAAAATAAAAAATGTTTAGCATTGAACACCAAGTATTTTTTTAGGTAAATTTTATCACTAAAATATGTCAACTATTGTTAGTTTATTCCGTAGCACTATACAAGGGATACAGGAAAAAACAGCAAATTAAACACATACCAAAAGATTAGAGCTGTCTCTTTAATGTACACAGTGCTTTTAAGCAAAGGAATTTCCAAGAAAATCTCAATATTTAAATGGACATGGACATATTTTCTTCGTTACATCAAAAAGAGGTTATTTGATAATGTGTCACAGCGTGTTTTCTTATTTTTTCCTCAAATGAAGGTGTTCAAGCTCAAAAACGTATTCAGACTTGCTCTTGGTGAGCTCGTCTGTCAATGAGATCTACAGACTAAAGTATGCTCTCTGCATTTCTTGTTTGTTTTAATGAAGTTTAAATACGTTTTGCTTAAAAAAGGAACCAATAACGAGAAAACAAGATCCAAAAACATAGCTATCCCTATAGAGAATGTCTCAATATTCTGTGCTGAAAAGATCAGAAGAAAAAAAATAAATAAATAAATGTTTGCTGTAACTGAATTTTATTGCTAAAAAATGCTGCATGGAGGTAGACAACTTGGAAAGGGGGCCATCCTCTCCTCCCCCTGTGAGCCATCCAGAGAAGCTAAAATTCTAATACCCCTTTCAGCTATAGTCTGCCTATTTATGTCATGAAAGAGGTGTTATCTTGGCCCGAACATGTCACTCATACAAGTGCTGGGGAGGTATGACTGTAGCTGAGCCGCCGATTTGCATATTGAGCCGCAGGATGACATCATCAATCAGTACTTTCAAATACCTTCCTTCCGTTCTGAAGATACAAGCGTTTGAAACAGTGTAACCAGGCCTGTGTATAAATTTGGGCAAGGTGTACTAATTTCTGTAAAGTTATTATGCTTGTGATTGGGTCACTTTAAAATATTACAAAAGTTTTGCGAATGAAAATATGTTAAACACAATATTGTAAATGTGTGTAAATGCATGTGTTCTATATGCCTTTAAATGGGATTTTTGGGAAATCCTAGAAGATAATCTAATTTAACAATTCACTTCCATTTTTTTGTATTAATATTTTTGAAATGAAGAACACCTACATGTTGTTATAAGAAAAATCAATGAACTAAATTGGTTGATGACATTGTTACACATAATGTGCTGTAACAATACATGTATATTTTTTCCACTAAATGGTAGTATTTGTGTACACACTTTCCTTTATAGCCCTTCCAAGGAATGTGACCCATCTCTTTCTCAAATTGACATTTGGTTCCCTTCTATCTCCTTTTACCTTGCCAAAATAACTCTGAGCTTAATGTGGAATTATGTCACTGTGGAATCAGATATTTTGGTTTCAGGAGATCAACTTCTTGAGGTGGAAGGATATTTTGAAAACACAGGAATTTTACATATGCACAATGGTAATCTTGCATATGCAACTGCCAGTGCTCTCAGCAGCACTAAAAAGAAGCTCATTAGTTTACAAGGACACGGCCACCAGAGAAAGCAAAATGTTGCAACAGGCTATAAGTCAAAATGGATCCTTATCAGGCAGAATTTTTGCATATAAAAGTTGAAAATGTAAAATAGTCTGTTTAGCTTTTTTGTTTTTGCTTGTTTGCTTTGTGGAAAAAAATGACTACAGTCATGGAGAGACATAATTTGACAAGGCAAAGAGCAATGCGTTTGATCATTCTAGGTGACCTTTTCCTGATAACTAAAGCAGGCTTTGCCCTTTGTTCTGTGCTCTGCATGAGGTGTCTGGGAAGCTAACAACAAGAATGTAAAGAAGCCACGACCATTAAGATTCAGTTTATGTGATGATGGTGCATAGACGAAAGCACAGGAAATGCACTGCAATGCAAACCATATATTACTAGTGTACTTGCTGTTCACCATTATATTATAGGACTGTGATGAAAAGCAATGTAATTATAATTCTACAGTATACGTTAAAGGGACTAGAAAGGTTTCTGTATATCACTAGGAATATAAAATACCTATGTACATTTTTTTGTACTTTATTATGTTAGGAAGTGCGTAAAGACTGTTATTTTGCCTAAAGTCATACAAATATTACCTGTTCAGGCTCAAAACATAAAAGGATAGTCTTTAGATTGTAAGTGGCGAGTTTTCAGTCTTCTAGGATGCTTTGGGAAAAAGCACTTTCTGCAAAGATTCTAAGCTCAAAACAGGGTCCTCCACTTTTGGAAGGTTGTTAATGCTGTATTTTTCCTTGTTTTATCCCCTGTATTGCTCTACGGAATATGTTGGCGCGTTACAAATAAAAGTTAATAATAATAAAAGAATAATAACCTGCATATGGATCTTTGCGGATTGTGCCTATGAAGATGAGTAGTTCCCACTGATGAAAGTCAACTATGGCTGAAACATAAACATGAGATTTGTTGGTTTTCCTGTTCAGAGGAGAATTGCCTGGCATTTCGGTTCTGGTTTGCGTGTAGGGGCTAATATATACTTCCAGAGATTTCACTTTTGTAATTGCACAAGTGAGCAAAAACATAAAAAACAGGGTACACTTTTAAGCTGTGTACATCACACACTCTGAAAATCATTAAACCATAGCCCAAAACTGGATATCTAATGCCAATGTGGACGGAGGTTTTAACAGTGTCATTATAGAACTAGCATATAGAATATGTGTCGTCTGCATTGGAAATTAAGAAACCACAAAGGGATTTCTGTATACGTAATTAAATTGTGGATGCCAAAAAGCATCAAGTTAATAAAAAGACACAGATGTACCTCGACACTTATCCAAAGTCCTTTAAGCAGTCCATCTGTTAAGCTATGTTTATGACAGATTCTGACCTCTTAACCTCAATTAAGCACCAAAAGCTGACTAAATACATACAGAAATACATTCATTACTGATAAAGTCAATCACATGTCTCTGTGGGCGCCTACAAATTATTTTAGCAAATTAGTTTTTCTAAGACAAGTCTACTTCAAGATTAAGTGTCCCAGCCAAAGGTTGACCTAATTTAAGTTCATCATTATTCAAGCAAAAAAGCATTTGAAAAAGGAGTTCTTTTTTTTTTACTTTATTGAAGCTTTTAATTAAGACAACTACAAATAATTATTCAGTTGAACATAGCATACTGTATGTTTTTACTACAATTAGGTGTACAATTAACTATTTTAATGGTGTTAATGAAAAATAATAGTAGTTGTGATAGCAAAATGTATGTAATATAAAAGTTTATAATTATATATCCAGCAAGACCATCTTTTTATGTATTTTTTTTTTTTTTAAATGCTTTAAGTGGGGAAATATATATTAAAATTTACTTTGCAGCGGAAATTTTTTTAATTTGTGGAGACAATAAAATAATTAAAGGATTCATAAAGAAATTCTTATTTTAATACTCAAGCTTTAACAATTCTAGCGTTTTCAGCAAATTAAAGAGAGCTCAATTCACAATTAATGATAAAAGAGTTTTTAAAGGCCTGTTGTAGTCAAAAAAAATTCTATATGATTTTTTAACAAAAAAAACTTGATAATGTTCTGTCACTAGAAACTGAAAAAATTAAACGCACAGCCTTTACAATTTTAGTTTTATATGCACTAATTCTTCACTGTAGACTTACACTTTCTTTTAGGAAGTCTGCTTCTTGCAGGCTCAGTTTCAGGGTGTGTCCTTGCAAACTAATGAGCATTCCACTTGAGCTAATGAATGCACTGGTATCTATACATGCCACCTTACTACTGTGCAGATACACACGTGGTCAATATCCAAAGTCTCCTCTCACCTTTTCATTGGAAGTTTCTTCAAAGCTAGGCAACTGCACAACAGTTCCTCTCCAGTTCTATGTTCCAAACATCACCATGGTCCTGGAGATTCTGTTCTAGAATAGAGCAGGTTTAGCACTACTTTGGAGTACGCTCTGCTTTCTACATCTATCATTACCAGGGACGCTGATCTCATATAAGTATGTCACTTAACTGGCTGGCCTGAAAGCATGGTGAGTGAGGGGCTTAAGGAACCACAAATTAATTAGCTCAAAAAAGAATTGTGTCGGAAACTTGTGGAGCAATGGAAGAACCAGTCAACAGCATTTAAAGTGGAATACAAAACATGATCAAAGACAGGATTACATAGGACCTTGATAGAGCGAAGGATCTTTAGTTCAAAATAATGAAACAGAGAAAATATAAAGAAAGAAAACAGGAACACATAACACAATTGCTTAGAGACTTATGAAGGAGGAAATGTAATTATATAGTATAAAATTAAAGGGTCACTGTCACTCCAACAGGAAGTTGATTTAATTCTAAAACAAGCATTAAAAATGGGCTATTGTACTAGTAGTTTTTCATTACAGCAATATTTAAAATTTATTTTGCAGCTCCTGTATGCTAAAGTGTGGCTCAATATGGTGATGTATGGCTCAGAGTACTTGATAAGGGTGGGAGAGAGATCTAACCACCAGACAACATTGGAGGTCTTTATTTTGGCCATTACCAAGACAGACTGTAATCCTAATAAAGCAGTTAATCCAAGACAAGCATTTCATATTCATGAGCTGATCATTTGCATATAAATGCAGCAACAACAATATGGAATTTTCATGGAACAGTAGCAATATGCAAGGATTCATTCAGTTTAGAAAAACAATGGGTAATACAATGTATGAGCAGATTTCATGCTCTTTAAGATTTTTAGGTGATAAATGCAGGGACCAATCAATGGTGCCTATAGTTTTACTGTAGGGTTTTAACTCGTTATTATACATCTGTTTCTATATATTACTTCTTCCCTGGTAGGAAGAAACAAACAAACCTTGTAGGCTCCTAAATTTCATATATAGCTGGCACCCCTAAAATATGTAAGTATTTTAGCAATGCTGTTTAGAATGCATATAATAGATTTTGTAATGCAGGAGCATATGGTAATTAATAAAGGGGAACCTTATTAGCACCTGTTAATGAATACCATTCATTCTAAAAGTCCTCATGGGACATATGCAAAGAATTCAAGAGTATTATAAGTGGGGAGAGTTGATGGTTGTCTAATCTGCATTAACTCAGATGTCAAGAACTCTCTGTGCCGTTTTTAGGCCATGGTTCCCCCTTTTATATGTGTAGCAGGAGAAAAGTAACAGATGGGTATCTGATCCCTATCAGAAAGGGGTGTTGAGATGGGGATGTAAGGAGTGGGTGGAGGAAAATTAATGAGGAGAGAAAGAAATGAGAAATAAGGGAAAGAGGTGAGATGGCTAGAGAGGTATGAGGATATATCCAGTCTACATAATAAACTGTAATAACAACATTTGCCTGATTTATAAATGGCCAAGTCTTAATATACTGTAAGTGGCTATAAACATTTTTTAGACAGTTTTCTCCATCGCAACTCACATATTGGCATTATTGTATTAGCAGGTGCTGAACAAAATGCTCGCTTTTCTTAAAAACGTTCTCTACCATTGCAGTCACCTTCTGGATTCCTATCTTGTAGTGGTGAAGATGCCTGTGTACTTCAATGAAGCTGTGAGATATACCATATAGGGTCAAACTAAATGGGCAGGTCATAGCAGCAAGGTCAGACAAATTGCGGTTCACTGAAGAAGGAACTGGCAACCCAGTCCAGTATATTTGCCAAGAAAATGTTATGGATTAGCACAACCATACACAAGATGTGCCTGGCATGCTGCGGTCCATAGGGTCACGGAGAGTCAGATAAAACTGAACGACTGTACAACATAGCAGTGCTCATACAACAGACTTGTTCATTTAATAACTAAACAAAGCAATACAAAAACAATATTTGAATAAATGCACCTTTTAAGGTTTAAATGTGATGCTTTGTTTTTTAGACTTCAGCAGATGTACTTTTCTCCATCAGATGTTCAGAAAAAATAAGAGAAGGTTTGCCCAGGAGACTGTCCTTTATCTACCTCAGGCAAATCTAGATCACTTAGAACATTTTTTAGGACTGTCTCTTAGACAGATCATCTCTGACCCCCTGGACGTCTAGCAAGTGTGGAGAAAAGCGGTTCTGTTAGTTACTGAAATACTAAAGTTCAAATGTAAGCCTTAAAAGTTACATTGCATTAATTAAGGGCTTTACAAATCCTGGAAGACACAGCTCCTAACATTTTAGTTATTCATACACTTCGAAATATAAATTCATACTTTGACTCCTAAAAATATTTAGGCCGACTCCTAAATTTCAGATACATTTGTCAACTCCTGCATGGTCTTAAAATATGGATACTACTGCAAATCATATGAATCCTGTTGTATGAAGGCTTTCAACACATTTGCTCCAGTTTGCACAGATTTTGCTGCTCTTCTGCAAGATTGACAGCATTTAACTTCATAGACCATGCAAAGGAATCTAACTGAGCTTACAATATAAATGCACATATGCAATAAAATGTATTTTTACAGAGAGCATAATGGAACTGCACCTGACCAGAACAATAGAAATGCACCTGACAAAACGGCACTTGAAAGAATGTGTAATAAAAGTGCACGACAGACCTCAAAGTAGCATCACGCCAGACAGAACAATAGAGCTACAGTAGGCCTGGCAGAACTTGCAGTAGACTTGCACATGACAGAACTTGATCTACCACCGGCAGAGCTTGTAAAAGGTCTGCAGATGCCAACAGGCAATAAAATGGCTCTTTGAATGCAAAACTCTGCTACTGCATCTATCTAGATCTAAATGAATAATCGGATAGAGGGGAATTAGCAGTGTATGATTACATTTATTTGCAATTTATTTGCATGCACTTTGTTTTTTTTTTGTAGCTTTGCATAAAAAAATAAACAAAAACTGCTGAAGGTAATGTTTACACCCCCAGAATTGAGCTAGGCTTATTAGGGTTCAATTTTGTAAAAATGAACCCTTTATGTGAGCATGTCCAGCTTTGCAGCCAATCAGCAATGCTGTATGCAGCCAGCTAGATGATGCTGCTACATTCCTTAGAACTAAAGATCCTTAAAAGGAGGAAATCGACATTCAAGTAAAAATGCTTGAGCTGTTACTCCGTTGTTCTTTAGACATGACCATCTCCTTGATAAAGTCTGACAAATTATAATTGTACTGAAATCAAACATTTCAGCTTCTTCTTCCTATTCTACTCTGTATTTTAAGTGAATGAGCATTTTGCTTGATTTATGTTGCTGCAATGACCTGCAAGAGAGTTCATGGTGTGTATGTGTCACTGTGTGAGTGTCTGTCTGGAGCTGGGGCAATTCACTGGGACTGGGGGAAGATTCACCTGGGATGTTATGTAGATAAAACAATCAGTGAATGAAGGGACACAGACCTTGTCCTGGTTATTAAAATAAATCTAAAGGAAAGCTGCAGCTCAATTCACAGACCAAAGAGATACAATGTATTATGTATGCTAATTTTCGCTGGGATTTTCAGGGGATGTCAACATTGATAGAAAACAGTTTGCAAATGCAAGAAATTCAGCAAACTTTAGGGTAACTGTGTAAATGTTTGTTCTGGTATTTTTTCATGCAAACAATATTTTTCATATACTACTAATTCTCCTCTATCAGATGCATTCATAATCCAGCTCAGTTGCATATACCTTTAAATATTTGAAAAAAAGTCAGGTGGATACCCCCACACATTAGGAGGGTTTAAATAGATGAAAAGAACGACAGACGCCAGCCTAGTCCCAAAAGTTTGTCCAAGTCAAGGACACATAGGATAACCCGCTCAAACTACAGACAGCTGTACATGATGGAATCCCACGATGCAATAAGAATAATCTACACATAAGATTCTCAAAAAAAAAATGTGTGTTCTTTTCCTCTTTTGCATACCTACTAATGTTATTTTTGGTTTCATACTTCACAAGCACATGAAGTTTTTACCAAACTACAGTAGTCCGTTAAACAACTTGATCAACCGTGTCTATTTTCAACTTCATATACAATCATTTACAAGTTTTTCAATGAGCAGTTGTGAATATTTTAACTATTCTTCCTTGGATATATGAATCTATTGATTAATTAGAGAACAAGGATATAGAACTACATAAGAAAATGCCAGTCATTCTCAGTTTGAAACTATCCCTTTATAATTTATACAATGGATTTTATTATTGCTATCTAATATTCAACACGTACACTTGGGTAGTCAGATTTGGGGAATCCATATTACCACTGGAATCCACTACCCACTAGGTAATGCTGGTGTAGGAAGATCCTACAGGGTGTTTGTTCACTGGTTGATGATCAGTGGAAGATGAGGCATCGTTAAAATGATAAAGGATAAATATGTCTGATTTAAAACTGTAGGTAAAACCAGTATCTTATCAATGTTATTAAAATGCATTTTTCTATAGTAAAAACTTACACTGAAGTTTTACCTGTCAACCTACCTAACACTAAGGACGGTCTGTATCCCTTATTAACCGCAGATCATTATCAATAATTGGTATTTGTCCTTTGCATTGTCTTCATTGCATATCATATGTAAAACAAAAAGAACATTTTTCAAAGTAGCTTAGTTACTACTCCCTGGGGTTTCAGCATGCCCAATCTTTTTGGTCACATAGGACTTTGCCAAACTGTTGGCATTGATGGAGTTTCTTTCTGCCAACATGGGGCAGGTAACTGGGGCAATGATATCTTTCCACGAACAAAGATTAAATATTGAAAAATGTATTAATAGATTAAGATAAGGAAATTCTACCGACTAGAAAAGTTGAGTCTACAAGTTATCTGCCACCGCCAAGTTAAATGCCAAAGAGCAATAAAGAATTCCTTGCATGATTTATTGCTTTGTTACGTGAGCATGTACTTTATACCCTGCACAAAACTATCAAACTGTGACTCATGGTCTTGATAAGAGGAATTACTCAGAGCTGAATGCATAGCTGACATTCAATCGTACTATACTCATTGTCGTACATATGACCAACAACCAAGTGAAAGCAACTGACAACAGGTGATTCATGATGTGTTGGCAGCATAGTTTTAGATGTTCTTTAAAAAATATTTTTTTTCATTTGCATGGGTGTCAATGATGCATTTCCCACTTAATTTAATGGTAAATGAGTCTATTGTAACTGTACAACAGTGTAGAGTATATTAAGAAACACTGTCATCAGCTGGGACTCTAAGAAGGGAACTGGAAACTCTGAAAGGAATATGAATTATGTATGTTAAAAATGTTCGCCATATCATTTTGCACCATACAAGCAACCCTCACTTTGATAAAAAAAAAAAAGTACAAATATGTGATCAATTTTTCAATGTAATTTGCCTTTATTTGATCACGTGTACTGTATGTAAGGGTTTACTGATAATATATAGCATGGGACTCTTAATGTTCAGATGTTCCCTCAATACTTCTAAATGGATTTACTGATCAAAATAACATCCTTGATCTAAAATCTTTTTCAAGGAAGTCAAAATTACCACCAGGTCTTAAATGCCCCAAAGGCCAGGAGTTGATATATTTATATGGAACTTAGGAGCTACTAGCCACGTTAGAGAGGGGGGGGGGGGGGTTATGCATATTGATTATGAATATAAAGAGACATATAATAACAAAACAAGCAAGTAACCAACAGTAACATTGTATTGGCCATGGCTGCTTGATTTCAGGGACTTGTCATAGTGTTCCTTGGAACACAACTTCGGAAGACACTTTTCCTTAGTATGCTTGTTGTTATACAGGAGCACTTGTAGTTTTCAGTGAGCAAGAAGCTGCTTCGAATTCACTAACTGCATTAATTGTGAATGTAGTCATGCGAAAATCTACAAAATGCTGGCACAGTCTTTGTTCTGCAATACATGAGGCCACATAAAATGTCTGCAATCTGCTTTGCAACTGAAAGGAAAGCTGACATGACAAAATAATTATGCTGCTTTGTGAGGCATATACAAAGAAGTGCTGGTCCCCATACCTGTCCACACTTGTACTTATACTGCATACTCAACCTTCTCTGCAGTGGGAAGATTTGTATGTAACCAAATTGCACGCACTCCCAGTACTAAGGCTCTGGTTGATTGATGGGTAAAAAAAAATAACAAAAATCCCCTACTGCCAGTCTCTATGAAGAGAGAAAAGAGAGTTCAGGATGCACTCTGCACCCTGACTGCCAATGGCAGAGCTACTTTTGAAGCAGCAAGTAAGAGCCCTATACTACTGCCAGTAAATGAGAAATCTTAATTTATTAGATAAGGGTGGCAGATAATTGCTTTATAGAAGGGTGATCGGATTACCATAATGGAGATCTGATATATGTTTGTCTTATTATTGACCATATGGGGTGGATAGAAAAGTTGCAGGGGGTTCCAAATTATTGTGCACCTGGGCCCTCACTATATATATATATATATATATATTTATTAAAAAGTAGCTCCTTACTTAAACTATGCTGTGTCAAAGAATTGAACTTGCTGATGAGCTGCATGTACTTGGAATGTCTTTCAATTACTTTTAATTTATTTAAAATTATAAGCAACTTTTCTTTACAGGGACCATCATTGTCTTGATCAAGCTGCTTTCTTAACAGAGTGGTGCCCTGCAGACTAGTGGTGGGCAACACCTGCTTGGGGACCTCATGTAGAGGTCTCTCCCACTACAAACAGTCAATTTTATTTCCCCACAACTAGCAAACCACTGCCTTTATTCTATTACCAATTAATCCACCTCTTCCTCTCTCCCATCGTGATTTTTATCATTTCTGATATGCATAAAACAATAAGCTAGAATCCATTGTGCAGCCCTCTCAAGGACTTGAGGAAAGTATATGCGGCCCATCGAGTGAAACAGGTTGATTGTTACTGATGAGATTTCAGTTAGTGACCTGAAGCAGCTATATTCATTTCTTCATACAAGGTCACCACATGCTTGTAGAAATAGATTAAAAGTTATAAAGAATAAAGTAGCTCCAACTACATAATAATTGCATATAATAAAGGCTATACTCATTTATCTATTTACTTTCTAAAAACATTCTGCCCATTTTCAAGTGCAGTTCTTCTGATGAGATTGTAGTTCATCAGAGTTTATGCAAATGTGCTTCAAACAACATAGCTTTTTAGTATATAGTACACATAGCATTATTATAAATAAATATGTTTGTTGTGTATGTTCAAATTAAGAAAAATGCAAGTAATGTCTAGGTCAGTTGTACTTAAGAGCCAGGTTCCCTAGACCTTATCTGCTATCCCTCTAGAACAAAGAGGGATGAGAGAGCCTAACACTGTAAAAAATACTACTATCATTAACTATAGTTGGATTATTTATGAATGTATCTGCAGTTAACATATACTCCATTCAATCCACTGCAAAACTGAATGAAAATTCAGTGTCTCATGTAGTATCTACTTTTTAGTATTAACATTTGGTGAAGGTCTATATAGGCCTACACTTATATCTAATAGCATTTTACCATTGAGAAAGCTCAGTCTATTGAGTGAAAAGCGTTTGGTCTTTTTGTGACTTTATCTTGCCATTTTCTGCATAGATCAGCGTTCTATATACTCTGGCCCTTTGGATTGTCCAACCATCAGGCTGCCATCTATTTTTGGACTTTACTCATATGGACACCTGAGATTTCAACTGAGAATTGCCTGCTTTTGGAACCACAACTGAGCTGGACTTATGAGAACTATAGCTGATATATAAATGATACAAATACCTCATATGACTGAGGTCTTCAAATGTGAGTGCTTTGATTGTTTTTATATTACTTCCGGATTAAACTCCTTTTATTGCACCATCTGGTTGTGTTCGCTTCTCTCCCCCATTCCCTTTTTTATCGTCTCATGTAGTATCACCCTGATAAAAATGTTCTGGATCTCACTGGCAATCTCCATGAACACTGGAAGGTAACCAGTTAGTCCCAGAACATTTGGAAGATTGCTACTGCAATAGCATTCAAAAACATTACCAAATCACTGTTATCACATCAAATCTTCCACTTCCATTCATTATGTTTACGATAGTGAGAGAGGTGGGGAGGGATACAGCATTGGCCATTTAATGAGGTTTTTTTGTTTGTTTTTTATTATAATTTTTGGTCTAATTATTTGCTTTGCCGGTATTTGGGCATGTATTTTAGTGTTAATGGTGAGCTAGAAGAAATTGGTTTAACAAGTGTGTACCCTAACCCTTTAAAGTTTCCAAAAATGTTTTTATTCTATTATTTTTACTCCATAATTCTTTCACTACCAGGAGCGAGATAACTACTGAATGCCTGAATAACTGCATTATTTTTTTACCACAGTCCCTTATGAATAGATTTTTTAATCCCTCTTGTTCATATGTCCTGAGACCAAACAGTTCCTAATCCAATTATTAGGGCCTAAACATGTCTCTACATAGTTATTTGCACCGCAGCTCATTAAGCACAAACCTGATTCTTTTCTGTGCATGTTTAGGGAAGAAAGACAAAATTTAGCAACAGTGCAGTTATTTCCTATTCCCCAGCAGTATGCAGCCAAACACCCTAGAAAAGTAGAATATAACCTATCACCCTTAGTGCTAGATTCAACTGGAGAAATGTATTATAATAAAAATGCAGTTGATGTCTATATGGGTTTCATTTTGCAAGTGAAGCAACACAGTATATAGTGTGTACATAGAACAGATAGCACATGGTTACCTGCAGGACAGAATAGTGATTTTGTAATAAAAATACAGTGATTTAAGAGTGTTATAAAAATACATACCAGACGTGCAGTTTTACAACTCTATTCAGACATACCTTACAGACCCACAAACAAGCAGTTCCTGAAGTACAAGCCATTTATACAAGGATTGGATTCAGATTGCCTCATAATTACTCTGTTGCCATCCGAAAGGTAAAGCTTAATGGACCACTGCAGTTCAAGATACTTGTTTGTCAAGTGTTTACCAAACTAACAATATTAGCAGTTTGAAGTCATGGACATAAAGCATTTTTTGAAAATTAAAATTTCTGAAGACGGTTTATGAGTATGGGAATCCATTTTGTGTTTGCTACATCATTTATTTAAAACTGATTCATGAGTGTGTGTGTATTTTGGCTTTGAGTGTAGGGTGGGAAATGATGGAACAGAGAGCCAATGTAAAGATGATTAGATAAGATCGAAATTGAAACAATACCCATTTCATCTAACTGACCCAGAAACAGTCCACTGCAACAATAGCTCTCCAGAACTGTAAACACCCCTATCACATACACAACTTCCACCAATGAATCATGGATCACTCCAGGGTCCTGCAGAGGCATGAACATTTACTTACTAATTAAGAAATAGATGTTTGCCTTTTTCTGCTTAATAATGCAGTCAGGCTTTTCGTTTAGTTTTACATTGTTTTCATTGTTTAGTGGTCCTTTAAAAATTGTTGTATTTTTTTTCTTTAATGAAATCCACAAAACATCTAGAACTGTAGGAAACATCTTTACAGTGAAAATACTGTGATGTGTTTTTGTCAACCAATCACAGGTCATATTGATGAAAGGGGTTGTTTCCCCCCTCCATGACCCATGGCTGAGAAGCCTCACTTCTTGTAAAGGAGAATTGGCAGAAGGATGCAGAAACGTGTAGAACATTGGGATAGCTTTAGTCTGGGAGCTTTATAACTCAATGGGAAATTATATACATCAAATGTCCGGATTGAAGCAATGAGATTAGCGCTAGAGTGGCTTGAATGGATAATATGAGACTTATACCAGATTTATATCTCCCAATTCTATTATAGTTAAGATCTGCTGTAACTCAAGTTTCTTTATCAAGATCCACCAAGATAGAAATCTGGCTCTTGATCACTCAAACAGGTTTACCCAGTAAAATTTTGGCAAGGTGGGCCGTGAATCCTTAAATAATCTGAAGAATGGCTCCACAGACGTCTTTAGGTAATTCCCAATTTGGAATGTAGTATTTAGATCTGAAGATTTGGACGAGTTGGTTGATATAGGATAATATTCCAAAACAAACTGATACTAGCAAGATCTGACTCCAGTAGATTTGTCGTTAGATTTAAAGACACTTTTCAAGTCTGAACCAAGTCTAGAGACAGGACAGTGAAAATAGATGGATAACTGGTAATTTCCTTAAATGGGCAAGGAATTGATCAATACTCCTTCACGTTATCAAAAGAACACTGAAGATCAAGTGGAAAAAAATATATCTTTTTTTTTTAATTTATGCTATTTCATACAAGTTTTTACATAACCCATTTATTCTTTAACTGGCAGCTCTCTTCAGAGTGTTTTAGTCCAAGTTCTGCAAAGACCAAGAATCAAAGCACACTGCAGATGGCAATACACTCATTGCAACCCCCCCCCCCCCCCCCACACACAAAAAAAAAACCTAAGGATTATTCCTTTGAATTACTCAGACATTCTAATAAAAAAAAAATAATGGGAATTTATTATTGCAGTAAAGACAAATCTGATTATTTAGAGGGAGCTTGTAAGTTGTGGTGGATTTAGGACTTGAATGGATAGATCAACTCACAAGCTCAAGATGTCTTGCAATGTATAGACTTTTGCTTAGTCAGGTTAAATTAACAGTTTAAGTATCATAATAGCAATAGCGCAGAATTGTTTAAATAGCTATAAAAATAGTAAAAAGAGTTTCAAATATATTTTTTTTTTTAAATTACTTTCTAGGGCCCTTTGAGAATATACAACTTTCCACAGCCTCACATCTCCAAAGACTCTCATTGACTCGTTGAAACAATCCCATAATATAATACAATCATATGTAAAATTAAAAATGTTACTTTAACATATATAATAATTTAACAAATTAAATACATGATTACTTATCGGACCCCAATATATTAAAACTTATTGGAAGACTGTCACCTTGCCAGCCAGATGAGATATCTTACACAACTGATGTCAATAGGAAAATAAATTGACTGAAGTAATATCCTGGCATCAATCCACACTCCATGAATCTGAATAATAAAGTATTGAATAGCTGATAGCAATTTTGAAAACTTTGATCCATTAACCCTTATATTTCAAGATCAGGGTTGAGCACAATAAAACTGATATTGAGCATCACCTGATACCTTTCAATATTATAGGCCGATTATTTTCTCAGTCATCTGTTCCTCTTCTAACTCTAACTCTTGACCAACTCTCTCATTAACCACCCCTGATACCCTGGACCTCAAAATATGTATCCCAAATCACCAGTCTCTCACTATTAAACTGTATATCTGTAAAGAAAAAAAACTTCCCATCAAAATTAGCAGCTACGCCAGTTATGGGCCAGCAAAATGTATCTGAACATTAAAAGCCAGCCAGTCTAGTTGGAGCCAGCCAAATATTTTAAAGGAGCCAGTTTATAGATTTTATATATAGAATTAACAAGATCTTAAAAAGGTTGAACGTGATGGACTAAAAGACTTTTTCAACCTCAATTACTATGTAACTATGAAATATATGTATAATTGTTCAAAAGTTAGGAACCAGCAGTGGCTCCCTAGTTCTGAGGATTTGTTAAGGCCATAAAAGTATTCTCAGAGAAAAATCATTATTATATCAGGCTCCAGTACATGCATGCTGCCATGATAATCCTACTTCCTTAAGGTAGGAGGGGGTATTTACACAACTGGCAAACAAGGCTTGCAAACTGTCTTTACTGAGCCTATGGGGAGGATGGAGATGGTTTCACCAATAACCCTGATTACATGACTCATTATTAACCACTCATCCCACAAACCTTCACTTGATTACCAATTCTTTCCCACTCTCTAATTAGTAAAGGATCACTTTTGTGTTCTTACAAAGGGACCTCCAAAGTATAGTTAGGTAGGACCTGCTAACAAAACAAAACAAAAAATAACTTTATTAAATTAATTACTACTTTTTTAATCATGCCCCCAGGCAGGATGGACCCCTTATCACCCCAGACCCTGGATGCTGTATTGTATCTAGAGTTGGAGACTCAGGTAAAAGCTTTCTAAAAAGACATACTGTACTGACCGTATGATAGCTGGCGGCAACTTTTTGTATGAAAAAATGCCACAATAAATATGGACAAACTCGCCATTTTTACATTTTTACTCTTGAGTTTGCAAGCAGTTGCTTTTCAGAGTTAAAACCTCTGCATATCCAAGCTAAAATGAACATCAAATTAATTTTGACCAATCACAGGCAGTTATACATTTTAATACATTGCTGCAATCTGCAATAGCAGCATGTGTAGGAAGGTATTATGGGATGTGTAGTCCTCTGCAGCAGGAAGCAGGAGAAGCCAGGCACTGCTGTGTAAGATTTCTGCATTGAGCTGCTGCTGACTTAAAGGCTAGTAAAGGGTTAAAATCTGTACCCAAATGCAGTGTTTCTATTGGGAGGTACACTGTGCTTATGTAATCAGCTCTGGGGTCGTGGAAAATAAGTTTTATTTTTAAATTAAATAACTCTGTATGTGTATTTGATATAAACAGCATGTGTTAGATTAGAAAAAGATAAAAACAGGGATATTTAGATATACCTTTAAGAGTGTACCAAGATCATAAATAATAAATAAATACATATATATATATATATATATAAATAAAATAATAATAATAATAATAATACTAATAATAATATTATATATATATAATAAAATACACAGTAAAATTTTAATAAAGTTTTTTTTTCTTATCAAGTACCAACTAAAAGTGGTCCTTTAAGACTTGATCCCTTGACTCACACGATTAACCCCAATCCCTCAGCTCTCTTCCTATTGAGCACTAATCTATTGACCATCTCACTACAACCACCAGGCTTCAGGCTTTGAACCAAAAAATTGGAACTATTAGCAAAATATTTATCTTTTACTTTTATGTTGCTTTCATTCCATCATATAAATGGGGTAATTAAGCTAATAATACTGATATTTAGTATGTCAGCAACTACAGGTGCACACACATGCAATAAAAAATGTTTTTGGGCTTTTAATCTGCTAATGCATGTGAATGATTAAAATGTGTGGATGTACACAGCTGACGGGTATGAGAAATGTTCTCATCTTCTACTTGCTTCAGAGATCAAAAAGACATCTGGCATAATCTGCCCAGTGTTTAGTACAATACAGATTTGTTTTTACTGTTCAGCAAAATTACAGGATACCAAAGAATGTATTCCAACTCCACCTTTTGTGGTTGGCATTTCAGGAGAACTAAAAATCTTTACTTAAACGATTTGTAAATCCTATCTAATAAATGAACAAAATGTGCACTTGGCTTTCCAAGAACAAAAGGTACAACATCTTTACTGGCAACAATACATGCAGAATTAATTCTTCTCATTTTCTCAACTCTACTTTACCGAAAAGTAGCAATTTAAAAAAAATGCTGTATAAAAGAACACTTTTTATTAATATGGGCTTTGCAGACCCAAATAATGTATTTTCCTTTTGCTATTTTTAAAGCGCATGGAAAACATTGTTCAAGACATTTGATTCTAAAGTTAATAATTCCTGATATATTTTACAGGCCACACATTAGCATAAAAGAGACACACAATCAATGCTGGATACTTCTGGAATGATTTATTGTAGATAAAAAAAGGCTAGTATAATGTATACCCACTTTGTAATGCTCTTTTGTTGGGGTGACAGTATCCCTTTAAAGAACCACTGAAGTGTAATAATTATAATATGCTCTTATAAAAAGGTCTTAAAAACTGAAAATATATATATATATATATATATATAAAAAAAAAAAAAGTAAAATACAGCAATACCATGTTAAGTGATCCACGTGTGTTACTGCATGCAGGAGCGCTATACAGGGCATTCTATCACTCAGGAAGCGATATGGCGAATCGGAGAGCACTAAGCGATGATTTAAATAGCCAAACGAGACTTGGGGCGCAAAAAAAAAATGATATCATGAGGTTTAGCGCCGATCGGAGAATTAAAGTGGAAAAGAGCACTATGGAGAATCAGCATTCATCTGGGTAGCGTTAAGCGGGGTTTCCTTGTACTGACTTTCATTTTTAACCATTACATTCAATTTTGCTTTAATGGTATCAGATAATTTTCTACAGTTTCTAACAGGATTAGACACTTTGGAGAAATGGGAGGAATGTGTGTTCAGATAACATCTCTATTTAGCTGTATGGAAAAAGGGGTAACTACAAAATGTCACTTGTCAATAGGACTGAATACAGAGCAATTCCCAGTAAGAGAGTCCAACTAGCTACATAAAATACAATATTTCACTACACAAGCAAATCTGCTAAAAATTGAAGATTTGTTATATAAATGTTTTTATACTTCAGGCTTATACTGCTGCTAATGTAGCTAATATGTTACATACTTTAGATTGTAAGTAGCGAGTTTCCAGTCTTGTAGGGTGCTTTGGGATAAAGCACTTTCTGCTAAGATTCTAAGCTCAAAACAGGGCCCTTCAACTTTTGAATTTGTAAAACGTGTATTTCCCCTGTTCTTATCCCCTGTACAGCACTACGGAATATGTTGGCGCGATACAAATAAAACATAATAATAATAATACCTCACAGAAGTAAAGTTTTCTTAAACTACAGCGTTTGCTTTTTTTTTTGTTAGAGCAATCTCCATCTGAAATGCTATCTTTAATATAAACAAATATTGATGCAAATAGACCTCAGCAGAGTATGTTCTAATGAAATCCTGCAACACGAACACCAATTTAGTATGTTTTTGTGTTTGCCCACAAAGACAACAATCACATCAAGGCTTTAAATGTCTTAGAGACCATACAATAAGTAATTAAATTTGCCATAAAAAAAGAAAACACTGACACAGACTTAACTAACCCCAATCTGCTGTGATATATTTGACTTTTAGCACTGCGAGAAATGCAAGATTTCTTTTAGTAACCAGTCACTGCACAAGCTGATAGCATCTCAACTCCAGTTTGCACTTAAAACCCACATCCTTTCCAGTCTACATTACCATTTTATTTCTCTTTTCTTTCGGTGTGCTGGTTGTGAATAATGACAAAGGCTTGTGAACTTTTAAAATACACCTGTAGCTATCAAAGCAGAAAAATCTATTATTTTTTCATTACCACCAAGGTCCAAATGTCTTTATACAAATGAAGTCAAGATCTAGAATCCATTTTGTTTATGGAAGCACATAAGAATATTTCAGTATAGTGGTATTCAGAACAGCACAGGACGGATGTTTGCATGCTGAAGAAGACTTAAGAAAAAACTTCCGTTCAAATAAATGAAAAACTTAAAAAAGACTAATGTGGGCAAATTGTTCCTATATGGTCTTTGGAACAATAAAGCTTGATATTGGACAAAATGTTTTTCAACAGTAAAATAAATAAATCGAGCCTTTACATTTTTCACTTTTATATGCAGTACTTCTTTAGAGCAGGCTTCCATTTTTACTGCCTCTTGCAGCTTCTGTCTAAAAAAAAAAACACGGCTGTTAAACCCGTAACTTTTTTTCAACCCTGCAAGGCTTTGAGCAGTAGTATACGGATATTTAACTGTATACCAGCGGAGATATTGAATTTGTGTTCCAACTCCGTTACAAGTAGCAATTTAAGATTCAAGCCTTGTGGGCTTAAAAATAGTTACAGGTTTAACAGCAGATAAGCCCACCAATGGTTTTCCAACCCATAAAATGCCAAATGAGAGAGAGGAGGCCAAGGAGGCACAGGGGTGGCCCAAAGAGACACAGGGGAGGGAGAGAGGGGTCCCAAAGAGACAGAGGGGAGGGAGAGAGGGGTCCCAAAGAGACAGAGGGGAGGGAGAGAAGGGGCCCAAAGAGACACAGGGGATGGAGAGAAGGGGCCCAAAGAGACACAGGGGAGGGAGAGATGGAGCCCAAAGAGACACAGAGGAGGGAGAGAAGGGGCCAAAGAGACACAGAGGAGGGAGAGAGGGAGCCAAAGAGACACGGGGGAGGGAGAGAAGGGGCCAAAGAGACACAGGGGAGGGAGAGAGGGGGAAAGAGACACAGGGGAGGGAGAGATGAGGAAAGAGACACAGGGGAGGGAGAGATGAGGAAAGAGACACAGGGGAGGGAGAGATGGGGGAAAGACACAGGGGTAAGATAATTTGTCTGTAGCGCTCGCAAAGATATGGGCTTCACATGCGCACAGCGCATGCCGCGGCCTGCAATGAACCGTAAAGTAGAGGGGGGGAGCGGAGTATGAGGCCTGCGATGAGCGCCAAAGGTGCTCATTGCGAGGCCCGCAAGTTAGAGGGGGGGAGAGCCTTGCATTGTGTGGCAAACAGCATTGCAAGGCTTAAAATAGTTATGCTGTCATTTTTGACGGGCAAGTCGCTAGTGTATATATTTATTGCATCTACACTTGCGAAAGGGGTCTTTTTTTAAAATACAGATTTTGCTGCGCTCCAGTATCATTTTCTGTTTAACCTGGATATAGAGATATTGTAACACAATGTCGGATTGCTTCATATAAAGCAGGTGGATATTATAAATAAGCCTGCAACTCTTTCCATGTTAAAATTATATGAAAAACACTATAAGCAAACTCACATTATATAATTGTCCATTATGCTGCTAAAGTTTCCAGCAAAGATAATAGATTTTGGAAGATTATGTTGTATCCACAGGCCTATTCAGTGCTGAAGCGGCTTGTTTACTTTTCTAAATCCAATTTTCATCTTGACATATATGGTAATTTTATGTGTGGGTTAGAACTGAGTCATCTTAGGGTGAAGTCTATTAACAGGTTGCTTCATGACTGCTAACATGAAGACAGTGCCTATTGTTTTAGTATTAAATTAAATATATCTATATTAATGGAAGTGGGCAGTGGAATGTGGGATCAATGCCCACTGTTTTTCTAATTGTATTGCCAAGAAATGAGTGTTGCAAACTTAGCACACCTGTAACGCAATATTTTTGCAAGTTATTACACGCCTCAAATTATACAGTGTAAAATTAAGGATACAGTAATAGATATAATTATCACTGGGTAGAGATGTATGAATTAATCTTTGCAGCAGTTCACACAGTTTCTATTATTATTAGGAATCTGAGCATATCTGAGGAAGCATAAGGCCATGATGAACATTACTTAAGTCACACTTTCAATTTATATATAATGGGCAGATAAAAAAAGTGTGTTGATCTTATTTGCCATCAAATCTATCTAAGATAATCATTATTAAAAGATAGACAGACGGGATCATAAAAAAGATAATGAGGGAATTGTCCAAAATAATTTACAATATAATACTATAGTGCACCGATATAGACTGTGGCAGATTTACTAAATAATGAAGTGCTGGAGAAATCTTGGAGAGCTTCTCCAATTCTTACATTGCCATATGGGTCATCTCTATAAAAATGTGACATGTCTAAGAATTCTACAGCACTTTATGCTTTACTTCGTAATGCCAATGTATTGACTGTACAAATCAGAGCAATCCAATGTGACATAGGTGGCTTCAATTCTAGATCAGATATATAATACAAACTGCATGGTCGAAATCTAAAAAAAAACAAACAAAAAAAAAAAACAACTGCCTGGCCATTGTCGTCATGTGGTATATCAATACATCCAATACAATTTGTCAAGCCTATTTAATTTTGTTAATACATCCAGTTGGGTATAATAATGCATTTGAGTGATATATTTGGAACGTCACTTCATTTTGAAACAATTTGGACTTTTAGAGCTGGATACAAGAATTAACACTTTTTCATATAGACACCAACTGAGTATGTCTAAATGGAAACATAGGTATCAGTGAGATAAGACTTAACAATCCTGCCTAGTCTGCTCACTCTATCCAGCTTTACTAATCTTCAGATAGCCATATGCTTCTTCCAGACGTACGCAAATTATTTGACAGTGTTTATCCCTACCACTTATGCTGATAGCTTGATCCATCTAGCCACTAAGTCGTATTTCCACATAATATCCTAAAAATTCCATCTTCAAATCATGACCAAGTAATTGTGTAAAACTATTGATAAAGGTATTCATACTCAGGGATAGAAATTTTGCAGGCTCCTAAAACTTGTTCCTAAATATTTTCCCACATTATATTGTGGAATCTGTATCTCTATGAAGGGCTTCCTCTGAGGTTCCTAGGTTATAGGAGCCTGTCTGGCTCCTATAAAATCTCCCTGGCTCCTAAGTGTTAGCAATCTTTGTACACCCTGGTTATACCAATATCATCTTTGGGGGAATTTATTCTAATAACATATATGCAGAATACGAAATACACCACTGAATACTGAGAGGGGTAAAATCTTACATAAAGGGGTAAACTATATACCAATACAAATTTACATTGACCCACAGAGGTTTTTGATTCATGTCAGCTCATGGATTAGAGAATTCAGCCCATTCTAAAAAGGTAGTAGTTAAAAACACAAATCAGTATGCTTTTAGCACCACTGGAAATGAAGATTGTAGACAAGGGATTGACAAATATGTATAGATTTTAACAGCTAGCCAGATTAACCAACTGTGGAGCAAGCAAAGCCAGTATATATAGAAATAAATGGAGAGTATCTAAAATGTAGTCGCCAGTAGTATAATTTTAGGAGCTGTGGCTCTCAAGATTTGTCAAGCCCTGACTTAGACCCAATATATTAACATATTTCAGTTCTTGGATGTAATAAATGTTTGCC
This sequence comes from Discoglossus pictus, assembly GCA_027410445.1. NCBI lineage: Eukaryota > Metazoa > Chordata > Amphibia > Anura > Alytidae > Discoglossus > Discoglossus pictus. Next base: position 147,673,598 of record CM050165.1, read on the forward strand.
TGTCACTTTAAGGAGGAAAATAAAGAGACTTATGTGTCACAGGTTTCAACAGTATCTCAGATACATTATAGTGAGGAGGTGTTTTTTTTTTATGGCTGTGCACCTTATAAATAAAATATCTTTACAACACTAAACATACAAAAAAGTATGTTTAGTCATTATGGAGTCATTTTCTATAATAAACGTAAAATAAGCCTGATGTATGAAATAACCATGTACAGGAAAATGTTAAAAAATTACTCAGAAAATGTCAATATGAGAGCAAGATTCAGAGTAACATATGCAGTTCTTTGAAATGCATTTCAAAAAACAGTGGCTGGTACATGCTAAAAAATAATTATTATTTGCTTTCCTTGTATTACAAGGCATATTTGGTTTATACCAGTTTTGAAAAGGCTATGGAAAATAAGAAAATATTGATATAAGCAATAATTTAAATACAAAGGGGAGAATGCCAACTGAGTATGCAGCATTATTGGAGTGTAAAGGAAAGTAACAGTAGGGTGCCTCATTTTCCTAACTTCCACCTGCACTCTTATAAGCCTCATTAACATGAATCCCCATCAGAACAATTAAATAGTGCTTTGTAGTCCCAGCATGACTAGTTCATTTAATAAAATGAAATAACTCCACTGACCTTCTGCAATCTAGACTTCTTCTGATCCAACTAACATTATTATTTATATATATATATATATATATATATATATATATATATATATATATATATACACACAAAATCCAATCAACATATCTACAAAGCTAACAAATCTTGTCATCTAAAAATGTTGTAGTACAAGTATACTTAAGTAAAAATACAATAAATAAAAAAAAAATTGTATTTAAAAAATGATGACAACTAAATCTGATTGAAATGTTTTGGTTAATAAATAACATATGTGCTATTTAATCATTAGCTCTCTAAATCCTTTTTCATTAACTGATACACATTAGATCACAGTCTGTATAAGGATTACTAGAGTCAAAATCATACACTGAATTATCTATAGAAATAAACATGTACTTATTGTGCATATGCATCATCACTTAAGAATAAATGCATGCTTTAACCATAGTATAATACATAATATATATATATATATATATATATATATATATATATATACACAGGTTTTATGCAAAGCCACTGAAGGCTATCGCCTATGCTGGCAATATGGTACTTCACTCTATACGGAAAATGCTGCAGTATAGGGGACAAGAAATAGCAATAACTACACAATCATATAAATAAAAGCAATGATATTATACTTACAAGATGGAACCAGAGAGGGTAGAGTAAGGTGTATGTTCAGATAAGTAATTAAATAGTCCAAGTAATGTAAATTCCAGTTTGACAGGTAGAGTCTGTGAGAGTTGTGTAATCCCCGAGCTCTCAGAGCCTCACTGCACCAACCCACTGACTATAGCTACACCACACATCCCAGTTTAGCATAGGAGCATGCCATATAATGCGGGGGTGACGATAACACAACTGCCCATTGATCAGTCATTTACAACCCTTTATATGACTAATTCCATCTGTCTAGTGTACTGGACTTTATTTTATTTGTAATCCGTTCAGAGAATGGGTTTCGGGTGAAACGCAGAGCAAGGGGGGTTTAACTTTTAATCACCTCCTCCCCCCTGCAGTGCATCAAATGAGCTGTCCCGGCCCGGCTGATTGTTGTAAACAGATAGGAGGAGGAAGGAGCTTTGTTACTGTATCAATGGAACCACGTGGAGAAGGCGGAGCACATAGTATTCTCATTCACGTACTGTGATTGGTGGAGGTGATAAAGGCTGGGCTATTGTCTTGCCGACGTCATAATGAGCCATTATCTGCATTCTTGGTCAGGTGCCTTGCTCTTTGCTTGGTGACATCAGGCAGTAGTAGGATGCTCATTGCATGGTACTGGGGGAAGTGCTCAGCTACTGCTTGGATGCAATACAAAATCACTTGTTTCTGTGTAAATGTTGCTAAGGGTTACTACTTTTTGTGTGTGGTGGATGCTTTAAACTGGAGATTTTTAAGCCTTTGAGTCACATACCATCCCATATTATTACCAGTCCTGCTGAGAGGTCTTGCTCATTAGTTTTGTTTCTACTGTGTTTATATAGAGGATAATCAACATTAACACATTCAAACATATGTGCTATGTGTGTATGTAATGAAGAATGAAGTTTGGTAAAAAAAAAATGCATACCTCTTAAGTGTCATTGCTTTGGAGGGACAGTCCTTCCAAAATATTCTGTGTGTCAGCAGGGGTGTAGGAGCCAGAATAATTCTGTGCGGGGGGGGGGGGGAGATACAGCTCATTGTATACACAGACCATAAAAAGATGCTTTCTTGCGCCAATGTGTAATTTTAAGTACCCCCACAGAACACCCTAAATAGATAGAAACATAGATAGATCTATAGATAGACAGATATAGGTGAGCATATTTCAGTATATGTTGTTGTGTCATTTAGTCATGCCCGACTCTCTGTGACCCTATGAAGTGCAGCACATCCTGTATCTGCTGGTGCTCATCCATAAGGTTCTATTGGCAAAGATACTGGAGTCGATTGCCAGTTCCTTCTCCAGTAGACCACAGTTTGTTTGACCTCTCTCCTATGACTTGCCCATCTTTGGTAACTGCAGTATGTAGTGATACTCTGTGTATTGCCTCTGACTTGATAAAGAGATGTGCAACTCTCAGAAACTTGTCACTCACAACTAACATTTCTATCCAATAAAAAGGCACCACTATATACTGCAATACTCTGATTATTCATCTAGATTACTGGATATTCACGGCTACCCCACTCTTTATAAATAAATAAATATATATATATATAAATAAATATATATATATATATATATATATATATATATATATATATATATATATAAAGCTGGAGAATTGGTATACACACAATTTTGTAATATTATAGTGTATATAGTATATGTATATATATATATATATATATATATGTATATATATATATATATATATATATATATATGTATATATATATATATATATATATATATATATATATATATATATATATATATATATATATAAAAGCAAATTAATAATGAGTAATCATATAACATGGTACTGCCAGTGAGGGGTTCTGGTGATATTTAAACCACAAGCGCAAAGCTCACCAGAACACTGAGATGGCAATATTGGACCATATTACAAGGTTACCTGTTATATATATATATATATTTTATATTAGATGGCATATGCATTAGCTTTTACAGCTGCTGTAAAATTAGAATATTGCTTATTTTTCATTTTTGTTTGTTTTTTGGAAACTTTTTATAGCAATAGAAACAGGGTTGGAGAAAACTATCTAACATTAAAAAAACAAGGAATAATTTATAGTGGCCATCAAGACTGCTTTTTGGAGCCTGGAAGGAAGATCGTTATATTGTAGGAGCCCTGGCTCCCACGGAATTTCCACCCTTGTGTGCATATTTCAGAAGTCATTGTTAGCAAATTTTGGTAACTCTGGGGCCACTAGAAATGTTAGTATGTATACAGAAGTGTGTTAGTGTTTATTTAGAAGGCACAATATGGTAAGGAATAATGTTGACTACCCTCATAAAACATGAAAAGATTTGAAATCCTTTGCTTTCACAGCATTTCCTACACCAAGTCAAAAAGTAACAGGGACGTTTTCATATTTGTTTTCAATTCATAAATGGACCATAAAAGTCCCCACTTAGTGCACCATTAGATAGAAGATAACAAATAATACGTTTTTTTTTCTCGTTTTTTTTAAATGCAGAATTCATGGAGTTATGATCATTAGAAGTCAGGCTATTTCAGTGTGTTGCCTGTCCCTGAATGAGTAATGAGTAATTAGAAACAGGTGTAGACACTTTGAATGAGGCAGTGGCTAAATCATTTGTCATTATAATCTAGCAATTTATTAGCTAGCACAGAAGGTAATGCTGCACTCTGTGGTGCTGAAGATTCTGGGTTCAAATCCCCACAAGACTGATATTTTTCTTTACTGTTTAAAAATATCAGAAATATGTTATTTAGGTTATATAATAAAGCATATGTCAATATGAGGTAATTGTCTTTTTTTTTTTTGTTTGTTTATTTTATTCCTGTGGGCTATAAATATATAAAATATTTTGCCCATTAGTTGTTATATGTGATTTGTCATCATGCTTGCGCGCCTCGCTTTACTTGCTGCAGTGTCACACATATGAGCCTCGCAAAGCGAGGCAAGCAGCCGCCCAGCACATAAGTTGCTGCGCAGCACTTAGACTGCAATGAGCGCCAAAGGCGCTCATTGCAGCCAGCGGCGCAGTCACACATTCGAGCATCGCGAAGCGCGTAACACTAACCGTGGAGCACGTAACTTAAACCGCGGAGAGGATAACTCTAAAAACCCACCTAACCCCCCCCCCCCCCCCCCCTTAAATGTACACAAAATAACAACACACTCACACACAGCATGGGGGGAGACATAGGAAGCCTGGGAGTGAGGGTGCAAGCGAATTACACCGGCTAAGTGAGAAAAAAAATGGCGGCCAAAAACGCAAAAAATATTAAACAGGATGAAAATGAGGCTCACCAATACCAAGCACGCAGGACTTAGAAAATACACAACAGAGAACCCAGTGGCACACGGGACTTAAAATAAAACACAGAGGGGAAACACCCAGGGAAGGGACAGGGGGGAGATGCTGGAAAGAGACACATGGCATTCCTAAGCACAAAACTGCCAGCTTAACGGATCCTGCAATGAGCGCCAGGAAAGGTTCACAATGAGCGCCAAAGGTGATCATTGCAAAGCAGGAAAGTTAAAGTACACGAGGGGAGAGGCTCTCAATGAGAGCCGAATACACTCATTGTGAGCCACGCGATGAGCGCCGAAAATGCTCAGAGGAGCAAAAGCCTCACATTGTGTGGCAAACAGCATTCCTAGGCTTCAAATTTTATTGCCGTCATTTTTTGACGGGCAATTCGCTAGTTTTAGTAATAAAATATTTTTTTTTTTTTGTGGTACATTTCTTCAGGTATTATATTATATGTTTTGAGGTATATTTTCTTGTTACAAAAGTTCAAAATACCATACCCTTAAAGTTGCCTGTTTAAACCTTTTTTTTCTGTTTATTTCAAGGATCTCAGGGTCAGATTAGTTGGAAACTTCCCAGGTATTGTTATATGTCATACTGAAAACAAGTGTAGTAAAGATGGGGGAGGGGGGAGGCTTTTATTTTAATCCTGTGATTGATAATCACATGCTTGGCAGGCTAGGCATCATGTGCCAGGCATGTCCTGTTAACCATAATCTGTCCATTAGCCCCAGAACAATACAGATTCCAATTTATAATATGCATATTAAATAGGCTCTAGTTTCATAAGGGTATATGTATGGGCTAAAATTATCCTAAATATTTTTCCAGCGCAAAATGGAACTATCTTCCTGGCTCCTAACTATTAGAAACTAGCGAATTGCCCGTCAAAAAATGACGGCAATGAAATTGTAAGTGAGCTAATGCTATTTGGTGTATAATAATAAAATAACTGATAGATTAATAAAGTAATATACTTTACCTATTTTGAAGTAATATATGCAGGAAGCATTGTGTTGAGGAGCTGACAATCTGTTTTGATGTTGCTGCAGCATTAGTGGTGTGGAGCTGCTGTGTAAGCGTGATGAATGTGTGCAGTGTAATAGTGTGCGCGCGCGAGACAAAACCATTAGCGGAGCTGTGTACTTCCGCATTGTATAAGTTATTGTTCTAAAATGGCGGCTAATGTGTGGTATGCGTCTGTAGCGGAATATCCGTAGCTGTTTTGAGGTGTTTTGCGTGTTTCTGGTGGTGTTTTGCGTGTTTAGAGTATTTTGTTTGCGTTACCACGTAAAGTTTGCGAGGGTCGCAGTTGCTGGCAAGGAGCGCCTTCGCAAGCCCGCAACCGTTAGCAACAACTCGTATGCTCACAACTATATATGTGATTGTTGTCCTAACCCTAATTATATGCATATTTAATCTGTCCCAATTTATAATGTGCAAAATATCTTTGAAGCTTAAACTAAATACCACCTCTCATTTTTAAGTATTGTATTCAATTTTTCTTAAAGTGATGCAGCAGTGGTTCTAAACATGTTGTCATTTAAATGTATTGGTAACAGCAAGTACTTTATCAATTCAATGTTTTTAAAATTGCAGTATCCTATAGTAAATGTAGATTAAAGTTTGCATTTTTTTACCTGTCAGTCAGCCTTTTTGATCAACCCACTAAAGACTCCATGGGCATCATTCAAATGCAATTTGGCCAATTGAATAGGGCTCTATATAAGCACATAGCATATTTTTTTACAGAAGTTTTTAATTAATGAAGACCTTGCTTTTGGATAGAAGTTCACTAACTAAAAACTTCTGTAAAAAAATATGGTATGTGCTTAAAGTACCTTGCAAAACTATTCACCCCTTGACTTTTTACCTATTTTATTACATTACAGCCTTAAGTTCCATGTTTTGTTGATCTGAATTTCATGTCATGGATCAGAACACAATAGTCTAAGTTGGTGAAGTGAAATGAGAAAAATATATACATAAAACTATTTTTAATAAATAGAAAACAGAAAATTGTCATGTGCGTAAGTATTCACCCCCTTTGTTATGAAGCCCTCAAAAAGCTCTGGTGCAAACAATTACCTTCAGAATTTACATAATTAGTGAAATGATGGTCTCCTGTGTGCAATCTAAGTGTCACATGATCTGTCATTACATATACAAGCCTTTTTTGAATGACTCCAGAGGCTGCAACACCTAAGCAAGAGGCACCACTAACCAAACACTGCCATGAAGACCAAGGAACTCTCCAAACAAGTAAGGGACAATGTTGTTGAGAAGTACAAGTCAGGGTTAGGTTATAAAAAAATATCCAAATATTTGATGATCCCCAGGAGCACCATCAAATCTATCATAACCAAATGGAAAGAACATGTCACAACAGCAAACCTGCCAAGAGACGGCCGCCCACCAAAACTCACGGACCGGGCAAGGAGGGCATTAATCAGAGAGGCAGCACAGAGACCTAAGGTAACCCTGGAGGAGCTGCAGAGTTCCACAGCAGATACTGGAGTATCTGTACATAGGACAACAATACGCCCTACGCTCCATAGAGTTGGGCTTTATGGCAGAGTGGCCAGAAGAAAGACATTACTTTCAGCAAAAAACAAAATGGCACGTTTTGAGTTTGCGATAAGGCATGTGGCAGACTCCCATAATGTATGGAGGAAGGTGCTCTGGTCTTATGAGACTAAAATTTAACTTTTCGTCCATCAAAGAAAACGATATGTCTGGCGCAAACCCAACACATCACATCACCCAAAGAACACCATCCCATCACCAGTGAAACATGGTGGTGGCAGCATCATGCTGTGAGGATGTTTTTCAGCAGCCGGGACTGGGAAACTGGTCAGAGTTGAGGGAAAGATGGATGGTGCTAAATACAGGGATATCCTTGGGCAAAACCTGTACCACACTGTGCGTGATTTGAGGCTAGGACGGAGGTTCACCTTCCAGCAGGACAATGACCCCAAACACACTGCTAAAGCAACACTTGAGTGGTTTAAGGGGAAACATGTAAATGTGTTGGAATGGCCTAGTCAAATCCCAGACCTCAAACCAATAGAAAATCTGTGGTCAGACTTAAAGATTGTTGTTCACAAGCGCAAACCATCCAACTTGAAGGAGCTGGGGCAGTTTTGTAAAGAGGAATGGGCAAAAATCCCAGTGGTAAGATGTGGCAAGCTCATAGAGACTTATCCAAGGCGACTTGGAGCTGTGATTGATGCAAAAGGTGGCTCTACAAAGTATTGACTTTGGGGGTGAATAGTTATGCACATCGACTTTTTCTGTTATTTTGTCCTATTTGTTGTTTGCATCACAATAATAAAAAAACATCTTCAAAGTTGTGGGCATGTTTTGTAAATTAAATTATGCAAATCCCCAAACAATCCATGTTAATTCCAGGTTGTGAGGCAACAAAACACGAAAAATGCCAAGGGGAGTGAATACTTTTGCAAGGCACTGTATATAGAGCCCTATTCAATTGCTCAAATCGCAATTGATCGAGGCCCCATGTATCTCTTAATCATTGCAGATCATTACAATAATTGATGATTATTCCCAGGAACTATGGTCCTCATTGAAATGTGATTTGACCATTCGAATAGGGTTCTATATAAGCACATAGCATATATTTTTACAGAAGTTTTTAGTTAGTGAACTTCTATCCAAAAGCAAGGTTTTCACTAACTAAAAACTTCTGCAAAAAAATATGCTATGTGCTTATATACAGCCCAAATTGCATTTGAATGAGGCCCTATGAGTATATTGTCTTTGTGTTAGTCACATGAAAAACAATAGCCTGGGCATGCTCACGCTGCAGTTGATTAGATAATGTACTCCCTGGAGTCTGCGCATACCCACCCTTATGTTTTTTAATGACTTACACTGAAGACAATATATTCATAGCCCAAGGGGATAACTATCAATTCAATGACCTGCAACGAACAGGAGATAATGAGTGGAACCATGTTTAATGCTCTTTAAGAATAACCATGCCTGCCAAAAAACTTGATTTGAGAGTGGCAGAGTCCCTTTAATGGTAGCAGACATTTTGCTGTTGATTCCAACAGGATTACAAATGTAAGGATCCTTGGATACAGATTACCTATTTTATGTGGTACTATTGAAAGACTACCACTTTGAATTGCCAATTGACAGTAGTACTACATATTACAGCCACTACCAATAAGGTAACCCTCCCCCAAACTCCAGGCCAACAATCAATAGAAGATGTAAGTCTTTTATCTGTGTTTGCTTAGCTAGCCTTACATTCAAACTAACAGCAATAATGCACAACCTTGTGGAAATCCCACATTTTCAAAAGAACCATAGTCATCAGTTATATTCCAGAGAGCGTTATATTCCAGTTGTGAAGTGTCCAAAGGCCATGTGTGTTCCCTGGGCTGCAGGTTGTCCCCCACCTTATATCATGTACGAGGTCAGGACAGCAGAGGCTAGCACAGTCCCACAAGTGTCCTATAATAATGTACAAAACAGCAGAAAAGTTTTTGATGATAAAGGTTACGTCAGGTGCTGCGGGAGCTGTAGATGGAGGAAGCGCAGTCTTTAACACATTCATTTTTAGATGGTGAGTCTACAGTTGGAGTTGATGTTAGATATTATACCCCTTTGTTTTCAATGTATGTACATTTTCCTGCTTACAGATGATATATAGCATTTGATGGCTGACCAATAGAATTGCACTTTGTAGTAATACATATAATAGCTAGTAGTTATTAGCTTTTATCTATGCTTTATATTCAGGAAGACAGTATATTGTCTAGTACCTTACATTGTTGTCAGCAATTCAGATATTATTTCTTAATCAATCTACAGTATATTCACTGGACACATCTTATACCTATTTCTAGTTTATTGTAGGGATAAAGCTAGTTTTGGGGTAGCAGTTTTCTGTACCTTCCAGACAGTGGGCATCCTTCTGGGATCATAGTAAGAATTTATATAAGGGCTCTATAGTATTTAAGTCCAGGCTACTTTTTAATATTGGGCCATGATTCATATTGTTGTAAATAAATAAATAAATATATTCTCCTATTCTCTTTGCTCTATGGTTGTTGTTGTTGCAGCGTTCAGTCGTGTCTGATTCTCTGTGACCTCATGAACCGCATACACATGGCAGAGATACTGGAGAGGGCTGCCAGTTCCTTCTCCAGTGGGCCACAACATACAGCTCATGGAATTCCACGTTGGTCTCCCATCCAAGTACTCACCAGGCCCAACCCTGCTTGACTTAAGGGAGGTGTGACCTCTTGGTTCCCTGACTGGAATTAAACCCAGGTCGCAGTGGTGAAAGCACCAAATCCTAACCAATGGACCACCAGGGAACCTCTTCTATGATTACTTCTCTAAATTAGTGTTAAGCACTGTGGAAAATATTAGTATCATCATTTTTTTCTACTATGGTATTGCTTTTATTGCTGTATAAATTCGATAAATATATTCAAGTATTAAAATAATTAATTGTTCCCAATCAAAATCCCTAGGACAAATTATTTATACAGTTGAACCCTAACATCCCTCCAACATTTTGTCCTATTTATGTTGACTGTGTAGCTTTTATTATATCCGCTACATAAAAGGAGATCTGCATGTAAGTATTTATTAGCATCTATAAAGTTTATTTTGGCTAAACTCTTTCTTATTTTGACACATGAAACATTGTAGTGCTTAATTATGAGGATTTAGTTTAAAAACTTCAAGAGTCAACCAGAAATATCAGTTTTATGAAAGGAAAAGTATACCCTATATTAATCTTGGCTACAATTGAAAATGAAGGGAGTAAAATTGTAAGCCAAGCACTGCTGTTTGCCACACAATGCAAGTCTATGGCCCCTCTGAACACCTTTGATGCTCATTGTGGGCCCCGCACTGAGCGCTGTGTTTGATTGTGGAAGTGAATTTGAGACATAATTGTGTTTTTTTGTTGGTCTTTCCTGTTGCGTGGTTCGGGCGTTTTATGTGCTTCGGTCCTAAGTCCTACAGGGCTCGCGATTCCAGTTGTGTGATTCGGCTGCTTTACAGGCTTCGGTCCTAAGTCCTATGGGGCTTGCAATCAGCAATTGCGGCGCTCATCGCAAGGCCTGCAATGAGTGCCTTTGGCGCTCATTGCAGGCCTCGCGATGACTAACACAAAGACAATATACTCATAGGGAGAGAGAGCATGCCTGAGCATGCCCAGGCTATTGTTTTTCATATGACTAACACAAAGACAATATACTCATAGGGCCTCATTCAAATGCGCTTTGGCCAATTAAATAGGGCTGTATATAAGCACATAGCGTATTTTTTTACAGAAGTTTTTAGTTAGTGAAACTTTTGCTTTTGGATAGAAGTTCACTAACTAAAAACGTCTGTAAAAAAATATGTGCTTATATAGAGCCCTATTCGAATGGTCAAATCACAGGTCAAACCATAGTTCCTGGGAATAATCACCAATTATTGTAATGATCTGCAATGATTAAGAGATACATGGGGCCTCGTTCAATTGTGATTTGTACAATTGAATAGGGCTCTATATACAGTGCCTTGCAAAAGTATTCATCCCCCTTGGCATTTTTCATGTTTTGTTGCCTCACAACCTGGAATTAACATGGATTGTTTGGGGATTTGCATCATTTAATTTACAGAACATGCCCACAACTTTGAAGATGTTTTTTTTTTTATTATTGTGATGCAAACAACAAGTAGGACAAAATAACAGAAAAAGTCAATACTTTGGACGCCTTTGGCGCTCATTGCAGCCTAAGTCCCACGGGCCTCGTAGTCGCTTTGCGAGGCTCACAGTTGCGGCTATGCCGAAACGTGACCAACGTCCTTGAACCAACAACTATATATGTGATCCTTAAAATCAGTTTAACTAAGTGTGGCATATGAAAGAACTTTCATTTTAGAAAAGCATAGCAGCATTAGATCCTTATGCAACTAATCAGAGCCATTGAGTCTTTTGGGAATGCCACACTATACTGTTTAAGAAAATTACATTATTAGGTGCTGTGTGTAAGATGAGCATATGAATCTGGTAGATGAATGTTATCGTTCAAGGAATGACTCAATCTTCATGGTTTTAGGGTTCTCTAAGAGATAGGTCTGAAAAGGAAAATCTATAGACCTACAAAGGGTTACACCTTATATGTATGATTAAATGTAGTCTGTATCTAAGAAATTAGTAACTAGGACTATTAGACCATATGTTCTGCATATGCAGAGTCTTTTCCATATCATATTATTTAAGAAAAATACAGCCAGACCCCCATGGGATAATTATCAATCATTGAAAATTCCCAAGGAATTTTTCCTCAGTCCCTTGTTTTGTCTTTATATACCTCCTCATTAAACAATGCATTCAACCATTTTGGTTTGGTTTTTTCCATATCACTTTTATGTTTATAATACACAAACGTACATCTCTTCTCCTGACATCTTCCCTAATCTCCTTACTTGTGTCACCACCTGCCTCTCTGCAATCTTCTCAGGGATGTCACATCGTTACCTGGAGTTTAGCATCCGAGAAAGTGAACTAATAGTCTTCTTTCCCAGCAAGTTCATTGACAATTCTTACTTGTGTCACCACCTGCCTCTCTGCAATCTTCTCATGGATGTCACATCATTACCTGGAGTATAGCATCTGAGAAACTGAACTAATAGTCTTCCCTCCCAGCAAGTTCCTAATAACGCCAACGATCTCTGTCAACATTGATAGTGCCACTAACTTACACTATCCAGGCCTATTGCTTTGGTGTCACCTTTGACTCATTCAGGCCTCACATCCAACATTGCTAACAACTGAAATATTTTTAGCCTTGCTAGACTATGTGCATTTGTCACTAACTATAAAACCCTTATTTACTCACACACCATAATATCCTTGTTAGACTGCATTAATACAATCTGCAATCCATCCTAAAGACTGCTGCAAGACTCGTCTTCCTCACCAGGTGATAAAGCCAATGCACTACTGAAGAATGGTGATTCCTATCACGTCCATGGATTTTCTTTATTAGTTGCTTTCATGCAATTATTAGAGATTTTTTTTAAACCTTACATAAGTTGGCTGTTGATATTTGTCCCAAGAATATTATTTGCGGCTTTGGGGTCATCCAGTCCAGCATTATTCACGTTGTATTCCACGTATACGTTGAAAAACAATAATGCGACCATATACAACCTTGTCACACTCATTTCCCAATTTTGAACCATTTGATTCCATGTTCGAATCTTACCGCGGCTTCTTTGTCCACATACCAATTCCTCCGGAGGTGGATGAGACAGTCTGGCACCTCTACTTCTCTAAGAACTTGCCACATTTTTTGGGATCATAGGCTTTAGAATAGTCTATGAAGCAGAGATAAATGTTCATCTGGAACTCGCTTGCTTTTTCTATTATCCAGAGGACATTGGCAATTTTTCTGGGCCTCAGCAAAACCTATCTTGCACCTTGGTCAATATACTACTGGAGCCAAGCTTGCAGGTTCTTAAGCATTACCTTGCTTGCATGTGAAATATGTGCAGTTATTTTTCTAATTGGAGTACTCTGCTCACTTTTTTCGGGATTGGTAAGTAAAATGACCTTTTCCAGTCTACTGGCCACTTTTGAATTTCCAGTTTTGTTGGCAACACTTTTACGGTATCATCTTGTAGGGTTTTGAACAGTTCACATAGAATTCCCTCAACTCATACAGCCTTGTTATCAACAAGGTTTCCTAGGACCCATCTCACTTCACTCTCCAAGATGTCTGGCTGCAGCGTATTGGACATACTATTCAGGTTAGATTTTCTATGTATTCCTGCTACCTTTTCTTTGCTTCTGTTAAGTCATTACGATTTTTGTCTTTTATCATGGTAAATTTGGCATCAAAGTTTCCTTAGAGATGCCCAATTTTCTTGAATAGCTCTGTGTCTTCTGTCTCTTTACATCATTCATTATATAATTTATACATGTATCTTCTCTGCAATTCTGCATCTAGGTTCCTATGCTGAATCGTTCTTTGCAGTAGCAGGCTTTCCTTCAGACACATCCGCAGCAAGGTGTCCTGTCAACTTTGACCCATCCACTTTATTAGATCTGGTGCTACTGTACTCAAACTCTCCCTCTGCTCTACACCAGTAATGTTGTAGGCCCCTTCTGGACTGAGTGGCTCATGTTCAAGTGCCATATCATAATGTTGTAATGTTATCTTGGCAGAGATACTGGAATGGGTTGCCAGATCCTTTTCCAGTGGACTGCAAATTGTCTGATGTCTCCCTGCTATGACCTTCTCATTTTGGGTGACCAGTACCTCACATCATCATTGAAGTACACAAGCTCTTTCAACACAACAAGGTAGGGATCCAGAAGTGGATTATTATTATTATTCTAAATGACAATGTCTTTAATAATACTGTCTCTATATAAAAGTAGAGATAATATGGTTTTTTTTTACATTATAAAAACATGTCTATTTTGATGAGTAGTTCTTCAGAAGAGTCCATTTAAATTTTTTGACCGCAGCAGTCTTTTAAAATGATGTAATAATACCTCAGAATCAATAGGATCTGACATGTCTGCAATGTGCTGAATTGCAGGTTACTGAAATTTAATCAGTGAGTAATTTGTCTATTAAGGCATACTTCTCTGTCCTGTATCTGTTACGTGCTGCGATTGACAGGGGAAATGAGAAAGCTGATAATGTGAAGTGTAACTGGATCCCTACCTGTGTTAGAATTTGTGTTCTCTGGTGTGTAAAATGTTATGTATAAGCGATACGATAGTTAGAGTTGTCAAAGATCTTTTAGCCTTTGCTACTAGAGTTTAGAAACAGGGTGTTATCTGTAGGGGAAGATAGGGCCTCATTCAATTGTGATTTGGCCAATTGAATAGGGCTCAATATAAGCACATAGCATATTTTTTTTACAGAAGTTTTTAGTTAGTGAAATTATATCCAAAAGTAACTAAAAACTTCAGTGCAAAAAATATGCTATGTGCTTATATAGAGCCCTATTCAATTGGCCAAATCGCAATGGAATGAGGCCCTAGGTCTGTAATGGGCCCCACTGTATAGAGCATATAAGCACAGGGTACTATAAAACATGGCTTGGGCCATTATACTATATACCAATGTTCCATATTTTATCCTAAGGTACAGAGGGCTTTAAATACACCAGTACCATTAGCCATGTTTATTGGTGAACACATGTGTAGTTAAAATCTGCTATTTTGAAATAAGTGCAAAAATAGATGTCACTCTGTTAAAAGTATTTGTATCTCAAGTGCTCCCCAGATCAGATAGGTTGAGACCTACTGCTATACACTATACCTAATAGACAAACAGGTGTACTTCTACATTATTTTACTGCTATGACGAAGTTGAGAATCTAGCTTGAAGTTGCTTTAATAAAACTGTATGCTGATTATTTAATTGCTTCTCATATTATTTGATAAGGGTGGGGGAGGAGGTCTAACTGAATGACAACATTGGGGGTATTGATTTCGCCACCACAGGTACAGACATGAAGACTGTGATTCTAATTAGCACATCCAGCCTGCAAATTACTGTTCAAGAGCTGTACATTATCATGAAATGAAGCAAAAATAATATTGGATTTATCTGGAATGCTCTACTTTATCAAGAATGGATAATAAAATGTATAGACAGCTGTCATGCTCTTTAGGGATAACCTTGTCAAGAGGGTGTTTGGGTATTAGTGTTGTCTTATAGGACTGGATAACGATAATACTGAGGCTTGGAGTTAAAAAGCGTGGATGACATATACTATTGCACCTAAGCTGAATAACACTTAGGCCCCCATTTAATTCCAAGCTTGTAATTACCTTCACACTGCCCGTATGTCTGTGGGTTCGAAATTTGCTAGTTACAGATGCATTTAATTGCTCAAGCCCGCAAGTACAGGCTCACAGCCCCAACACTCAAACCATGAACCCGTAAGTAAAATTTCAGGGCATGATCATGATCAATTAAGCAAGCCCGTAAGTTACAATTTAGATTGAGCCAATGGTAAATGAGAACGCCATCATGACGACAGTAAAACATGGAGTTTAAACTACAACCAATTAGTGTTTAGAAGTCTGATTTGCGAATTCAGAAATGTAGAAATCCATAATAATAAATTATCTGTTCTAGTCCATGTGGGTTGCCTGATATGTATTAACTCCTTGATTCCTGGGACCAATATAACATGTAAATAAAACATTTTTTTTTTTTTTGCAAGCTTGACTCTGTTGTGCAATTATTTCTAATGCCTCTCATTGCTTTCCCAGTATTTTAAGGTACAGTATTTTATTTATATTTTCTTTTACAGTGTTACGAACAGGTGTATAACCCACTTACGGGTCCTATCTAGTACTCATAGGATTTTTTGATACATTTGCCATTTACGGGCTTGAAGGCAAATGCAGGCTTGTTGAATTGTTGCAATTAAATATGGATTTTGCGTCTTTAGCACTGGTAACATTTGCGGGCTTGAAGCATCAAAGTAGGCGATAGGACCGAGTTACGTTTTTGTCAACCGCAGTAATTTTGAGTCTGTAACTCACAAATCCATTGCAAGTAGCTAAAAGAAGCCAATTAAATATCAGTAGCATTTACGGGCTACATTACAGGCTCCAGTAATTGCGATTTTTACAATTAAGGAGCCTTAGTCTCTTGCAGACAGTTCTGTTTTCAGCTGTCACTGTTGCCATGACACCCTGCAGCACCACAGCCCTGGGAATTGGTGCTGTTGCCTTCTAGGACTGGACAATACTGAGGCTGGCAGTGAGAGAGACTGGTAGCCTAGACATATACTATTGAGCTCTGCAGCCCTGACATATAGAATCCTGAGTGAGGGGCTGTCGTCACAATCACCCACCCGCCAGTCACCAACTGATTCAAGACCCCAAACTGGTCATGGGCGACTGGTGATCTGAGGTGTACAAATGCCTGGAAAGACCATCTGTGTTTTGACGTGCCCTTTTCTGCCTGTACCGGATAGAAAAGTTATGAGTCTGCAGAGCTAGGCTCCATCTCAAAAGGTGACCATTGTTCCCTGGCCACCCAATTAGGTCAGCACAATGGATTGTGGTATGTGACAACCACAAACTCTTTCCCAAAAAGGTAGGGCCAGATAACTGCCAGACACTTCTTTTCAATAGCCGCATAGCTGACCACTTGGGACAACACTTTGCTACTCAAGTATCCAATGGGATGCTCCTGGCCCTGGGCATCCACCTTAATCAAAATAGCTTTGATGCCATATGTGGAGGCATCTGTCTGGACCAAGGAGGGCGAGAGTAATCCAGAGTCACCAAGACAGGGTGGGGAGTTAGGGCAGTCTTTCTCACAATCAGTGGTCCACTGTACCAGCTGGGGTAACCTCTTTAGTGAAATCTATCAGTGGCTCTGCTAGGGTGGTGTAATGAGGAATAAACTTGCGGAAATACCATGCGGTCTCCTTCTGGATCCCTACCTTGTCATGGTAAAGGGGCTTGTGTACCTCAATGAAGCTGTGAGCTATACCATGTAGGGTCACCAAAGATGGGCAGGTCATAGCAAAGAGGTCAGACAAATCGTGATCCACTGAAGAAGGAACTGGCAACCCAATCCAGTATCTGTGCCAAGAGAACCTTATGGATGAGCACAACCAGACACAAGGTGTGCTGCGGTCCATAGTCAGACATGAAACAACAACAAGTTGGGAGGGTTAGTACAGTCCATAGGGAGGTACTGCTAAGTAACTCAAGTATAGTGGCAGACACTCCATAACTACAGACTCATAATATAAGGTGTATGCTTGCTAATGCCAGAAGCTTGCCAGGAAAAATGGGAGAGTTAGAATTATTAGCAGTTAATGAGAAATGTGATTTAATAGGCATTACTGAAACATGGTGGGATGACTCTCATGACTGGACTGTTAACCTGGATAGTTATAACCTATTTAGGAAAGATAGGGAGATTGGTAGAAAAGGAGGGGGTATTTGTCTGTGTGTTCAGCCTGAACTTAGGCCTATAGTGAGAGAAGATATTTATGGTGGAACTAGCAATAATGTTGAATGTTTGTCGGTAGCGTTAAAAAGCAGAGCAGCAAATTCCAAAAGAATATTGGTTGGAGTATGCTATAAACCCGCAAATTTAATTGAAAGTGAGGAAATGCAATTGTTATTACAGATTGAAAATGCAGCTAAGCATGGGCATGTTCTAATAATGGGAGATTTAACTACCCTGAAATTAACTGGATGAGTGAAACCAGCAGTACAGGTAAAGGGAGCAGGTTCTTGAGTACACTCAGGGATAATTTTCTGGCCCAGGTTGTACCAGAACCTACTAGAAATGAAGCTATCTTGGATTTAGTCATCACAGATAATATTGATATAGTATCAAATGTTGAAATAGGGCAACCTTTGGGAAACAGTGATCACAACACAGTCTCATTTGAGGCTGAATTAAAAAAAACTAAACTGTAAGCAGCCAAAAAAACCTCTTAATTTCAAAAGGGCAGATTTTAATGGTCTAAGGGCAGCAATACAACATATAGACTGGTACAGAGAACTGGCAGGTAAAAATACTGAACATACATGGACAACGTTTAAATCCTTTCTAAATATACATACACATCGGCATATACCATGTGGAAATAAAAGTAAAAGGAGTTACCGTATATACTGGTGAATAAACCGAGTTTTTCAGCCCTTTTTTTAAGGCTAAAAAGGGCCCCCTCGGCTTATACTCGAGTCACTCTCCCCCCCCCCCCGTGTCTCTCTAACCCCCCTGTGTCTCTCTACCCCCCTCCCGTGTCTCTCTACCCCCGTGTCTACCCCCCGTGTCTCTCTAACCCCCCGTGTCTCTTTCCCTCTCCCTCCTCATCCTCAACCCCCCCTCCTCATTCTAAACCCCCCTCATTCTAACCCCCCCCTCATTCTACCCCTCAAAATATCCCCCCTCTCCCTTTCCCCTTACTTACCTGCATCTGAAGCTTCTGCTCCGGCCTCCGCTCCTTCCGGCGTCTTGACGTGGCGCGCATGTGACGTCACGTCATTAGCATATACTGGGTGCCGGCACCCTGTATATGCTAATGACGTGGTGCGCATGTGACGTCACGGCATTAGCATATACTGGGTGACGGCACCCTGTATATGCTAATGACGTGGCGCGCATGTTACGTCACTGCATTAGCATATAAGTAGGAGTCATGTCAAACAAATCAAATTAGTCATGGCAACTAAGTGGATGTAGTCTTTTAGGATTTTAAAAAGGCTTTTGATTCAGTGCCACGTGGGAGACTATTGTACAAACTAAGGGATACAGGAATTGCAGTAAATATCTGCTCATGGATTGCGAGCTGGCTAAAAGACAGGAAGCAAAGGGTTGTTGTAAATGGAACATTCTCAGATTGGACTAATGTGGTAAGTGGGGTTTCCTTAGGGTTCAGTATTAGGTCCTCTCCTTTTTAACATATTTATTAATGACATATGGGTAGGACTGGAAAGTATTGTCTCCATCAGAAAATGATGTGCTTTCCCTCCAAAGGGATTTGCATTAATTAGAGACATGAGCAATTGAATGGCAGATGAAATTTAATATGAATAAATGTAAGGTTATGCATCTGGGAAGGAAATATAGCCATACAATTTATAAACTTATTGAAGCAAATCTAGGTGTATCAGATATTGAAAGGGATTTGGGAGTACTTGTGGACAACCACCTAGGTAACAGTGCTCAAAGCCAAGCAGCAGCTGCAAAGGCAAATAAAATATTAGCATGTATTAAGATAGGTATAGAAACCAGGGAAGCAAATATAATTCTGCCACTATACAAATCCCTAGTACGCCCTCATTTAGAATATAGAGTACAATTTTGGGCACCACTTCATAAAAAGGACATTTTAGAACTGGAAAAAGTACAGAAAGGGACAACAAAACTAATAAGGGGAATGGAGGGGCTACGTTATGAAGAAAGACAAACCAAATGTAACCTATTTTCTCTAGAAAAAAAGGTGTCTAACAGGGCATCTGATTACCTTATATACATACATCCAGGGTCAGTATGAAGATTTGTCAGGGGAGTTTTTGTGCCAAGAGGTGTTCAGCTGATATCAGGACATACTTTGAGGTTAGAAGTAAAAAGATTCCACCTTAAAGAAAAAGAAAAGGGTT
This sequence comes from Discoglossus pictus, assembly GCA_027410445.1. Lineage (NCBI taxonomy): Eukaryota > Metazoa > Chordata > Amphibia > Anura > Alytidae > Discoglossus > Discoglossus pictus. The sequence continues at coordinate 147,693,341 of CM050165.1, forward strand.
CTTCACAGTAAGGGGGGTTAATCTGAGGAATTCTCTACCAAGGGAGGTGGTGACAGCGGATTCAATAGATAACTTTAAAAACGGATTCAATGTATTTTTAAATAAAAAGGACATTCGGGTTTTTCCTGGTTAATTAGAGAGACAGTATTGATTCCGGAAGGAATTATTTTCCCTTTTAAGACAATTGGCAATGTTTCAATTGGGTTTTTCTCTTTGCTTCTTCTGGATTAATGAACAATTACTCCACATATTGCACATTAGAAGAGATCTTAAAAGATTGAACTTGATGGGCTAAAAGTATTTTTTCAACCTTAATTACTATGGCCCTCATTCAATTGCAATTTGGCCAATTGAATAGGGCTCTAAATAAGCACATAACATATATTTTTTAAAGAAGTTTTAAGTTAGTAAACATCTATTCAAAACCAAGGTTTTCACTAACTAAAAACTTCTTTAAAAAAAATATGCTATGTGCTTATTTAGAGCTTTATTCAATTGGCCAAATCCTAATTGAATGAGTCCCTATGTAACTATGTAACATATACATATTACGTTAGTAAAACATGGAGGTTACACATCAATCAATTAGCATTTAGAGGTCCCATATGCAATCCTGTATTTTTTATTAAAAGTGAAAGTGATGTTTGGTCTTAGAATTAATAGCACAACATTCCCCAACTCTCAAATCTGCAAATAAAGAAATGTAATTTCATGTTCAATCTTCGTGTTCTATCTATCATGCAAGTCCCATGGACTTGGAGGTCAATCACCCTCCAAGCCTGTACGGGCTTGAATAACGAGCTACGCGCTTGGAGGTCATTGAAGCCAGTGGGACTTTGGACGGAAATTAAACCTAAAATCAAAGATTATAATTTGGCGATGTGCAAGCTTGAGAATGTTTTGCTATTAATCCTCATGCCCCCCATTGTGTTCCCCATCATTTACAGTGCTTTGCAGTGCTGGATTGTATATATATTTGTTACTACAATGCTTTGAGTTTGCGGCATGCAACCTCTGAACCCGTATGGGTTTTAACGATTTACTGGCTTCAAGGTCTTGGGACGGAAAATAAACCTGAAATTAGATATTGGATTTGGGCGATGTGCAAGCTTATGAGGGTGTTGCTATTAATCCTCATGTCCCCCATTATGTTGCCTATAATTTATAGTGCTTTACAGTGCTGTCTTGAATATATATATATTTGCATTTACAGTTTTCCGACTTTGCGGCCTTGAAACACGGTTTACGGGCGCGGAGGAAATGCTTGCAGCCGATTGCATAGTTTGCGGCCAGCTGTAAGCATGACTTCCTTGCTGCACCGTAGCCGTAGGGCCACAAGGAATCACAGTTTTGCTGCCATTTTACGGCCCTTAATAGAATGAGGCCTCATGTGGCTCAACTGATATGTATTAACTCATTGATTCCCAAGATTAATATGACACCACAATGAAACATAAAAAAATATATATTTTCTGTTGCAGATTTGCAAGCTTGAGATTGTTGTGCAATTAATTCTAATGTCTTTCATCGCTATATTCAACAATAAAGAAAAACAGTACTTATCCACCCTTGTCTTCGGGCTTTAGCAGAACCTTCTTATAAATCAGTGTATAGTGGAGTTCTTGGAGAAGATTATTTTGATAGATAAATAACTCTGATATTCTTGGGGCCATATTAAATTGGATGTATTGGCTTCGCATCCAGCCAGCAGTACTACATAGTTATTAAATGCTGTTTTCGCAGCCCGCAAAAAATCTGCAGGTTGGAGGCTCAAATATCCTGTGGGTTGGAAACATACAGGCTACATCTTGGAAAAGCCTATGATGTATCCAGCCCACAAATGTATATTTTGCAAATCTCAATAAAATTGTAGCTTTTTTAAGCCCACCCACCTGCAGACTTTTACTTAAGCTTTAAATGTATCAAAAAATAGTACTCGCAAAGCCTTTTACAGAGAACTCTGTAGCACTTTGAAAGCAAATATAAATTTTAAAATGTATGTTTAAAATAAAATAAAGACATATTTATTAATAATATTAATAGCACAATATTCCTATGCCCTCAAATAGGCAAGAAAAAATATTTTTTTAATGAGATTTTTAAGTGTTATATTCATCCTGAAATTTAATGTGTTAAAATTTATTATGGAACTCACATGGACTACAATATAATATTTTTAAATTTTATTAAAGCACATTTTAGTTGAAATTTGCTACATTCTCAATTTAGATGTTAATCAAACAATTGATTGACATCCGACCTCCTTTGTCTTTGTGATGTCATTACGGCTATCTTTTTTTCTATTGGCTCCGCCGAACCCGGAATTGCGGCTTGAAATTACGGCTACAAATCCAATACACACCGCAGCCGAATTAACGATTTTGCGATGATAATTTGCAGCTCGCAGCCCCTTCTAATTTAATTGCTATGTAGTTGCAGATTTTTTTCAGCCCGCAGGATTTGTGGGTTACCTGCAGGCCCTGCGGGCTTTTAATTTAATAGGGTCCTTGGTCTGGTTCTTCTTTTGTGCACCTATTCCAAAACTCTGCTTCCCTCAATAAGCAATCCTTTTTTTGTTTTTGACTGTTTGTCCTACTTATATTTTCGTGTGATTATTCAGATTATGATCAATTTCTTATAAAGACAGCGAAGATTCTTATTGTACAGTCATGTCAATATGAACATACCCAAACAGTATTGTTTGTTATTTTTTTTTTACATTTTTAATAAATAATTGGTTTTAAATACTATACTATGTTTGGATCTATGCGCTCTCCTTTTTTTTTTGCTACATGTTTGTAAAATACTACGGGCCTCATTCAAATGCGATTTGGCCAATTTAATATGGCTCTATATAAACACATAGGGCCTCATTCAATTGCAATTTGCCCAATTGAATCTGACCCTAAATAAGCACATAACATATATTTTTTAAAGAAGTTTTTTGTTAGCAAGCATCTATCTAAAAGAAAGGTTTTCACCTAACAAAAAACTTCTTTCAAAAATATATGTAATGTGGTTATTTAGGGCACTATTCAATTGGGCAAATTGCAATTGAATGAGGGCCATAGCATATATTTTTTACAGAAGTTTTTAGTTAGTGAAGACCTTGCTTTTGGATAGAAGTTCACTAACTAAAAACTTCTGTAAAAAATGTGCTCTGTGCTTATATAGAGCCCTATTCAATTGACCAAATGCATTTGAATGAGGCCCAAAGTGTTTGAAAAAAGCTATTTCAAATTGCAAAGTAAATTTGTCATTTACAAAAAAATACATTTGGGGAAAAACAGTTCTGCTCAGCAGAAAGTGTTGCATCAGTAGGTAAATAAATCTTCTTTTGGTAAGTGAAGCAAGAAGACACTTTTGTTATATGATAACCAAGAACAGAAGAGGATGAGTCAGAAGTTGGATATCTCAATTATTTCCACTGAACCTTTTAATCAATAGTGAAAGTCTTTGAGGAGCAACAGAGAGGAAATCAATGGTGAATCAACCCAAATAAATTAGTTCAAAGAAAGTAGTAATCTCCAAACAATAGCAACCAGGATACGCGATTAATCTGTAATGAATTGAATGAGATAATTAGTTTGAACTGAGGAAATCTAAAATGGGAACTTATTTAGAGCTTAAACAATTATACTTGAGTATCACCACAAACTTCAGAATTATCTAAAACAAAACAAACATTTAAAGGGACATGGAACACAAATTGGATTTTTCAAGCATGTTTTAAACATTACAAACATTGATATTACCATGAAAAAAAATATTAATATAAGTAAAACCTGTTTAAACTTCATTGAAACTAACAGGACATGCAGGCCCTCATTCAATTGCAATTTGCCCAATTAAATAGGGGTCTAAATAAGCACATAACATATTTTTTTAAATAAGTTTTTAGTTAGTAAACATCTATCCAAAAGCAAGGTTTTCACTAACTAAAAACTTATTTTAAAAAAATATGTTATGTGCTTATTTAGAGCACTATTGAATTGGCCAAATCGCAATTGAATGAGGGCCGCAGAGTTTAGTCTGTAGATCTTATTGCCTGGCAAAGGGCAAGCCCCTAAGAGTAGTTAAAGTAAGTTCTTAATGTGTTTTTGCACTCTGAAACCTTTATTTGAAAAAAACAAAGCATGCAGTGGCACATTTTCAAATGCTGTATTACTGATGCAACAAAGAATAAAATACGTTTCTGTCTCTTTAAAGTGCAAAATAATATCCATTTAATATGAAGGCTTTTTTGTTTCTTTTAGAAACTTGTTATTGTATCTGCTTTGAAAGTGCAGGCACAAATGAAAGCATTGCTTACCTTGGGGCCTAATTCAATTGCGATTTGGCCAATTGAATAGGGCTCTATATAAGCACAGAGCATTTTTGTTTACAGAAGTTTTTAGTTAGTGAAGACCTTGCTTTTGGATAGAAGTCCACTAACTAAAAACATCTGTAAAAAAAAAATGCTGTGGGCTTATATAGAGCCATATTCAATTGGCCAAATCGCAATTGAATGAGGCCCCTGGATAGCACTTAGTTTACTACAAGCATTTCTATTTATCTTCCTCTTATGACATTATGATACCTGCATGAAGGTTATTCTGTATTCACTTTATGTAAGCAGAACTAATTAACATTAAAGGGACTCTGTCACCCCAACAGGAAGTTGATTTCATCTTAAATAACATTAAAACTATACATTGTACTACATTGTAATATTTAGAATTTATTTTGCAGCTCCTGTATGCTAATGTACGGCTCAGTATGCAAATGTGTAACTCAGATGACTTTATAAGGGTGGGAGAGGGGTCTAACTGCCTGATAGCATTGTAGGAATGTATTTTGGCCACTACAGAGACAGGTAAGCAGGCTGTAATCCGAATTAACACACCAAAGCAGCTAATTAATATTAATGAGCTGCTCATTTGCATATACACGCAACATCAACATGGAATTTCTCCGGATTTATTTACTTTAGAAAAAATGGCTAATACAGAATTTAAAAAACTTGATTTTGGAGTGTCAGCATGATTTAATTCTGAGCCTTTTATCATTCATTTTTTAAGTGATTGTTTGGATTCTCCATGCATAGAAACAAGAAGTTATTTTTTTAAAGTGTGTAACAAACGTAAGCAACTATAAAAACTTTGAGTCTGGCTAAGAGCATTATTAGCATGAAATAAAGCTAATTGTGATTAGAAAAAAATGGATGAATCTATGATGCATCAATCAAAGTTGTTGCTGTGAAAGTGGTGTTTCTCTGGAAAGCTTGGGTTGCATCTATTGATGCAACTGTATGCTTCTAGACGTGTGTCTAAACCAGACCCGATGTAACAATGACAAAACAGATTTCTGTTATCATAAAGAGGCTTTAAAAATATATGAGATTTTCCCCCAAAAATAATTTATGTCCATGACACAGCTGCTAAAATTGTTAGCTTGTTAACATTTGACAAACAAATGTCTTTTTTTTAACTATGTTGTCCTTTAATATGTAAGCAATATTGTTTGTTTTAATATTTGTGGGGCCATTTATCTCTAGTGAGATGTCACATGCTGTAATTAGTTGGATATGCTACTGGTGTTTGACAAGTATAATTTACTGTTTCTATACTCATCATTTACATTCATCAAAGTCTTTCTCAAGTCTCAGGCTGTTGACAGCTGGCGCCATAATGAAATGCGAGTTGCAAAAGAATACAAATTGGTAAATGAAGCAAGAAGCACTTCACAAGATGTAGGGAAGATGATACTTATGTGATATAAATCTTAATGATGTTACCTGTCCATACAGTGATGACAAAAAACTACTAAATAGTACTGACTTCACATATAAATTGTGAAAATATATTTAGTTTAGTCAAAAAGGCACTGCATTTTATATTGAGTAACTATATTATTAAAGTATTAAAAAGGTGGAGGTGTTGGAAACCTCACCCCCAGGCAGGAATAGCTTGATGCTTTGATAGTATTGTGACTTTTATCTGTTACCTACATCTTTAACCTAAAAATCCAGGAAGTACTAGGCATCATGTTACAAGTTTGAGCACAAGTTGTTTCAGGCAATAGTTCGTTCAAGAATTTTGGGCATATTATATTTATTTTTTATTATTTTATATGAAATCAAAATGATGATAATCTTGTGAATTTACAAAAATATGTTATTTTACTACTCTTGAGCACTTGTACCACTCTTGAGCACCCTAGGAATGGGGGGTCTTTTCTCCAACCTCAGGGCAGAGACCTCTGATGACTCCAAAGCACTCTATAGCATGTTAAAACACCACTCCAGTGATCTTATAAAGGGGTCTCTAAATAGAAGCTCTAGAATAGTTTGGTAAGGCATGAAAAGAAAAAAAATTGCATTAAACTTGTACTGTATATTTAAACAATTACCATTTTTCAATGATACCCCAGGCCGTATAAGCCCTGGATCTCTCCACCCCTAAATGAAGTATTGTGGCTGAGGTGGACCCACACAGGGGAAAGTACAAAATTAAAACTACTCTCTGAAACACACATTAGTATCCGGGAGCAGAATAACTTTAGCCATCTACACACACACTTTCAAGTCACCACCCAATATCATACTGCAGTTGTGGTAGTCCTCCCTGGGTGGCTCTACACCAGACAATATATCATTCAGGTGGTGATAGGAAAAAAGTAATTATTTATTAAATACACAGTGAAAGTTTAGAAATGTTTTTTTCTTGTCGAGACCTACCTAACAATTTTTTAGAGAAGTCTTTCAAGGAAAACAAATACTTTTATTCTGAATATATATGTTATCGCATACTTTTGTCAAGTTTTAAACATATTACTTTATTAACAACTCATTAACGTATTAAGCAATTTAATAACAAATTATACATTTTTTTACGAATTAACTTATTAACAAGTACTGCAACAACTCAGTACATATATAGCGAAGTGCAGCTGGAGCCCATGATCATCCATTTTAATATAATTTAATAAAGTGATTATTTAAAGAATTTTATATTCTTTTTATGGTGCCTGTATTTTTATGGGCATTTTTAAATTACTAACGTGCTTTGAAATCTGTACCGCTTTTGTCAATTTTAGTTGTCAGCAGTCCTTAAAATGATAAAATCAATTGAGCCGCTTTGGATTATCACACATTACAGTAGATTGCTTTCTAAAAGCATTTGTTATTATTTACTTTGTTTATGTTAATGCCACTTGTTAACTATCCACTTGTTCACTAAGCAGTTCAATTTTGGAGCAACATTTCAATTGTATTCACAACATTGGCAGCTTGAGGTATGCAGGTAAGGATTTGTGACTTCAGTGAGTGCTATTAGTCAATTCAATTGATTCATTTGCATGATGTGCTTTATACAAATTGCCTTGATTGTAGAAACGTGCTTTGTGTAGGGTGCAATGTTGTTATTTGCTTTGAGCTTAATATGTGGAACTTTGATTAGTGCGTTTTTGACAGAGAATAAGCATAAGCATATAATACTATTGCTTAAACTGATCACTTTCACCTTTGAATAAAGGTGCTTACAAAAAAATAAACAATTTGTCCAATTGAATAGGGGTCTAAATAAGCACATAACATATTTTTTAAAGAGGATTTTAGTTAGTAAGCATCTATCCAAAAGCAAGGTTTTCACTAACTAAAAACTTATTTTAAAAAAAAATGCTCTGTGCTTCTTTAGAGCCCTATTCAGTTGGCCAAATTGCAATTGAATGAGAGCCATAGGGCCTCATTCAATTGCAATTTGGCCAATTGAATAGGGCTCTATATAAGCACATAGCATATTTTTTTTACAGAAGTTTTTAGTTAGTGAACTTCTATCCAAAAGCAAGGTCTTCACTAACTAAAAACTTCTGTAAAAAAATATGTCATGGGCTTATACAGAGCCCTATTCAATTGGCCAAATCGCAATTGAATGAGGCCCACAGTACATAGCACTCAAACAAATGCAGTATGCATTTTTTAATAAGCTTCCTGTAATAGATTATTCAGTTCAATAAATATAACATTGCTTCTACCTTAATAACGTACACTGCTGTACCCTTCCCCACCTCTCTCATTGTCCTAAGCACTTTTGAAAGAAAATTAAAGATTTCAACTGAGATAACACTGATTAGACTGTCTGGAAATAATGTTATTGAACTTGAAATATTCCACTTCCTTTTAGTTGTGCTAAATACAATGAGAGGGGTGGGAAGGGGCACATCAGTGGCCATTAATGATGTCAAATATGTTTTTTAATCATATTTTCTTGCTCAAATTTGATTTGCTGCTTTTGCACATGCTTTTTATGTTAATTAATGGTGAACTAGAAAATAGGCTTAACGTGAAAAGAGCGTACAATGGCCTTTTAACTATTTTATGGTAACATATTATGTTGCTATTATGCACATGTATTACGTTACTTACCGTAATTTTGCTTTGAGTTCAATAGAGTTGAAATGAATGTGCAGGCCTGACTTTTGAGGGATGTTGGACAACATGGGATACATTACTGTGTAAGGCAGTGACGGTCCACCTGTTTCATGAGGAGTGCCTTATATGCAGCCCCTCAGTCCTTTAACAGGCCTTTCAGTACTTTAAACCTTTTTATTTTACTCAATGGAAAATGGTAAAATCAACATTGGAAAAAGGTAGAGGTGAATTAATTGTGTATATAAATATAGTTAATGATAAATATGTAGGAGTACATTTGGATACTATTTGCTAGTTTTAGAGAGGTATAATGGACCGTGTATTGGTGAAGAGGTGCAAGTTCTCCCACTTGTTAAAGAGGTACAAATTCTAGGGGCTTAATTGGAACTGCCTGTTACTCACACCGGGTATAAGATCTAGATAATGGTATATCATATTTTTTTTTATTCAATAACAAATAGGTCTCCTTATAGACAACCCTGGGGCCTCATTCAAATGTGATTTGGCCAATTGAATAGGGCTCTATATAAGCACATAGCAAACATTTTTTTTTTTAGGTGTTTTTAGTTAGTGAACTTCTATCTAAAAGCAAGGTCTTCGCTAACTAAAAACTAAATGTAAAAAAATATTTTATGTGCTTTTATAGAGCCCTATTCAATTGGCCAAATCGCATTTGAATGAGGCCCTTGGACTAAAACAGATGAAAGTGACAGTCTATTGAGGCAGCAATAATAATGGGGCTGACTCAAAAGTGATGCGTAGAGATGGGGTTCTAATATTACTTACTGCTCCTTTCTGACTTCTGCTCCTGTAAGCTGTTATAAGATACTTTTGATTCTGCTGAAACTAAGGGCCTCATTCAATTGTGATTTGGCCAATTAAATAGGGTTTTATATAAGCACACAGCATATTATTTTTACAAAAGTTTTTAGTTAGTAAAAACCTTGCTTTTGGATAGATGTTTACTAACTAAAAACTTATTTAAAAAAAATAAATAAATAAAAATATGCTATGTGCTTATTTAGAGCCCTATTCAATTGGCCAAATTGCAATTGAATGAGGGCCACAGATACTATCTTACAAGTGTAAAATAAAACAATGTCTGAGTGCACCTCCTTTCCCCTGTCTTTGGTGCTGACGCAGGTCCATTTTAGAGTTTTGCCCTTCTCATGCCCAGGGCATGTGTTAATCTTATCTTTGATTAAAGATATGAGAGGGTGAGTAGGGAAGGGTACTCAATCTCAGAAGCAGACATAAATGTGGTAGATAAGATACATTCTTAGCTTTTCTTTAAATCCTGGAATCCCTGAGAAAACAGAAGGATCAGAAGAAAGAAATGGCATGAAATTTAGGAATTTGCCTTTAAAGGGTTCATGAAAGTTTTTTGCAGCTAAAAAGTACAGACTGTAGCTGAACTGCATAAATATTATTTATTTAAAACAATGAGATTTATATATAGAAGTTTTTCAACAAAAAAAGTCCAAACAATGACCTCAGCATTTATGGTTGCTCCCCATACATTTCTTTTCAAGTGCTGAAATTAGAATGAGAAGTTCCTTAGAGCTTGTCTGTTAAACATGCTAAAAGTATTTTAATATTTTTTAAATATTTGCTTTAAAACAATGTATGCTGATTATGGCCCTCATTCAATTGCGATTTGGCCAATTGAATAGGGGTCTAAATAAGCACATAGCATATATTTTTTAAAGAAGTTTTTAGTTTGTGAAAACCTTGCTTTTGGATAGATGCTTACTAACTAAAAACTTCTTTAAAAAATATATGTTATGTGCTTATTTAGAGGCCTATTCAATTGGCCAAATTGCAATTGAATGAGGGCCTATGTGGGGAAGGTACATTTTGGGCTTCATTCAATTGTGATTTGGCCAATTGAATAGGGCTCTAATTAAGCACATAGCATTTTTTTTAAAATAGGTTTTTAGTTAGTGAAAACTTTGCTTTTGGATTGATGTTTAATAACTAAAAACATATTTAAAAAAATATGCTATGTGCTTATTTAGAGCCCTATTCAATTGGCCAAATTGCAATTGAATGAGGTCCTTTGTATTTAGAATATGCTTTATCTATGCATGTGTGCAGCCAGACTGATCAGTACCAAGTCACAACTGACTCAAGATATATTTACCTGACAATGGTCATTTTTTAAATGTAGTGGTGTAGACCTGTGGTGGGCATCTCGTACTATTGCTGCCTTATAAACTCTTTGTTCAAATGTCAGGGGGTGGTCCAGTTGAGCAACTTTAAAATACTTTTAATGTATGCATTTCGAATGCTTCTTCACATTTAAAATGATAGACAAACTAACAAACATGGGATGTCTTATAAGGTAGTAATGAGACTAAACAGGGCTACACATGATAGATAATAACTTAAAGTGTGATTTTCTCAACATTAAAACTTTTTATCCCTTATCAATTCTAGTTGTTGAAATAGCATGCTCTAGTGAATGCGGTCTGTGCCCTCAAGTTGGGTAACACCCCAACTTGAGGGCTTGAGGATCCCTTTATCTTCTGAGATCCAGACAAAAGGCCCTGGGAACTGAGAAGATCATCCCACCCCTCTCCACCCTAGGAATTTCCCTCCACCCTAGGTCTTTCCTCTATCTTCAGGCCAGAGCCCTCTGTTGAGGACAGGATCTTCGCTAAGGAGACAGCTGCTATCAGTCTGCCCTAGCTCAGACTCCTGGGGGAGCAGCTACCACCAACCCTGCCCAGATCCCTCCAAGGGGTCCCACAACCAAAAGGCCACATCCCTCAAGGACTAGCAAGATCCCTTGGTCTTCACGGGAGTGAAGAAAAAAAAAAGTGACAAAATAAGAAAATCATGTTCCAGTCCATAATCCATGCCGCAGTCTGTGCCCAAATCAAAAGTGTGTTAAATAGGGTCAGTCATTGGTGTCTACTCGGCCCCTGGCTAGAACAAGGTTTTCCCCGGTTACTTGACAGGCGTTGCGCCATTCACCTGCCATTTTGATCTTTGATCTTAGTCTCATTAGGTAAAGAACAACAATTAGAGATTATTATTTGTTTACAAATCAGATAGAATCATGAGTCAATGAGGAGAATATATTATGCTAAACATATCTTAAAAAAAGGTAAATATATCAGATAATTAGTTATTTAAAAAGTAGCTAAACGTTAAAACATTTTGATTTACCATAACTAAGAGCCTCATTCAATTGCGATTTGGCCAATTGAATAGGGCTCTATATAAACACAGAGCATATTTTTTTACAGAAGTTTTTAGTTAGTGAAATTCTATCCAAAAGCAATGTCTTCACTAACTAAAAACTTCCGTAAATGTGTTTACTGTGTGCTTATATAGAGCAATATTCAATTGGCCAAATCACAATTGAATGAGGCCCTAAGAAAGTAAGTAGTTTTCTTTAGCAAATCCTCTTCTCTATCACTCAAGAGCAAATATTTCTAACTTGAATGGGTAAATAATCTCTCAATACTATTGAGACGTCCCATGAAGTATGATTACATTTCTTATCCAAATTCTATATGCAGAGTTGATATTGGCTAATTTTTTTTATCACTGCTGCTATAGGCCCTCATTCAATTGCGATTTGGCCAATTGAATAGGGCTCCAAATAAGCACATAGCATATTTTTTTTACAGACGTTTTTAGTTAGTAGGCATCTATCCAAGAGCAAGGTCTTCACTAACTAAAAACTTCTGTAAAAAAATATGCTATGTGCTCATTTAGAGCCTTATTCAATTGGCCAAATAGCAATTGAATGAGGGCCATAGTGATTTAAAGGTAACTAGATGTTATGGTATATCTAATGTTAGTGGGAGTTGTTGGGACACCAAGGGCCTCATTCAAATGCGATTTGGCCAATTGAATAGGGCTCCAAATAAGCACATAGCATATTTTTTTTACAGACGTTTTTAGTTAGTAGGCATCTATCCAAGAGCAAGGTCTTCACTAACTAAAAACTTCTGTAAAAAAATATGCTATGTGCTCATTTAGAGCCTTATTCAATTGGCCAAATAGCAATTGAATGAGGGCCATAGTGATTTAAAGGTAACTAGATGTTATGGTATATCTAATGTTAGTGGGAGTTGTTGGGACACCAAGGGCCTCATTCAAATGCGATTTAGCCAATTGAATAGGGCTCTATATATGCACAGAGCATATTTTTTTTACAAAAGATTTTAGTTAGTGAAGACCTTGCTTTTGGATAGAAGTTCCCTAACTAAAAACATTGTAAAAAAAATGCTATGTGCTTTTATAGAGCCCTAGTCAATTGGCCAAATCGCAATTGAATGAGGCCCCAAATATTTTCCAGAGAGGTGTCAAGAAAAACCTTACTTTTACTTTAACCCAACATTAGCGATAGACTTTCCTCTATATTGGGTGGATTCTATCACACACTTCTAAACACAATGAGAAAATATTAATCTTAATAGATCCTGCTTGCAATCTAGTTACACCAGAGAGCGTCTGATATACCGTATATACTCGAGTATAAGCCGACCCGAGTATAAGCCGAGGCACCCATTTTACCTCAAAATACTGGGTAAAATGAGTGACTCGAGTATAAGCCGAGGGTGGGAAATGTGCTGCCCCCTGTGTCCCTCTTGTGCTCTCTCTCTCCCGTGTCTCTTCTCCCCTCTCCCTTCCCTGTGTCTCTTCCCCCTATCCCTTCCCAGTGTCTCTTCCCCCTTTCCCTTCCCAGTGTCTCTTCCCCCCATCTTTATCACCCTCCTCAACCCCCCTCCTCATTCTCAACCTCCCTCCTCAACCCTACTCCTCATCCTCATCCTCAACCTCCCTCCTCAACCCCCTCATCCTCAGCCCCCCCATCCTCAACCCCCCCTCCGCAACCCCCTCCTTAACCTCAACCCCCCTCCACATCCTCAACCCCCTCCTTAACCCCCCTCCTCATCCTCAACCCCCCTCCTCAACCAAATTACAATAGATTTTGCTAACTTATTTTGGTATTTTTTCATGCAAATTATTTTTTCATATACTAATAATTCTCTTCTATCATATGCATTCATAATCCAGGAAACGTACATATCCCTTTAAGTCAGAAGCAATACTGTGCTGATTCTGACTTGATAAAGAGAGTTATATCTGGATACACAGTGTTAAGACTGTAAACATCTAAAATTCTACCCTGGAGTGATAGTCCAGAGTGTGAGAAACTGCATCTTCCTCAAGTGGTGGACTATATGGTCTATACGCATGCTTGGTTCTCCTTGGCACAGAGCGTATTGCACCTGAAAATATGAGATTGATGATAAGTGTATTTAGTTTTCATTTTTTATCTTGTTAAAATATAAAACATTTGCTTTTAAATTTGCCCTTCTCTTGTCATCTTTTTTTTGCAGCTGCTGTGAAAAGTTTGAATAAAACTTGGACTGAACCACATAAAAAACTATTTGATATTTAATAATATATGTATTGGCACTTTTATAAAATCTTATTTATTTACTTTACTAAATATTATTAAGATATTAGTATTTGTTGGTCATAATACTTTGTCAGAAAATGTGGCAGTAGATTAGTACAATTTGTCATTAATACACATCCTAAGAAATTTTGCACTGGATTAATGCACGTTAATGTCATGATAGGAGGGAGTGTCGTAGTTGGTATAATAATTAGTGTATTAATGCTTTTTTTCACTGTAGTTCGAGTACTTGTCTGTCAAGTACGTACCAAGCTACCAATATTAGCAGCTGTGTAAGCCATAGATTTTCTAAAAAAGAGTCAGATTCAGATTCAAATTCAGATTTCCCATTTTTTAAATAAATATAGGTAGCCATTTTGTGTTGTATCATAACTGGATCACAAGGATGTGTATTTTGGCCATCAATAGAGGGAGAGGTGGGGAAGGAGGAAAGAGAGAGTCTGTATTGAGATGATTGGATAAGACTGAAATTGACACCACATCACTTCTCCATCACTGGCCCAGAAGCAGGAAGTTGTAATAATAGATACAACCACAGCTCTTCTTAAATGTTAACTCCTTTTGCTCACTCATAGTGGCCCTTTGAATAAAAAGTGGTCCCTTAGATACATTTAAATGTTTTACATATATTATTTAATTGCATGATAGAAAATTCAGTATCTTTTCAACAGCAGAAAATAGTTTTTTTTACATTTCGCTATAGCTTGAGAGGCAGGTTCTCTTTATGAGCATATGTAATTGAAGTTGTAACTGTTTTAATTGAATTCCTCTTTTATAAGCCTAATCCTGTTGGTACCTTTTCAGCTTTTGTTAAAAATGTAAACAGGCTTCACTATGTAAAGATATATTTACTACCTGAGTGCTCTTGCCAGCATTTCATTAAGGCGTTCAGACTTTCTGTCTCTTGTTACAATGTTTGTTTAATTAGTATGAGATTTTTTTTTGTCAGGGTTCCTATTCCTATACAAGGAAAAATATATATATTTTTGAAATCTTCGGGCCTCATTCAATTGCAATTTGGCCAATTGAATAGGGCTCTAAATAAGCACATAGCATATTTATTTTAAAGAAGTTTTTAGTTAGTGAAAACCTTGCTTTTGTATAGATGTTTACTAACTAAAAACTTCTTTAAAAAAATATGTTATGTGCTTATTTAGAGCCCTATTCAATTGGCCAAATTGCAATTGAATGAGGGCCTTTGAGTTTGACTAAGGCCATAATTAACTAGGGAAAAAGTCATAAATCTATTTTTTTATAAAAAAAATAAATACATTGTGTAATACCTCTTCTGGATCCTGGATAGATTTCTGGTACATAGTTAGAAGTTTTAAGTGTGAGAGGGGCGTATGCATTCCTGGAGAGCTGTGCTTCTAGGCCTTTGAGGGATTAGAGGTGTGGCGTCAATTGTAGTATTAATCAGTTATCTAACTATGCTTCAGCACTTCTCCCTGTTCCCTCATCCTCCCTCCACTGATAGCTACAAAAGCACAACTTTATAATTCGGATCTTAGGAAGTGATATATCACAGTACAAAATGGATTCTTGTACTCTTAAACAGAGTCTTCAATATTTCAGATTTTCCCCAAAAATGTATTTATGGCAATGGCTTACAGCTGGTAAAATGGTTAGTTTGCTAAATACTTGACAAACAAGTGTCTTTTTTCTTTAACTGCAGCATTCCTGTAATATATTTTTGTTGTCAAGGAGTCGTTAACCACTTTTAACTCTGTAGATAGAGGATGTTAGTAATTCTAATAAAATGTGCACTTGTTTTTAATGGCACAACTTACACGTCAGTTAAAGTAAGTAAACCAGGTTTGTAGAATTTATAGTGTTTTTATGGAATTATTTACGCAAGTAGTAACTTTTAACGATCAGTGAGGGTTGTAGCACTAATGAGCTTTTTCTGAAGTGCTGTTTAACATTAATGGACAACTGTAGATTTGGAAAAACTCACAAAGTCTACTTTAACATGGGTGCAGAACAAGCAATTAATTATGCTAATTTGATGTCAGAGATCCTTACCAGAAAATGGCACCAATTTACCAAAACTGTAAAGGTTAATAGTAAAGAAACCTGAACATTAATTGATCCAGGAAGTGAAGTAACTCTCCTTTCAGGCAAAATGATAAATCCTAGTGAAATAAAAACATCTAATAAAATAAGCATACAATGGTTGCATGGAACAATGAATCTCTATCCTACAAGTACAGCAACACTACAGGTACATGGGAAGAAGATGACAATCACTTCACCAGTGGTCATTAACCTGCCTTATCCTGTCTTGTGGCAGAGATTTTCCCAATTTTAGAGACATTCTTGAAATCAGCAAATTGTTCAGATCTTCTCTGTAATTAAACTAACGATAGCTAAGCTCTGGAAATCTAGCTTTGTACCACAAATGTCAACAATACTTGAGATAGTTGCAAAAAATAGGAAGAAAAAGATATTGCAAACTTAGAAATAACACTAATGCTTAAAAACAATTGGGTCATCTGGGATACTCATAATGTCCCTTTACCACTATAATCATGCAAGGAATGTGAAAATTGCCATAATGTATGTTTTTATGTTGTGGTTGAATGTACATTTGTGTTGTAATTTTTTTAAATTGTATTGTTATTTTGTATGAATAAAATATAAATAGATATTTTTTTTTTTTTAAATACAAAAAAAAACAAAAACAAATGTCAAACCATAGAACTTCCTGAGGAGAAAACCCAGACTACATAGGAATATGTCTGGTCACATCTGCCATGTTTTCAGTGACCTGTTCTCTTGACCCAGAAAGGCCTGTAAAAGTGGAGAGAGGAAAAGTCAAAAAGGTTGGTACAGAAATAAGGAGAAAAGTTTTTGAGAAGGCTTTAGCTGAAGAAACAAGAGACTCTGACAGAGAAGTGACCATGTCTCAAATTGCTGAAGAGTAAGATTTGATATTACAGATCTCTCTTCCGGTGAAGAGGCTTTGGATCAACTTCTGGTCCCTAAAACACAGCAAAGGAAAGTCCTAGACCAGCTCACCGAACCCTGTTTCAAAGACATCTAGTAAGTGCCAAAATATTGCGATGAAGTTTGAAACACTTTTAGTAGCTAGGTGTATATGCAGGAGTGGCTCAGTATTATGCATCCTGTACGGAATGCCAGATGACTGCACCACAATCTGAGCTGTGGGCCCCTTTGATACAATTATCAATAATCAGGAGGCTTTTGCAAGGATAGCTATGGATCTTGTGGGATCCATATAAAAATCAGCCAGAGGTCACCAGTTTATACTAGGAAAATTGGACTACACCAAATGTTTGTATCATCCATACTTGCTGCTGGCCCAGAGACTGAATGGGTGCGTTCTACTAATTTTTGTAATTTATTCAAGGGTAGAAGGGGCAGTGGGTTTTATTGATACATTGGTGGATTCAGATAGGATTTCTCTCCTATAGGCTCCATAGAAGTTTATAGATCCTCAGTATACTTATAGATCCTTGATACAATCCATCTATTAAATGGATTAAAATATCCCACCACTTATAAAATAGGTCTAGAAAATATGAATAAAGAAAGGACGGATGATGGTAATACTACTAGAGGGAGATAATAGTTCCAATAATCACAAAAAAAGATACGTAAGAGTAGATTAAATAAACTCTTAGGTAGATAATATATATGTCAAAGTAACTAGAGTAATGGCCAGCAGTGTAAATATTTACACTACAGGTCTAGGAAATATCCCTATGCTCCATTTCTGTCCAGTAACAATAATGTGGAAGAATAAAGGCAAGGTATCGCATTTTAGTTTCTTATTTGGATTTACTTTTTTAGAAATGTGGTTACAAATGTGCTGGAAACATCCATCCTGTCATAATATCTGTAGCCCAATTGTGTGAAATGACATAGTACTGACAGCTCAGATTTATTTGTTTATTGATCTCTGAGTAGCATGTAATGGCATATAGAAGATGTGAGTCATTCGAATAAAGAACTTACTTATTTCTCAGTGCAATATCTTATATGTCAATAAAAGTAAGTTAAAGTCAAATGGTGGAAGTTTAAAATGTATTTAAATTTGGCAAAAGTGATGGCAAATCAGAGGAACTAAAGCATGTTGTTTATAATTTGTTGCTGTAGTGGATGGCAAATATGATCAGAGTATTGTCAGGCCTGACTTATTCAAACTTTGTGTAAATTACTATAAGACTGAGTACTCTGAGTACTTCAAACATATGTGTCTCCTGAAGTGTTTGGAGATACCTTAGGTTTTTGCTAATATATACATTTTATGTGTGTACAATGCTCTATACCTTGTTGGTCTGAGGACCTGCTGTTTTTTTCCCCAATGCTTATGGGGACCAGCTGGGAAATTTAGAACAATTTTAACAGGGTGATCTTTCATGTTACATACTAAATTTTCATCTACATTTGCACTGATATAAATCTAATTAATTTTAAATGCTAATAATTAATTATTTTTTGCATTGTGTTAATATTGTTTTGACTTGAACTTATACCTGTATAGTGGTACAGAATATGTTAGAGCATTACAAATAAAGGAAAAATTAATGTAAAGTGACTGAGCAAATGTTAGCTTCAGTCTACTCTGTATTGGCACCTTTTACATCTGCACATTCGAGGCAAATAGCAACAATATGGTTTTCTGCATGGTTTTTGCATCTGTTCTGTGAATTTCTTTTTGACAGTAAAGGGTGTTTGTTTACCTGTGCAGTGATTATTGTGCTGGTATTTGGTACTGTCCATAATTCCATCTATCTTAACTAAGGCCCCAGTTCCAGCTGAAGAAAAACAGCCCCAAAGCATGATGCTGCCACCACCATGCTTCACTGTGGGTATGGTGTTCTTTTGGTGATGTGCAGTGTTGTTTTTGCGCCAAACATATCTTTTGGAATTATGGCCAAAAAGTTCAACCTTGGTTTCATCAGACCATAACACATTTTCCCACATGCTTTTGGGAGACTTCAGATGTGTTTTTGCAAAATGTAGCCTGGCTTGGATGTTTTTCTTTGTAAGAAAAGGCTTTCGACTTGCCACTCTACCCCATAGCCCAGACATATGAAGAATACAGGAGATTGTTGTCCCATGTACCACACAGCCAGTACTTGCCAGATATTCCTGCAGCTCCTTTAATGTTGCTGTAGGCCTCTTGGTAGCCTCCCAGACCAGTTTTCTTCTCGTCTTTTTATAAATTTTGGAGGGAGCTCCAGTTCTTGGTAATGTCACTGTTGTTCCATATTTTCTCCACTTGATGATGACTGTCTTCACTGTGTTCCATGGTATATCTAATGCCTTGGAAATTATTTTATACCCTTCTCCTGACTGATACCTTTTAACAATGAGTTTCCTCTGATGCTTTGGAAGCTCTCTGTGGACCATGGCTTTTGGAAAGACCAACTAGAGCAGCTGAACTTTATTTGGGGTTAATCAGAGGCACTTTTAATGATGGCAGGTGCATGCTGACTCCTATTTAACATAATTTGGAATGTGATTGCTTAATTCTGAACACAGCTACATCCCCAGTTATAAGAGGGTGTGCATACTTATGCAACCACATTATTTTTATTTCTTTTTTTCTTCCCTCCACCTAAAAGATTTCAGTTTGTTTTTCAATTGAGTTGTACAGTTTATAGGTCACATTAAAGGTGGAAAAAGTTCTGAAATGATTTATCTTTGTCTCATTTTTTTACAGCACAGAAACCTGACATTTTAACAGGGGTGTGTAGACCTTTTATATCGACTGTATATGCACTGTTGGAACTGATGATCCAGGGTCCATACCTCTGTGAAAGGTGTGAGCATGTTGCCTCCCTAGTAGCTCAAATTGGAGAACAGGAGAGGAAATTTGCAGCACTTAGTGATATTGCTCCTCTGGAAAGGGAGCTGGTGCTCACTGGGCCTAGCATGGAGGGTGGAGATGGGGCTAGTGAGGATGCCAAGGAAGATAGCTGGGTTACAGTTACAAGGGGAAGCAGGGGAGCCAGGAGGAGGAGGCAGGCCAGTTGTGAGTTGGCAAGCACAAACTGATTTGCCAGAGTGACTGAAACTGTTGGGGATGACCATTCAGGAATGGCAATGCCAGATAGAGCTGTTCCCTCTATCAGCCGGGAGAACAGTTCTACTGGACGAGAGAGATGGCAGAATAGGCAGAGCAACAGACAGATTTTGGTGGTAGGGGACTCTATTATTAGGAAGGTAGATAGATTGCTGTGTCACCCATATGCTAGCAATTGAACAGTTTGCTGCCTCTCGGGTTCGGCATGTTATGAATCAGGTAGGTAAATATTGGTAGGGGCTGGAAATGAACCGGTGGTACATAGTGGTACCAATGAGTAAGTAAGTGGAAGATGAAGTGTGTACAGAATTAGGAAATAAGCCTAAGGAAATGGCCTCAAAGACGGAGCTTACGGAGGTTAATAAGTGGCTAAAAAAGTGGTGCACTAAGGAGAGGTTTGGGTTTTTAGAGCACTAGGTTGACTTCTCACTTGGTACAATGTCTACAGCAGTGTTGGATTGCACCTTAATGAAGAGAGTGCTTGTGTGCTCGGTGAAAGGATAGTAGAACGGCTTGGGGCGTTTTTTAACTAGTAGGTAGCGGGGAGGGACAAGATGGAATAATGGGGTAGAAAGTGTAGAGGGGGTAAGGGATGAATTAACTATTCATAGGGGAGGAGATGGGGGTAGGGTTAGTATAGTCAATAGGGAGGTATTGCTGAGTAACTCAAATACAGTAGCAGGCACTTCAAAACTGCAGAGTCATAGCAACATAAGGTGTATGCTTGCCAATGCCAGAAACTTGTCAGGAAAAATGAGTGAGCTAGAATTATTAGCAGTAAATGAGAAATGGAACTTAATATGCATTACTGAAACATGTTGGGATGACTTTAATGACTGGACTCCTAATTTGGATGCTTATAACCTATTTAGGAAAGATTGGGGCAATGGTAAAAGAGAAGGAGGGATGTGTCTGTATGTTAAACCTGAATTTAAGCTTATAGTTAGAGAAGATAATTATAGTGGAACTAGAGATAATGTTAAATAGTTGTGGGTTGAGTTAAATAGCGGAGAAACAAACTCTAAAAGAATATTGATAGGAATATGCTATAAACCCCCAAATATAATTGAAAGTGAGGAACTGCAATTATTGTTACATAGTCTCATTTGAGATTGAATTTTAAAAACAAAACTATAAGGGGCCAACAAAAACTCTTAATTTTAAAAGGGTAAATTTTAATGATCTAACGACAGCTGAAATATGACTAGACTGGGACAAAGAACTGACAGGTAAAATACTGAACATAAATGGAGAAGATTCCAACCCTTACTAAATATACATAATTATCATCATATACCATGTGTGAATAAAAGTAAAAGGAGTAAATCACATCCAATGTGGCTTAACAGTGATTTACATAACAAGATACAGAGTAAAAAACAGGCATTTAAATTAAACAACAAAGAGGGGACAGAGATTGTTTTACATGAGTACAAAGAAATCAACAAGCCTTGCAAGGACTATTAGACTGGCTAAAAAAGAAAATGACAAGTTTGTTGCAAAGGAGAGTAAGACTAACCTTAAAATGTTTTTTTTTTTATATATATATTAATGAGAAGAAGGCCAGGAAGGAAGCAATAGGAACAATGCAATGTGAAAATTCCTGACTGCTAAAAAATGACCAGGAAAAGGCAAATGAGCTATATAGGTTCTTTTTTTCGGTATACACAAAGGAGCTACCAGTGGTTGGGACACTGCAACAAAATGGGACTACACTACCTTCACCAAATAATTGGTTAAACGCAGGAAGAAATCCAAAAGAGGGAAAAAATAAATGTCAATAAAGCCCCAGGTCCTGGTGGAATACATCCAAGGGTACTGAGGGAACTGGGCTTTGCAATAGCCAAACCATTACATATTATTTTTCAAGATTCACTCACCCCAGGGTTGCTACCAAATGACTAGAGAAAAGCAGAGGTGATACCTATATTTAAAAAAGGAGCAAGAGCAAAGCCAGGGAATTATAGACAAGTGAGCCTCATTTCTGTAGTGGGAAAGCTTTTAGAAGGGTTAATAAAGGATAATATGCAAGAATATGTCTATCTGAACAGGATTATAAGTAGGAGTCATCACGGATTTATAAGGGATAGGTCATGTCAAGCAAATCTAAATAGTTTCTATGAGGATGTTATTAGGAACTTGGACTAAGGCAACTCAGTGGATGTAGTCTTTTTGGTTTTGCAAAGGCTTTTGATACAGTGCCACACAGAAGACTATTGTGCAAACTGAGGGATACAGGAATTGCAGTAAATAACTGCTAATGGATTGAGAGCTGGCTAAAAGACAGGAAGCAAAGGGTTGTTGTAAATAGAACATACGCAGATTGGACTAATGTGATAAGGAGGGTTCCTCAGGGTTCAGTATTAGGTCCTCTCCTTTTTAACATATTTATGACATAGAGGTAGGACCGAAAAGTGTGGTCTCCATTTTTACTTATGACACTTAGTTGTACACGGTAATTAGAGGGTCATTTACCTCCCGTTAAGTGCTCTTCATGGTGTGAAAGGGCACATGATTATATGTTCTATTTTATTATTTTTCACTATATATTGCTAAAATATCTATCTGAAGTTAACACACTACTCTCTCTAGTTAACCCCTATGAGTTGGGGTATCCCACCAGGACCCGTCAACCCCCCTCACCCCTTTTGCTATGGGATCGGGGACACATTAACATGATAGCTAGCATTAACACCTATACTATGGGGGTCCCTATGAACCCCTATGTTATTCTATACCAGTGGTTCCCAAACCTCTCTTCAAGACCCACCGGACAGGCCATGTTTTAGGTGGTGTCCCGAAATAACTGTGCAAGCCGACAAAACAGCAACTTTATTAAAGCGTGCAGGACTAAAGTGCGCATGCGACAAATCCTCGCGAACAAAAGCGAGCAGGATGGATGAATGGCAGGATGGATGGATGGCAGGATGGATGGCTGGATGGCAGGATGGATGGATTGATGGCAGGATGGATGGCCGCCATTATACATATTACAAGAGACTGTACTCAAGGCTAGTTTCCCATTGTTTAAAAATAATACCCCACTTTTGTTGACGCCAAATAAAGATGCTGTAAGAAATGAGAGCATTATTCATGATGTGAGCTAATCTTAGTTCAAGCTGTAACCAAGTTTGTATTAAGCACCACAGCTAAAGCACTAGGTGCCACTGTAGCTGATTTAGAAATCTGAATGGTGCAACTGGAATTATTTTTAGTAGTTTAAGCAAAATAAATATGACCTAGATAACTCCTAGACCTAGATAGCCAGGAAAAAAAGCAACAGAGGAAGATATATTTTCAGAGTTCTTCAATATCTTATCAAAAGTAACTGGTATTTACAATTTTTCTTCCGTGGACATCTGTCGCCCTATGGCCAATAACCTTGTAATATTATAATCAGCAAAGAGGGAAATACCTTGTGCAGAACATCTATGAGACCCTGCAGTCAAGGCTTTGTTTGAGCCTGGTTTCCATTCAGGATACCATGATGATAGGTTACCTGCAAATCATGGATAGTACAAACCACAGAAACAAACAGAGCAGATGGAAGAGCTTGCACTATTATCTACTATCTAACTTCAGTGTTATTTTCCATGAACGCTTGAACTTGGATACACTGAGGAGATTTCTCTATACCAACTTGCTTAGAAGAAAGAGATGCAGATGAATACCTAAACTTGACTACAGCTGCATTATAAGAGATGTGCATGCTATCAGCATGCTTACCATATCACTCCATCTGACAAGCAAGCAGCTGACAGTCTGGAGACTTCTATGTTTGCTAAAGTTAGATCTTTCTAATGGCTTCAATGAATATTGACATATGACACTGCAAACCCATTTACACATAAACTGTGATTAATAAATCATCCTGCAGCTTTTTGTTTCCTTGTTTGAAAAACAAGTGTTACAATTACACGAAGAACAGTAGAATGATGGTGTTAATGACATTATTCCTGCTACTAGTCTCAGCCTCCCATGAAAGTAGCTGTAAATTCACAGAAAATCATATTAGGTGTTTCACACTTTCATTAATGAAGCCTACTTATGCCTTTTTACTTTAAATAAATGCTTTTATTAGCTAAGAAGGGGTATTTGGGTTTATCCCCTCCACCAAACCAACACTTTAGGTGCATTTCCTCTTTAAAAGGGGAGTCACTTTATCTTTTGCAGTATCAGGAGAGAGGAACAAATTATTAGGTAATCATTTGATAGTAACACCGCAGTATAGGCTATAGTGGTTCCTGAGGAGAAGTATGGGAACCACTGTAATATTACTACTGGGGTCCCTATGAACTCACATAGCAACTAACATTATAGCCTATATCATGGGGCTCCCTATGGACCCCTGTACTAAAATATACTATTACCATGGTACCTAAACTTTTTTGGCACCACATCTACTAGAAAAGGGGTCCTTATGGATCCCCATACACCCTATGCCCCCAGAAGGACCACTATAGTCTCTAACCAAACCCCATTAAACACATGGAATCATTAATCAAAAAAAGAATAACATAAAAGTAAAAACACAAAAAAATAATAAAATTAAAATATACAATAAAAAACTAAATAGATTAAAAAAAGTTAAGCCTATAGTGGAGAAATTATACTTATTTACCCTTTGATGACTTATCAGCAATGATCTGCAATGCCCTGGTCCTCACAAGTGGGTGCATCAATGTCTCTAGAAGACATTGCTCCTCTTCTTTGTTGCTTGAAGATTTTTGATCCTCAACTTCGGCCCACAGAAAGTAAGTTCCCCTAAAAAATGCATTGTTGTGAACTTAATTAATGGTGCTCCTCCTCCGAGGAACTCCCAAGGCAACTAACTGCTTTCTGACAGCACCCTCACCTTATATACTATTTTTATGGCTTCTGATTAGCTCAATTATTTGTCCATCATATCTGAATTGCTCCCACCATGTTTCTGATTGATTAATAGACTAACCATTCACAATTCCTGGATAGAAATATATGTATTTTGATTGATTAGCCTTTATCCAATTAGAGAGCTCTGTGTTTCATTATTCTGATTGTTTGAAATGATAGCCAATCAGAATAGAGCTTAATTTTAATGGGAACCTTTGTTGATTAGCGATTAAAAGAGTCAGGTATAGACAATATTGTTAAGCATCACAGATAGAAAAAAGCAAGATAAATTGGGTTTTCTCAGAGTAAAGAAATCCAGAGTACAGAAATCCACTTTGTGATAAATCATTTCCTCAAAGATAAATATGTATTTTGGCTATCTTGAGCTTTTGCTAAGATAATTTAATAAGATTGAAACTGACAGCACACCACTTCCTCCTCACTGGCCTAGAAGCAAACTCCTTGCTTCCAAAAATGCAGCCATATCTCTCCAGATATGTATTACACACACACACACATACAACTTCCACATATATTTTTACTGATTAAAAACTAGCTGTATTACTTTTTTTCTGCTTAATTATGTTGTAAATTGTTTTACAACTTTTTTTTTCATTGTGCTGTGGTCCTTTAGCTAGATAATACTAAGATATTGATGTATTGATGCTTTAGAGCTAAATAAATAACGTTTTAAAAAAAGAAGGGCATTTGGGAAGCTGAAAGGAGCAGAAGGATTTTCATTGAAAAGAAGGACGATCCATCCAAAAGAGGTCCAATGGACTGGGAATATACTTCGACCAAATTCACTAGAATAAACATTTATCAATTTCCCACATGTTTCTAGTCCTCAGAATTCTTTTTCACCTTGCATGGAAACTTGGAACTTCAATGCAGAGAAATACATTTTCTTATTATGGAATGATGTAAACAATCTCCCTACATGTCAAAGTACAGGTTTCTATATAGTAGACTAGTATTCAATAAACAAAAAACCACCCGTAAGTGACACAATTGACAATGCTGAAACCAGCAAAAGCAGAAACATCTGATCTTACAGGCTGTATTTAATTGTATTACATAGAAATATAGATTTAACAGTAGGCAAATACCAAGGAGCCACATATAGTCTGCCTATTCTATCTACCTAAACATATGTCTTATTTAAAGAGGCATGAAAAGCTTCCTGTTTTTAATGTTAAAATATTGTACTAGTATCTTCATATCTAAACATAATTTTATTAACAAGTGCTTAAAAGCTCTGTTTTTACTCACTGAAACCATACAAACAGCCCATACAAATGTCTGCCTCTTGTAACTTATGTTATAATAATAATTGTACCAACCAATCACAGATTGTCTTTCTGTAGCATCTCCATAACATGCGGTTGAGAGAAAATCTGTCATTAGCTAGTACAATGTCAATAGAAACATGAGCATGAGCTACAGGAGTGAGACCTTTTTAAGGACCACCACACAATAAAAAAAAATATTTGAGAACTTTTAGTCTGACTCAGAGCATAATTAAGAAAAAAAGTCATACAGCTAGAATTTAATTAGAAACACATATATTTTAATACCTCTGCAGGACCTCAGAGAGATCCATGATACATTGTGGAAGTTGTGTATGAGAGAGAGGCAGTCCCGGAGAGATAATATTGCAGTGAATGATGCAAGGTGTTTGCTTATAGACCTGTGAGAAGGAAGGAGTGTTGTACTTATTTTAATCTTATCCAATTATTTTTACCATGGTTCTTTGTTCCTTCGTTCCCCACTCCTTACTTCACTGAAAACAAACCTTTTTGAATGAGCTCTGAGGAAGTGATGCAATAATGGATCCTGTACATTAACATTAAACTCATGTGTGTTTTAAAGTTTAATAGAAATTATAAATCTAATGTTATCATGATATTTTCTTTATAATAAACCTAAGAGTTCATATAAAATACTATTTATATGTATATATACATGGGTAATGTGATTACATCTAATATACCGTACTTTTCATTATATGTGTTTAAAGTAAACTCTTGAGATTGTTATAATGGATATGATTGGTCTAATATAACTTTTTTAGAAAATGTCTTGATAAATAATGCTTTAAGCCTATGCCTTACACAGCTGGCAAACAAGTGTCTTTATTCTTGAACTGCAGTGGGCCTTTACATTCATTCACTTAAATGTGAATCCACCTCCTTCACTGGAGGCTGTTAAATTTATCTACTACACTTTCTTTAAAGTAGTACTTACACTGCAAATTGTTATTTTCACTCTTATCTCTTCATACTGCCTTTTCCTAGTTTTATATTGTTTTAATGTGCGTGAAAGACCATCTTGAATTCAGAATATATTTTTAAAACAGAAGGATTATATTAATTCTAAGTCTTTATACCATAAACGGGTGCTTTACTTCACTTAATGTATGAACTCAATGTTAATTGATGAAATCTAATAAACACATTTCACAGTGAATAGAACATTTACTACATTTTTTAAATACTCCATCACTTTCTTTGCTGGATTTTTTGTTTGTATAAGAGCATTATGTAGAGTCAGATGTTAAAACTAGTTGTTCTGTCTTTCAGTCAGTTTAAGAAGCAGTTCAAACAAAGATGTAGGTTTTCTTGTATCAGCATGGTACATTGTAATTGCAAGGCAAGACCCAACATGACAAAAAGAGGTCACTTGTAAAGAACTCTGTATTATTATAACATCATGAGTCAGTGTATTTCAAAGCAATATGTAGAAACTTAGAAGCTGACAATAGATAACAATTACTTGGCCCACCTAGTTTGTGCTTTTTTTACCTGGTTTGAAGACTCACTTCACAATCTAAACTTGAAATTCTATGGAATTAACACCCATGTCCAAAAAACAGCAGTTTAGAAATTATATACATAAATTTTCAAGAGAAAGAAGAAGACGTTTTTTTCTCTTCATGTCATGTACAAAATAAAATATGTAAAATTATATATATATTCACCTAATTTTATTAAAATATGTAATAGTATATATATTCACCTAATTGTAATTCTATAGAATAATACATAAACAGAAAAATAGTTACATAGTTACATAGTTACATAGGGGCTCATTCAAGGGCGATTTGGCCAATTGAATAAGGCTCTAAATAAGCACATAACATATTTTTTAAAAGAAGTTTTTATTTAGTGAAAACCTTGCTTTTGGATAGATGTTTACTAACTAAAAACTTCTTTAAAAAAATATGTTATGTGCTTATTTAGAGCCTTATTCAATTGGCCACATCGCAATTGAATGAGGGCCATAGTATTTAAGGTTGAAAAAAGACTTTCAGTCCATCAAGTTCAACCTTTTAAGATCTCCTCTGATGTGCAATATGCGGATTAACTATTAATTAATTAGTTGCATAAAAGAAAAAAAACAATCCTCCTGATCCCAGACACCGATGACTTCTCCCTGGATCAATACTGCCTCTCTAACTATCCATGATAACCCTTAATTCCCTTTTTAATTAGAAATAAATCCAGTCCCCTTTTAAAGTTATCTATTGAATCCGCTGTCACCACCTCCTCTGGTAGAGAATTCCACAGATTAACCACCCTTACTGTGAAGAACCCTTTTCTTTCTTTAAGGTGGAATCTTTTTACTTCTAACCTCAAGGGATGTCCTCTTGTCAGTTGAAAACCTCTTGGCACAAAAAGCTCCCTTGACAAATCTTTATACTGACCCTTGATGTATTTATATAAGGTAATCATATCTCCTCTTATCCTCTTAGACGCCTTTTTTCTAGAGAAAATAAGTTTATTTGGTTAGTCTTTCTTCATAACTTAGCCCCTCCATTCCCCTTATTAGTTTTGTTGCCCTCCTCTGTACCTTTTCCAGCTCTAAAATGTACTTTTTATGAAGTGGTGCCCAAAATTGTACTCCATATTCCAAATGAGGGCGTACTAGAGATTTGTATAGTGGCAGAATTATATTTGCTTCCCTGGCTTCTATACCCTTCTTAATACATGCTAATATTTTATTTGCCTTTGCAGCTGCTGCTTGGTTTTGAGCACTGTTACCTAGGTGGTTGTCCACAAACACTCCCAAATCCCTTTCAATATCTAATACACCTAGATTTGCTCCATTAAGATTATAAATTGCATGGCTATTTTTCCTTCCCAGATGCATAACTTTACATTTATTCGTATTAAATTTCATCTGCCATTTAGATGCCCATTCCTCAATTTTATGTAAATCCCTTTGGAGGGAAAACACGTCACTATCTGATTTAATTACCTTGCACAACTTCGTGTCATCAGCGAAAATGGAGACACCACACTCCAATCCTACATCTAAGTCATTAATAAATATGTTAAAAAGGAGAGGACCTAATACTGAACCCTGAGGAACCCCACTTACCACATTAGTCCAATCGGAGTATGTTCCATTTACAACAACCCTTTGCTTCCTGTCTTTTAGCCAGCTCTCAATCCATGAGCAGATATTTACTGCAACTCCTGTATCTCTTAGTTTGCACAATAGTCTCCCATGTGGCACTGTATCAAAAGCCTTTGCAAAATCCAAAAAGACTACATCCACTGAGTTGCCTTGATCCAGGTTCCTACTATCCTCCTCATAGAAACTAATTAGATTTGTTTGACATGACCTATCCCTCATAAATCCATGTTGACTCCTACTTATAATCCTGTTCAAATAGACATATTCTTGTATATTATCCCTTATTAACCCTTCTAAAAGCTTCCCCACTACAGAATTGAGGCTCACTTGTCTATAATTCCCCGGATTTGCTCTTGCTCCCTTTTTAAATATAGGTATCACATCTGCTTTTCTCCAGTCATCTGGTAGAGACCCTGTGTTGAGTGAATATTGAAAAATTAAATATAATGGTTTGGCTATTACAGAACCCAGTTCCCTTAGTACCCTTGGATGTATTCCATCAGGACCCGGGGCTTTATTAACATTTATTTTTTCCAACCTCTTTTGGATTACTTCCTGTGTTAACCAATAATTTGGCAAAGGTAGTGTAGCCCCATTATGTTGCTGTGTCCCAACCACTGGTACCTCCCTTGTGTATACCGAAGAAAAGAACCTATTTAGCTCATCTGCCTTTTCTTGGTCACTAATTATCAGACGGCCTGTGTCACATTGTAATGTTCCTATAGCTTCCTTCCTCGTCTTCTTCCCATTAATATACTTAAAAAATATTTTAGGGTTAGTCTTACTCTCTTTTGCAATTAATTTTTAATTTTCTATTTTAGCCAGTCTAATCGTCCTTTTGCAAGCCTTGTTGATTTCCATGTATTCCTGTAAAGCAGTCTCTGTCCCCTCTTGTTTGTATAATTTAACTGCTTGTTTTTTACTCCGTATCTTGATCTTTAAATCATTGTTAAGCCACATTGGATGGGATTTACTCCTTTTACTTTTATTCCCACACGGTATATGCCGATGTGTATGTATATTTAGTAAAGATTTAAATGTTATCCATTTATGTTCAGTATTTTTACCTGCCAGTTCTCTGTCCCAGTCTATACTTTGTATTGCTGCCCTTAGACCGTTAAAATCTTCCCTTTTAAAATTAAGAGTTTTCGTAATTCAATCTCAAACGAGACTGTGTTGTATCCTTTAGTATTGTATGTACAATACAATACAGCAGTATTGTATATAGTAATAGTACATTCAAGGATATTTTTATTTTTGCATTGTCAAAAAGTCAGTTACTAGACCCAATTAAGCAAAATAAATATAAAGCACTACATAAATATGAAATAAAAATGGCGTCCATTTAACAATGTCCCAGTTGGTGAACACAAGCAAGCTTTCCAAAACAATACACTAAAATATTAAAACATTTTAACAATTAAAACATAGCAAATGTCAGCACCAGTACGAACACACATTTTTGTTATTGAAATTTGCTATGGGATCAAGTTTGTAGGTTATTCCACAATTATATTATGATGCAAGATCATATACTTGAAACAGGGGTTACAGCTAGACAACATTTAGTAGTTTAAAAAAGAAAAGTAAATTATTAATGGTATATTGGTCATCAAATAAAAACACAGTATTTCAGAGTTTCAGGTCTGTGTTGTGAACCTGTTTTCAATTCCAAGCCCTGTGTAAATCCTTAGAAGAGATGCATGCACTACAAGCTAACAATAGTGTACATTTTCTAAGGGCCTCCTTCAATTGTGATTTTGCCAATTGAATAGGCCTCTAAATAAGCACATATCATATTTGTTTTTAAATAAGTTTTTAGTTAGTGAACTTCTATCCAAAAGCAACGTCTTTACTAACTAATAACTTCTTTAAAAAAGTATGCTATCTGCTTATTTAGAGCCCTATTCAATTGGCCAAATTGCAATTGAATGAGGCCCTAAGTTTGTAATGGTAGTTAGACCTGATACTCATATTGCGGTGACTCTTCTCACCTTGCTCCCAATTTTGCATTTGTTAATGGAGCTATACATGCAATTCCACTCACTGGATTCACTAAACTACACTCATTCTATTAATGGCCGTAGGAGCTGCATGGCCGCAAGGGATGGCCGCAAGCTACTTAGATATTCTATTCCCTTGTGACCGAGGGCTCCGGCCGGCTTGTGGCCGGCGCCCTGTTATCCCTTGTGGCCACCTCCGCCGCAGGGAAAGCCTTTGATCCCACGCGGCCGCAAGTGATTTGGCATATGGAACCACCTATCCCTATTCAAATATTCCGGCCAGCCCTCGGCCAAGCCCGCAAAACGGCCCAAAATCGTTGCAGCTTACTTGTACCCTGGAGCAGCCGCAAGGGCTGTGAAGCCCTTGCGGCTGCTTCCATTAACCCCCCTGCTGGCTGCAGGGGACCCGATCGTGACCCGATCGTGACCCCTGCAGTGTCGCCACAGTGTCCCCACATCACCCCTATAATGCAGGGGTCCGCATAGGTGCACACATTAACCCTATAATGCAGGGGTCGGAATGGGATCCCCGGAAGGGTGCACACATTAACCCTATTATGCAGGGGTCCTATCAGGAACACTGCAGGGTGCACACATTAACCCTGTAATGTGCACACATTAACCCTTGCAACAGGGGTCTGATCGGGACCTCTGCAGGCTCCCCACATTAACCCCTTCCCTTGCTGCAGAGGGTCCGATTGTTACCGATCGCGAGCCTAGCAGTGTCTACAGGATTTCACATTTCCCGCCGCTGGCTTGAATTCAAAATTCAAGCCGGGGGAATTGCGAGGTTTGAATAACCCTCTGCGGGTCCTTAATGGGCCCATGGCACACTAATGGTTACCCCAAGACACAGGGGTACTATAAGTACCCTCCCCGGCACTTAAAATTAACGCCATCACTCACGGGGGTCAATATAGACTCCCATGAGACTAAAATGAACCCCCTCAGTCCAATAGGGGTCTATATATTAACCCCCTCGGTTAACCCTACAAGTACCATGAGAGTCATCCAGGACCCTCATGACAAAGTATAAACACTACACTACACTATTAAACCTAACTATACCCTGTTTAACCCTAACTTTACCTATCTAACCTATGTAGGCCTATCTGATCCTAACTGGGCCTATCTAACCCTAAATGGGCCTATTTAACCCCTTCTAGCCATATTTAACCCCATCACTTATGGGGGTCTAAACAGACTCCCATAAGCCTCTATCTAACCCCATCACTTATGGGGTCCATACAGACCCCCGTAAGCCTATATTTAACCCAATTAGTCCCATAAGGGTCTATGAAGACCCTCATAGGACAATGAGAACCCTATAATTAACCCCAAAAGTGCCATGAGTGTCCTCCAGGACCCTCATGACACTAAGTAGAAACACTACACTATTCTCCCCCAATAAACCACTAAATCTAAACTAACCTCCATCTACCCTAATCTATTAAACACTACCTACCCCCTATTAACCCCCACCTCACTAATTACAAAAAATAAAAAAAAACTATGTTACCAAAAATAAAAAAACTGTGTCACCAAAAATAAAAAAAAGTACATTACAACACCCCTGCTACAAAAAATAGTAAAAGGACATTACAAACCCCAACCCAATACAAAAAAAGACTTTACAAACCCACACTTCAAAAAATAAAAAAGACATTACAACCCCCCCACTAAAAAAAATAAAAACAAATTACACACCTGCAAAGAAAGGCATACACAAATATACATAACATTACAGTAACAAATATATTATTAATATACCCTTAACTACAATACATTAGCCCCTATCTATACATGACTCCCTATCTATACCACACAACCCCCTATCAAAAATTACCCCTATCTAGACAACAGCCCCCCTATCTATACATAACCCCCTATCTATACATTACCCCATCTATAATTAACCCCATATATATATATATATATATATATATATACATTACCCCCTATCTTTACATTACCCCCTATCTATACATAACCCAGTATATATATATATATATATTACCCCCTATCTATACATTACCCTCTAGAATAAATGTAAACACTAAATCGAAGCTAAAATAGAATAATTTAGGTCACTTACCTTTGCAGATGTCCCTTCAGGAAAAAAGGAAACCCCTAGGAAAAAAAGAAAACAAATTAGTACAAGACACTACATATAACAAATACACATTGTAAATACAGTATTAAACTCACCTTTCCAGCATTACCCTGTCCCTCTTCCTCTGTTCCATGGATCGGCCCCTGGAAAAAAGATATATAACATTAATACAACATATACACAAATACACACAAATCATTATGAACATTACACATAAAATACATTAAACTTACCTGTCCGCGATGTCCCCGGCCTTGTAAAAAAAACGGAATGGCACCTTCGGATTGCCTGAAATGGCTGTCAATCAAATTTCAGCCAATCAGAAGTTGCCAAGGATTGAGCCAATCAGAATGGGATACAACCCTATATTCCATCCTGATTGGCTTATGGAGCTGTCAGTCATTTTTGAACCAATCAGAAGGCACTATTGCATCTGCGCCTTCTGATTGGCTACAATCTGATTGACAGTGAAAATAGCCAATCAGAAAGCACTATTCCCTTCAGCTAATCAGGATGAAATACACCCAGTGGGGGTGTATCCCATTGTGATTGTCTCCAAGCATCTGCACCTTCTGATTGGCTGTTGTCACTGTCAATCAGATAGTAGCCAATGCCTTCAGCCAATCACCCTGTGGGGGTGTATTCCATTCTGATTGGCTGAAGGCAATAGTGCCTTCTGATTGGTTAAAAAATGATTGACAGCTCCTTAAGCCATTCATGATGAAATATAGGGGTGTATCCCATTCAGATTGGTGACTCACACCTCACACCTTGGTGACTTCTGATTGACTGAAATCTGATTAACAGACATTTCAGCCAATCAGAAGACGCCATTCCATTTTTTTTACCGGAAGAATGCCTAGAAGCCTAATTAGCATCGGGTAGCTCTTTTTTTTTTGTTCCTTTTTTTTTAGAGCGTGCATTTTTGAAGTCCCCAGCCAGGGCAGAAGATGACATTGCCGGGGACATCGCGGACAGGTACGTTTAATGTATTTTATGTGTAATGTTCATCATGTTTTGTGTTTATGTGTATGTGTTATACTAATATTATGTATCTTTTTTCCAGGGGCTTATCTGGGGAACAGAAGAAGATGGACGGGGACATGCTGGACAGGGGAGTTTAATACTGTAATTACAATGTTTATTTGGTATATGTAGTGTTTTGTACCAACTAGATTCCTTTTTTCCTGAAGGGACATCTGGGGTAATGTATAGATAGGGGGTTATGTATAGATAGGGTGTTATTATAGATAGGGGGTTATGTTCTCTAGATAGAGAGTAATGTTGTCTAGATAGGGGGTAATGTATTATAGGGGGTTATATGTGTTGTAGTTAGGGGTATATTTATAATGCATTTTTTACTGTAATCTTATGTATATTTGTGTATGCTTAGAGGGGGGTTAGTTTAGATTTAGATGTTTATTGGGGGGATAGTGTAGTGTAGTGTTTGTACTTAGTGTCATGAGGGTCCTGGAGGGCCCTCATGGCACTTATTGGATTAATTATAAGGTTCTCATTGTCCTATGAGCGTCTTCATCGACCCTTATGAGACTGATTGGGTTCAACAGAGGCTTACGGGGGACTGTATGGACCCCATGAGTGATGGGTTAGATGGAGGCTTATGGGGATCTGTATAGACCCCCATAAGTGATGGGGTTAGATTGAGGCTTATGAGGGTCTGTATAGACTTCCATAAGTGATGGGTTAGATGGAGGTTTTTGGGGGTCTGTATAGACCCCCATAAGTGATTGGGTTAGATGGAGGCTTATGATGGTCTGTATAGACCCCCATAAGTGATGGGTTAGATGGAGGCTTATGGGGATCTGTATAGATCCCCATAAGTGATGGGGTTAGATGGAGGCATATGGGGGGCTTGAGGGTAACCGTGGGCCCCTTGATGACCTTTAAGGTCCTTTCAGGACCCACGCGGGCGCTGCAAGAGTTAATGTTGGGACCCTTCGGGGATCCTGATGGGGACCCCGCAGCATGGGGAGTTAATGTTAGTTGTCGCGTCTTGTGGTAATCATTAGTGTGCAGCGGCCCCTTTAAGGAGCCGCAGCGGGAGATTTGAATTCAAGCCTGTACTCGGATGGGCTTGGATATCTTCAGGGGTTAATAGATATTCAATGCAGCACTGTACAGCGCTGTAATTGATAGGGGACACATTGGGGGACACAAGGATGAGATGTAGTAAATTGGCTGGCTGGCACATCGCTGTTAGCCAATACTGTCAGTTGTGGCCACAAGTCCGCCGGGCTTGGAGAACGGGTTACTGCGTTGGGGGCTTGGATGACCTCCAAGGCAGCAACCCGATCTCCAAGCCCGGCGGACTGCGGCCACAAATGAAAGTATTTGCTAGCGGCGATGTGCCAGCTAGCCAATTTACTACATGTCATTATCATGTCCCCCAATGTGTCCCCTATCAATTACAGAACTGTACAGTGCTGCATTGAATTTATATTTGAGTTTTTAGTTTGGCGGGCTTGCACTCTGATCTGCGGGCTAATGCCTGCGATCAGGTCCAAGCCCGCCAAACTTAACGGCATGGCTTGCGATCGGCTGTAGGAAGGGGTGTGCTGTGGCCCCTTTCATTTGAATAGCAACGTAGACATAGGGCTACGAGGGGCTGCAGCACCCTCGTAAGGAAACGCAGCTTTGCGGCCATTAATAGAATGAGGCCCATAG
This sequence comes from Discoglossus pictus, assembly GCA_027410445.1. Classification (NCBI taxonomy): domain Eukaryota; kingdom Metazoa; phylum Chordata; class Amphibia; order Anura; family Alytidae; genus Discoglossus; species Discoglossus pictus. Next base: position 147,729,350 of record CM050165.1, read on the forward strand.
TTCATAGTCTGTCTTCCAGCTAATTCCAGCAAGTTGCCAGCTATTGGACTAATGTTAAACTCATCTGTGTTTTACAGTTTAATGGAAATTATACATTTAATGTTATTACCCTGTTTTTATTATAAGAAATCTAAGAGTTAATATAAAACAATGTTTGTATACATGGGTAATGCGACATGTAATATACTTTTCATTATATTAATTCAAAGTAAAATCTTGTGATTTCTTTAATGGATATGATCAGTCTAATACAATGACATCCAGTACCAACATGAATTGATTAGTGTGTGTCTTTAAATCTGTATGAACATGTCTCTTCATGCATAAACAGTTCTGCACAACAGATAATACAAACCCAGATTGTTATGTGAATGGAGCATATTATTCACATGAATTTAGCAAACCATGTTATAATCTATAATAATATAGAGCAATATTAATAATAAAGAACAAATACAAGGGTCAAATGCACAATATTGTAATTTTAACTACTGTTTGAGATCAGTATGTTTATAGGTAGTCATCGCAAGAACTACTTAAGATGAAGGAGAAATAAAAATGTGTTGTATGAATTCAAACTTATATTTATTTTTAGCATTTTTTACAGTTAGCATACACAACTATTATATTAACACTTGCCGTATTGTTTAGGGTCACAGTTTCTGGTCCTGTGGAAATTTGTGAATGTCAAAATAAAAAACAACAAACACAGTTAAAAGGAAGAAGAAAGAATAATGTGAGTTGTACATTGGTTTAAGAAAATAGAATGGTGAGACCGACAGCATTAGTGGTTCTCCCTATAATGCCATCTAGAGTTGTATCACATATATAGTTGTGAGCATACGAGTTGTTGCTAACGCTTGCGGGCTCGCACAACGAGCCGCGGCCCTCGCAAAGCGAGGGTCGCAGTTGCTGGCAAGGAGCGTCGAAGGCGCTCCTTGCCATCAACTGCGACCCCTGTCAAACTTTGCGTTGTAACCCAAACAAAATACGAGACACATTACGACCAATTAAGACCTCGCAAATATCGTCCGCAACCCGCGGACATGAAAAAATGAAAAATACAAGAAATACACACAACACATACATAAAAAGCTTACCTACAGCAAGAGGGGGCATCCAGGACCTCAAAAAATGAAGTTACACCTTAATTTAACTCAAAATAAAAGAGTTTAGACACTAAAAAATTCTCTAAACAAGAGAAAAAATGTCCGCCAAACAAAACGAAAACGAGGCTACAGGACTCTAAAGACGCAAAACACCACAAAACAGCTACGGATATTCTGCTACAGACGCATACCACACATTAGCCACCATTTTAGAACAATAACTTATACATTGCGGAAGTACACCGCTACGCTAACGGTTTGGTCTCGCGCACGCACACTATTACACTACACACATTCATTACGCTTAAACAGCAGCTCCACACCACTAATGCTGCAGCAACATCAAAACAGATTGCAAGCTCTTCAACACAATGCTTCCTGCATATATTACTTCAAAATAGGTAAAGTATATTACTTTATTAATCTATTAGTTATTTTATTATTATACACCAAATAGCATTAGCTCACTTACAATTTCATTGCCGTCATTTTTTGACGGGCAATTCGCTAGTAATACAATATTTTGAAGAACAATCCACATTAACTGAAACAACATCAATCCAGTAATGTTCATACTCACAATTCTCAATAAAGTGATCAGAAGATGAAAAATGTCAAAAGCATACAAATTCATTTTATTCTTTCTAGAAACATATAGAACTAATATTAAAAGGTAGATGAGAACCAGAAAACACATCAGGTTTACCAATTCTATCTACCTAAAAGTTTGGCTTAATTAAGCCTCAGTATAGCCTTAGTTTTATCCCAGGCTTAAATTCCTTGGCCCTCATTCAATTGCGATTTGGCCAATTGAATAGGGCTCTAAATAGGCAGATAGCATATATTTTTTAAAGAAGTTTTTAGTTAGTGAACTTCTATCCAAAAGCAAGGACTTTACTAACTAAAAACTTATTTAAAAAAAAAATATGCTCTGTGCTTATTTGAGCCCTATTCAATTGGCCAAATCGCAATTGAATGAGGCCCCTTAAGTTTGATTCTACCACTTCCACTTTTGTACTACTCTCATAGACCCTCATTCAATTGTGATTCGGCCAATTGAATAGGGCTCTAAAAAAGCACATAGCATTTTTTTTCCCAGAAGATTTTAGTTAGTGACAACTTTGCTTTTGGATAGATGTTTACTAACTAAAAACTTCTGTAAAAAAATATGTTATGTGCTTATTTAGAGGCCTATTCAATTGGCCAAATTGCAATTGAATGAGGGCCATAGTCAGTGGCAGAGCAACTGCCAGTGCAAGCAGTGCAAAGAGCCGGGGCCCTGCCCCTGGGGGTCCCAGAGCAATCTGACCAATATTTTTATCTATGCCCCCCTCCACCCTTTCAGGGTGGTGTGACCTCTTGGTTTCTTGACTGGAATTGAACTCAGCTCAAGGTGGTGAAAGCACCCAATCCTAACCTCTGGACCAAAGGGGAACTCCACTAGAGTGGCGTTAGTACCTCTATTTTTCTGCTGCTTATGCTACGACCAAACATTTCTATTTGAGTGCAACTTACAGTATATAAAAGTACTCTTCTGGTGTTATAGAAAAGTATACCCTTCAAAGGAGCTGATATTACTACTCTGTGCTTAAAGTGACAGTGGAGGTTCCAAATAGTTGAAATAAACTTAAAACAAGTACTTAATCGGTTAAACGTTATTGAAAAAGGTGTATTTCCCTACGGTAAATTAACATTAAATACTACTATTTTGAGCCGTTTGTCTGATCCACCCATAAACCAAGCTTTATCTTTTGTTAATGAGAGATTGCTGAAATGAATTACTGATCAGCTCCCGAGGATGCATTGTATTGACCACAGTCACCTGCACAAAAAGAGACTAGAGGCCTCATTCAATTGTGATTTGGCCAATTGAATAGAGCTCTATATAAGCACAGAGCATATTTTTTTTCAGAAGTTTTTAGTTAGTAAAGACCTTGCTTTTGGATAGAAGTTCACTAACTAAAAACTTCTGTAAAAAAATATGCTGTATTTATATAGAGCCCTATTCAATTGGCCTAATCGCAATTGAATGAGGCCCTAGGCACCTAATACCTCAGTGAATAATTGATAAATAATTACAATGATCTCTCATTAATAGGATTAATGAATATAATAGACAATATTCTCAGTTTGTGAGTGGATCTGAAAGGCTGATTATCAGAAGTCTGCCATTGTTTGTTTATTGTAGGAAAATGCATTTTTTAAATAAAATTCAATAGATAAAATATTTGTAATTACCTATAACTTTAAATTAAATACTGCCTTTGTATTTAGTTAAATTTGCATTTGATAGCAGTATTTTTTGTCCATTTACAAAGTTCTACTCCATTGTAATTACCATATATTAAGTGAATGGTGGAAGTACTATAGAAATACAGAATTGTGAACATTTTAATATACTAATTAGCTTCCTTAACTATGTTTAATGAAAGTAAATGGTCTTTTATGAGAATCTGACAGTGCTGACAGCAGCCCTATGTTGATTGTACTGTCACAATCCCCCCCCCCCCCCCCCCCCCCCGCCAAAAACAACAAAGGAAAATATCAAAGAAAATGAAATCTGTCTGCAAGCTTGAGATTACAATGTTTATACACTGACATTTCCATGTTCTGGAGGTGTTGAGTTTTGGTAAGTGCACCAGTTACTCAGAAACTATTTCATTGTTTCTGTGTAATCTTGGAAGATTGACTCTCTCTAACCTTAAATACCAATGCTAAACACACACAATCAATAAAATGAATAACTATAAAGATGTGAAGCCTAATAAAGTCCTGTCTAAAAATGCAGTGCTGGAAATTACACTTTTAATCCCTAATGAAAAAAAAAAAAAAAACAGAAATTGTTCTCTTGTTCAAAAATTCCCCAAATATAAATAATTATTGTACCACTGTAATGCACTTGCAAGTAAGGTTCATATGTTTTTTTTTGTGTTGGATATAGAGTATAGAGTAGAGTTTAAAATAAATACAAGTTAAAAGTTTTCCTTAGGATTTAAAGATATATGGGAGTTTCCCTGTTTTTAGTATTAAAATAAACCTCCTAATTGTTTTTGCATATCTACACACCATCAGCAAGAGGGGGGGGGGGGGGGGGGAGATAGAGATAGATAGAGAGAGAATTGTGAACATTTTAATAAACTAATTAGCTTCCTTTACTGTGTTTATTGAAAGTAAATGGCCTTTTATGAGAGTCTGACAGTGCTGATGTTTGTCAAACAAACACTTTCTTCCTCCATGGCCCATTTTGCACTCATCAGATAACCAATCAAAACAATGTATGACGAAAAGCAGCAGCCCTGATAAAGTCCTGTCTAAACATGCAGTGCTGGAAATGAAATATTTAATGCAGAATAAAAATAAATAAAAATAAATTGTTCTCTTGTTAAAAACTTACAAATCCCATGATATGTTGCTGCTGAGACAGGAAACCCAAAATTTTTCTACAATGTTGCAGCTGCTTCTGATTGGCCAAAACAAATTATGAATTTTATGCTAATTTAGCCTTAATCTATAGGGTTCTATAGGGTCCCTCATAGGAAATATTACATAGTAAATACAGGGATGCACATCTCAGCCACTTGAGATGTGCATCCCTGTAAATTACCCCTGCTGTGTATAGTAAATTACCCCAGTTGTATATTTGAATGTTTGTTAGCTTACAAGGAAACGCATGAAAGAAAATGGAAGCCTACAGAAAAAAAAAGAACTGCTTATAATTCCTCTGGATCAATTAAAAAATAATCTACATATTACAGGGATCAGATGAGATCTAAAAATGTGCCTTAGGTTGTAAGTGGCAACTGAGGCCACTCCCTCGTGAGCACCCGAAGCACAACCACACAAAGGTGTAAAGGTCTATTATTAAGTTTTATTATTCAAAATACCATATAAAAATAAAATGTCTATAGTGGTCATTTAAAATAGATTTTTCAACAGATCTTGTAAACGTCCTATCTTAGTTATAACTAATGACACATTCCACACATGTTTTTACAGAAAATCCCATGGACAAATGTAGCTACCTGGACCACTTCCATTCCATTCACACCGAACAAGTCATTATTTATGGCCAGATTAACAGATATCATAGCATATGCCCTGATGCAGAGGATTGCAACAAACACATGAAAGTACTCACTGCAAATGTATAAATCCGTACAAAAATAACATTTGAACTGAACGTAGCATTTGTACTCCTGCTAAAATACAGAGAGAACGAATAATTAAAGGAACACTGGTCTATGTTTTTGTAAATAATAAAACCTGATAATGTACAAAATAAACATATACTTTATATATTTTTTTATTTTAATATGCAGTTATTCTTTACTGTGAGCTTCCATTTTCATTACTAAGCCAGACTTCCTGTAAGGTCATGTTTGAATTTTCCTTTTATCTTAATATAGTATCATGTTTCCACCTTGTATGCAGACACCTGCTCAGTTTGCCTAGTGATGATAAATATGGGCTTCCTAAATTCAGCATTCTAAGGGCCTTATTCAATTCAGGGCCGTAACTCGGCCGCAAGTCTGCGATTCCTTGCGATCGGATTACTTCCCCACATAGCGCTACCGCAAGGACGTCCCCTTTCCCGGTAATCACAAACCATGCTAACGGCCATAGGCATTGGCCGGCGAGCCTATAAATCATGTTTCAAGCCCGCAATCTCGGAGCACTGTAAATGCAAATATTAATTCAACCCAGCACTGTAAATGATGGGGAACACAATGGGGGGCATGAGGATTAATAGCTAAACATTCTCAAGCTTGCACATCGCCCAAATCCAATACTTAATTTCAGGTTTAATTTCCATCCAAAGTCTTACAGTCTTGAATGACCTCCAAGCCCATAAATCGTTATTCAAGCCCGTACGGGCTTGGTGGTTGAAGCCCGCAAACTCGAAGCATTGTAAATGCAATTATATATTCAATCCAGCAACGGTAAAGCACTGTAAATTATGGGGAACACAATGGGTGACATGAGGATTAATAGCAAAACATTCTCAAGCTTGCACATCGCCAAAATCAAATACTTTATTTCATGTTTATTTTCCGTCCAAAGTCCTACGGGCTTGAATGACCTCCAAACCTGTAGGAATTTACAAGATGGTTGTGACACGAAATTGAACATTAAATAAATAATTTTTTATGGCCGATTTGCGACCTTGGGAATGTTGTGCTATTCATTCTAAGACCAAACATCACTTTCATTTTTAATAAAAGTACAGGATGGCTTTTTTTATTTGCTTAATTAGTGCTATGATTTGTAAGTAAGCCCTTCGCAACACCTCTCTGGCCCAAGTAACCTGTGGTTCGATTTTAGCCATTTACCGGCTTGACGGAGGCTAATCCAGCAGCTGTTGTGGGTCTGGCATTGCACTTCAAGCTCCAAGCCCTTAGGACTTACATGATGGATAGAACACGAAAATTGAACATGAAGGGGGCGGAGCCAGCGCCTATCCATCAGGACGTGTGAGGAGAGAGCTCCGTCGGAAACGCCGGATTTTGGGGTGATTTAGCCCTGTAAACCCCCTGAGACGCCTCCAACACCATCAGGGGGCACCAGGGGAAGCCGCCGGACCCCCAAACAAACACTCTGGCTGAAGAAACACTCCGGCTGAAGGAAAGGGGCCCTGCAGGAGTGCTGGATCACTCAGAGGCCAGCAGCTGCCTCACAGCAGTGGCGTGCCCTGCGCGCTGGCTCTCCCTGCATGGGAGACACAGACCGGAGGCACCAGCAGGAGCCGGATCCACTCACAAAGAGCAAGGTACTGTGGGGGGAAGACAGGGGCCTGCAGGAGTACTGGCCCGCCATCTTAAGAGGCCACAGCAGTACCTGCCACAGAGATACCTCCCTCTATAGAGCCCGAAGGCACATAGGACACCCCACAGCCACCCAGGGGCCAGCAGGGGTACCCCATAAGCCCAAGAAGCCCCACAAAGGGGTCAAACAGGCTGCACAGCGGCCATTAGGGCAGGAAGAAGGGGCTGGAGGAAAGCCCGCGAAATCGCGGCCGCCATTTTGAAGCACCTCATGGCAGCAAGGAGACAGATTCAGACTCATCTCTCACCTGACCTACAACCAGGAGTTTAAGCCCCAGGAAGAACCAGCCCCTCTGGACACTCCAAACTGGGTCTTACCCCTCATGCTGAGGAAGAAAATTGCACCAGCAGACTACAGCAACTAACAGTTTATTTTGGAGCTTTAACCCTGACAACGCCAGATCCTGCATTGAGCTTAACTGGACAAGAAATCATTGCAAGCTTACGGTTGCAGAGGATCCCTCAAGGTTCCAAGCGGGGACTTTTTAACACCTTGACTTTTGTTCCTCAGATAATCCTGCAGTTAATCTCTTGGGACATTCTAGAAAGTACTACTTGAACACGGCTGCAGAGATCCTATACTGCCACCCTGTGGCCACTCAGCAAATCTGCTGTGGATGTATGCCAGGATAATTATCCTGAAAGTCCCCCTTCACTTGCATCTGGTGGAGCCTGTAAAGAGCGATGTGAGGCACTGAGCCAAGAGATGTGAAGAGTACCTGACAGGAGGCCTTGACTAACAAGCTACAAGGACCGATCTCATATGAGAACACAGCCTTTGCCCACACTGGCCTAACGACATCCGCAGCTATACACTCCTGAGGGAATTGAAAGCGGAAAAGGTAAAGGGGAAGAGTACTGCAGCCCCTCCAACGAGCACATCTTTACCATCAGAAATGAAGAAAAGTAGAAAGAACTCCTCCGCAAAGGGCATCCGAGAGCACTTCCCACCCAAAACAACAAAGCCGACATCTCCACCGGATTCAGCTTCAGACCACTCTGAATCATCTGACCAGGAGGAGATTCCCAAGAGGTCAAAACAACATATTGATCTATCGCCCAGATCCATAGCAACGATAGAACAGCTCCTAGCCAAGGCAATTGAACCCTTGAGAAAAGACCTCAGAGAACTGGGGCAGAGGAACCAACTCCTGGAGGAGATGATGGATCAGATGGGAGAAGCACAGCAACATGACAGGTCTACCATAGATCAGAACTCATACAGCATCATGGAGCTGAATGATAAGGTTGAAGATCTAGAGAATCGATCCCGCCGCCACAACATCAGGGTTAGAGGGGTCCCTAGAACTACACAAGACCTGACAGGGTATTTAAAAGAAACCTTCACTGCTATATTACCCGACCAGCCACAGGAAGTCCTCGAAATTGAGCGTGCCCACAGAGCTCTAGGTGGGGCGAGAAACCCAGAGGCCCCCAAGGATGTTGTGGTGAGATTCTTGAGGCAACAAGCCAGAGACTGTCTCTTAGCTGAAACACAGAAGATGCAGGGAGTCAAAGGGCCAGATAATTCCACCCTACAAGTGTATGCAGACTTATCCCCCAGCACACTAGACAGAAGGAGACAGATGAAACCGGCACTGGCGATTTTGCAGCATAACAAGCTCCAATACAGGTGGAATTTTCCCTTTGCCCTCACCTTCAACTACCAAGGGACCTCACACACCACCCGCAACCTGGAAGACTGCCTCGCAGTACTACGACAGATCCATCTTTGCCCAGCAGACCTCCCGGCAGAGAAGCGCAACTTCCCTCCACCTCCTCCCATACCGAAGAAACAGTGGACTGTGGTAGGGTCACAGCTACCGAGAGCAGACTCGCTCCCCCCCAGGAACTATAGAGACAAGAATCTTCCCCGCAGGAGCCAGGGGGGGCTTAATACTCAGCACAGAGGAGACACGGGCCTGTCCCCGGAAAACCTGATACCACAGCGATCGGAGTGAAGGCTACCCACCATCAGGAAGTTGTTTCGAGTTTTTATTTCCTCATTTGCTTATGGGACTTTTCTGACCTGCTTTAGTGGGACTGTAATAGGCATTGAAGACTTTAGTTAAGACATATGTTAGTCGAGGCCTCCAGGGAGGGGCCTGTCAGAACCAGTTACCCGACATGGACAGGGAATATCCTAGTTTATTTCAATTAGTTGAAATGTTGTTGAGGTTATTTGTTATTATTTTTGGAGTAAGGATAGATCTAGAATTGATAGAGAAGCGAGTAAGCCCCCAAGGGGCAACCAGCAGAATATATCAAAGTCCAGAAAAACAGATAGGAGTGCATCCAGGGAGCTATATCTCCACAGATGACAGTAGCCGAGGTTCAGGCAGCAAACAAAACCTAGTTCAAGGGTCTAGACTACAGGAGATTAGAAGAATTTATGCGGCAGAAGGAACTTGGTCAAATGTAATTCTAATGTTGTCTCTCTTTGCTTTTTCATGGCCTAGCAGCGGACGGAGTCTCCGGCCCCGGAACCTCCCCTCCAGGCCTCCATCCCTTACCGGTCACCAAGGAGTGGACGTCGGACAAGGAATAAAAGGTAGCCGGGCAGACCATGCACACCTACCCACCAAATCACAATGAGTAGCTCAGAGTACATATTTGTAACTCACAATGTTAAGGGTTTTAATTCCCCCTTTAAGAGGAGGAAAGCATTTAGGCAATATAAAAAGTTGAGACCCTCGGTTATCTTTATGCAGGAGACTCATTTCACACACGAGGGTAAACCAAAATATTTACATAGAGAGTATCCGACAGTATACATGGCCACTCAATCTACGAAAAGAGCAGGGGCAGCCATTCTGATACATAAGCATTTCCCATTCATTCCGGAACATACTAGAATAGACAAAGAGAAGAACTATGTCTTGGTCACCGGCTTAATTTCAGGCCAAAGAATCTCTCTACTTTCCCTATACTCCCCCACAAAATCACCACACCAAACCCTGATTAACATGCTAAGGGAGTTAGGCACACTAGATCTAGGCAAACTGGTGATTGGGGGGGATTTTAATCTGACCCTAGACCCATCATTAGATAGATCAGGTCACGTCCAAGATTCTAGCTTTTCAAAAAAACGGGGTCAAATTAAACAGCTAATGGCCAAAATGGGCTTAGTGGATGCCTGGAGAGGCCTACACTCGGATAATAGGGAATACACATACTACTCCCCCACACACGGCACCTACTCGAGGATCGACACGTTCCTAACAAGCTCTCTACTCTTTGACGATATCCGAGAATCTGACATTGTCCCCTGCCCCTGGTCTGATCATGCAATGGTAGCTATTAAATTAACGTTAGGCCCTAATCTATCCCCATTTAGGAGCTGGAGGATCGACGAGCACCTTCTGTCAGATCCCATCAGCTTAGCATCCTTAGCGGGAGACATTAAACAGTACTTCGAACTGAATGATTCGCCTGATACAGGGGTTGGCTGGATTTGGGTAGCTCACAAGGCTTATATAAGTGGCTGCTGCATTAAACTGGCAGCCCGGCGTAGGAGGGAACTTAGACAGAAAGAGGAAGATTTAACATCCACCCTAAACAGTCTAGAAAAACTTAATCAAAATTGCCCCTCCATAAAACTCCGTGGCCAAATCAACAAAGTCAGGATAGAGTTAGATGGAGTACTCTCTGCCCATACAGAGAAAGCTATGAGGAGGACTAGACACCTATATTATTGGAAAGCTAACAAGCCAGACAGAATGTTAGCTAAGAGATTGAAGGCTAAGGAGACCCAGTCTAGAGTGACTCAGATTAGGAAGCCAGACGGCATAGTCTCCTGCAGCCCTAGGGTTATACAGAGGCAGTTCCAAGACTTCTACCAGCAGATCTACTCGTCAGGTAAACTGGCAGAAGGGTTGGACCTTGACTCCTTCCTAAATACCATCGACCTCCCCTCAATAACTGAACAACAATTAACTAACCTTAATCTAGATATCTCACAAGAAGAAGTGAGAACAGCAATTCATACACTTAAGGCAGGTAAATCCCCAGGGCCGGATGGCTATTCTAACCAATACTATAGGAAATTTGAAACCCTATTAAACCCCTATCTGACATCCCTATTCAACGCTATCATGAGAGGGGAAAAAATGCCCCCGGAGCTTAATCAAGCGGAACTGGTAGTAATACCAAAAGAAGGTAGGGATAGTCTAGAGGTGAAAAACTACCGGCCCATATCCTTATTGAATGGAGATGTCAAGCTAATGGCCAAAATAATAGCAACCCGAATCTCCAAATTTCTGCCAGAAATCATCCATAAAGACCAGGCAGGGTTTATATCCCATAGACAAGCAGGGGACAACGTCAGGCGCATCCTTAACATCCAATACCTAGCACGGAAAAACAACTCTCCAATGTGCCTGCTAGCTCTAGATATAGAGAAGGCCTTCGACACGGTCGAATGGCCGTTTATGTTTAAAACTCTGGATAGATTTGGTTTCAGGGGCCGGTTTATCACCCTTCTCCGCACGTATTATGAGGCCCCAACAGCCTTCCTGAGGTTACCAGGTGACCACAGAGCCCAAATTAACATTCAGAGAGGAACGAGACAGGGATGCCCACTCTCACCCCTACTGTTCGCCATAGTTATGGAACCCCTAGCGCAACTTATTAGAGCGGATGGGGAAATCCAGGGGCTGCAGGTGGGGTTGCAACATTACAAATGTTCATTCTTCGCGGATGATATTCTATGCACCTTAACAAACCCCAGGTCCTCTATTCCGGCACTGATGTCAACTCTTGACAAGTTCAGTAGGGTATCGGGACTTAGGCTGAACTTGGAGAAATCGGAAGCTCTGAGCTTAGGCATGGCACAGGGCGACATAGATCATCTGAAAGGCCTATTTTCCTTCGCGTGGTCCTCCAAACATATTAAATACCTAGGGGTTAACATCACACCTAAAATTTCTGAGTTGTACAAGGCTAACTATCTCCCCTTATACAAAAAGCTAAGCGAGGATTTGCACAGATGGAGGGCTTACCCTCTCTCCTGGACTGGCCGAATAGCGGCGGTTAAAATGAGCATCCTCCCAAAGATTCTGTACCTCTTCCGTACGCTCCCTATATCAATCTCTTTAAAGGAATTGGACCGGTTCCAGTCCAACATCTTTAGATACATATGGAACAACAAAAAATCCTGTATCCCCAAGCAAGTAATGTTCAGACATAGCAAGGAAGGGGGATTATCATGCCCAAACTTGCGTAACTACTTTAAAGCAGCTAGACTATCCCAACTACCACAGACACACTCAGTAAGACATCAGCCGAGTTGGGCCTTCTTGGAACAACAGCAAATGCAACAACACAGCTGGAACACATTAATTTGGGTCCCTGAAGAGAAGATTCCGATAAGAACCCACCCAAACCCCATAATAAATTTAACTTTAACAACATGGAAATGTGCCAGATCTAAAAATAAACTGGACATAGGCACATCCCCCCTTTGGTCGGTCCATTCCTCACAAGATACATGGGCTTCCATGAGTACTATGTCTAAACATTGGTGGGCTTCCAGAGATCTAGATAAGTTAGGCTCCTGGATTATGGGGGATCGCCTTGTGACCCTGAGACAGTTTGAGGAAAGGCATACTCTCCCCCCAGAGGAATACTATAATTATTTAAAAATAAGAAGCTGGGCTACTGAAGCATTTAAAAACTTTGGACCCCCAAAAACCTCCTGGTTCTCAGTAATTTGCAAAACTCTTCCCTTAAATAAAGGAATATTAGGCTCTTTATATGACACATTCACTAAAACAAATAATACAGATAAACCATCATATATCTGTAAGTGGGAAAGGGAGCTGGGAGAGGTATGGGATTGGAAAAAATGGCAGAAGTCATTCTCCAATCTACGCAGGGCAACAAGTAACTGCTCACACACTGAGACGTCTATAAAAGTTCTCCAGAGAATATATTGCACCCCAGACAAACTCAACAAATTTGATCCCAGAGTGAGCAGTAACTGCTTTAGGGGTTGTTCACAGATAGGAGATCACACTCATACCTGGTGGCTATGCCAGAAAGTCCACAGGTTGTGGGAAAAAATAGCACTAATGGCAACATCGCTATTTGATATAAGAGTTACAGCAACTATGGAGTCCTGCCCGCTAGGGGTTAAACTCCCTAACTTATCAAAAAAACAGAATAAGCTATTCCAGATAATGGCCGCAGCCACCAAAGTGCACATAGCCAGCCAATGGAAGTCAGACAAGTTAAACGTGCAAGAGGTTATTAAAAAAATTAACTACATAGCAATAAACGAAAGGTTAACATCTGCTATTCTAGACACGGTGACACAATTCCAAGAAATCTGGAGGCCTTGGCTAGAATCTTCGTTAGGCTTCCCTCTGTCCTGAAGGGTCCACAGATAGCATTATAGCAATAACAGTATAGAACTAGACCAAAAAGAGGCCTGGGGTGGAGGAGACTGGAGGACTGGATCTGGAGGCTCCGATCTGACTGGTACGTCTGGAACAAAGCACTGGAGGTGAATGTATGCATAATAGCTGTATAAACTCAACTTGATCTATTGATTCCTCCCTTATCTCCATAGTTATATATTTACTTGTTTATTTAAAGTTTTAGTTTCTATGTAAATAAGTTTTGTTTGTTCATACTTCCCTTGCTTAAAGACCTAAATTACTTGACAATACCGTCAAAATTTAAGGGAAATGGGAAAAAAAAAAAAAACGGAAAGGAAAGGCTAGAAATTTGTTTACAGGTATATATGTTTACAGACAATCTTATGTGTTAATGTACCTAATACCTGTCTTTATTCTGTATTCCTTTCAATAAAAATTTTATTATAAAAAAAAAAAAAATTGAACATGAAATCAAATATTTATTTATGATCGATTTGAGAGTGTGGGAATGTTGTGCTATTATTTCTAAGACCTAAACTCACTTTCACTTCTAATAAAAGTACAGGATGTCTTTTTTATTTGGTTAATTAGTGCTACGTTTTGTAAGTAAGACCGTTGCAGGACCTCTTTGGTGTAAGTAAGCTGTGGTTCGCATTTAGCCATTTACGAGGGTAAATCGTAGCAATTGAATAGCGAATAGGGATTTCTTGCGGCCGCAACTCTGGCGGCCACAAGAGATCAACGGCTTTGACAGGAGTAAGCTGCAATTGAGCAAATCGGAGGCTGCAGTAATAAGCCAATTTAATAGCTAAGTAGCTTGCGGCCTATCCTTGCCGCCCCGCAGCTCAAAACCGTAGCAATTGAATGAGGCCCTGTGTGTTTTATACTACCACAGAATAAGCTAAAACCCTTGTGTTCTTTATTCTCAAGGGTGCATCTTGGTAGGTAATTTGCACCTGCTAGCATTAGGTTTAGAAGGAGTTAGGGTATTATGCTGAGGCTGAAAAGATTATTCATTAAATAAAATTACATAAAATACACAAAATAATAAAATAATTAGAGCCGCGGTAAAGCCTGATGCAGCACTATGTATTCACCCCTATAAAAATTGACATCAGAGAAGCACATGCATCTTATAGGGATCAGGCATTTTGGTCTGTGCTTGCTCAATATTGGTTGGCAAACCTGCAATAGTTTGAAATATGTCAATAATGACATATAACGCCAACCAGGCAAAATATTACCATGCCCGTGCATGGGACCCCCTCTCAACACCTGTAAAGAGCAATTGTTCCCTGTACATCTGTGCTTTGGGTTGGGGGCACATTAACCTCATCAGGGTCCCTTTGAGGCCTCTAAACGTATTTTCTCAGAAAAAGTCGTCTAAGAGGAGATATGATTACCCTATATAAATACATCCAGGGTCAGTATAAAGATTTGTCTAGTTAGCTTTTTGTGCCAAGAGGTTTTCAACTGACAAGAGGACATCCCTTGAGGTTAGAAGTAAAAAGATTTTACCTTAAAGAAAAAAAAAGGGTTCTTCACAGTTAGGGTGGTTAAACTGTGGAATTCTCTACCAAAGGAGGTGATGACAGCGAATTTAATAGATTACTTTAAAAAGCGGTTAGATATATTTTTAAATAAAGAGGACTCTCAAGGTTATCCTAGATAACTAGCGAAGGAATATTGATCCAGGGAGAAATTTGATCGCCAGTCTCTGGGGTCAGGAAGGAATTTTGCTTTTTTTCCCCTTATGAGACAATTGGCAAAGTTTTAATGGATTTTTTATTTCTGTTTGCCTTCCTCTGGATCAATTAACAATTATTAATAAATAGTTCAGATATTAAAAGGATCGTAAGAACTCTAAAAAGGTTGAACTTGATGGACTATCAGTCTTTATTCAAACTCAAATACTATGTAAAAAAACTATGTAAAAAAGTATAACAATGGGGTCCTTATGGACCCCCATGGCATCTAAAATAAAACCTATACAATTGGGCTCCCTACTGGCCCCCATAACACCTAAGATTAGCTTATTTAGGGTAATTTAATGTATAATCATCGGGGTCCTTATGGTCCCCCATGGCACCTCACATTAATCCCAAACCGTGGGAGTGGCTATTTGCACCTAATAATAACCCCTTTATGGTGATCTAATGTATACCATAAACTCCATACTACGGGGATTTCTATGGACCCCCATGTAACTAAAATTAACCTCCGAACCTAAGCTTAACCTCTTTAACCTCACCCCTACTACTCTAAAGAGCAAATCCCAGAAGAGATTGACTCTTTCAAAAGCCAATAACATAAGTTTCATAATACAATGAAACCCTCTTCTGACTGGCTGTCATTTCAAGCAAACAAAATAGGGGAACATGGAGCCTTCTGATTGACTAAAAGCTGATCATATTTCAATTAATGCATTCTGATTGGTTAGACTATTAACTAGTCAGAAGCAATGCAGATACTGGATTCTGATTGGCTGAAATATGGAGACAATCAGAAATAGGAGACAATCAGAAGCCATAAAAATAGTAATTAAGCAAGGGCACAGTCAGAAAGCAGTTAGTCGGCAGGGGAGTTCCTCCCAGGGCTCTGTGGCTCTTTATGTTTTTTATATACATTATGCAGAAATGTTACAAAAATAAACAAAAGCAATCTTTAATTTACTATGACAAACAGTAGTATGCAGGCATGCCATTAAGACAGCTCTGTTCTGTTAGGATTAAACTTCAAAGACTCCTTCCCAGTTTTTCAAAGCAGATAAGCAAAGTGAATATTATCTGTTATAAAGCATAACAAGATATTAACAGGGGTCTCAGTGTCTAATCTACTTGAAAAAAAAAGATAAGCTCACAAGTAGCACAATAAAGAAAGGGGTCTTATAACAGTGTTTCTCAACAGCTGGTCCTAGAACCGATGCTAACGGGAGTGGTTTGAAGAATGGGATGTGAAATAATAAGGAAAGATTTACATTTTAAACATGTAACTGACACAGCAGTAAAAAGATTATTGAAGAACTGATCTGTTAATAATGGTTTGGTATACAAAGGTGGACCTTAGATATTTGGGTTCGTTGACAGCTGGTCCCTAGCACCATAAAGGTTGGAAGGTTTAAATCTACTATCTTAGAACACAGCAATGAAGAGGTCCAGGATTGCATTGCATGTAATAGATAATACATGAAATATAGTTTTTGTTTTCTTTAAGTGCTGCAAAACATGTTACCCATAGTCAGTTATTATTATTAACTTTTTTTTGTAAAGCGCCAACATATTCCGTAGGGCTGCGCAGGGAATAGGTCTTCAAGACTGCAAACAGCAAATGTGAGAAATCAGTATACTTTTAAAAGATGGAAAGGGGATTACGCCTTAGAAATCAATAATTTGCTGTATATTTAGTCAGCATATTGAGGTGCACATTAGAATAAATAAACTACTGTACAAAAATGAATGTTAAGTATTCAATGAATGTTTTACTTTAGAGAAAAAAATGCTAGTACAATTTATAGTTAATTTGTAATACTCTTTAGACAAAACCAACTTCCTGTTGGGGTGACAGTGTCACTTTAATCTAAGATTTCTAAATTATAGATATATAATTCTTTAAAATCCCTTTTAGTAATGTTAGATTGCACTTTTAAATATGTTGTGATAGTCTATGCTTTAAGTTACAGGCAAGCTCTCTCTTTAAGTGAAGGAGTATATTTTCTGGTGCATTTTAACTGTTTTATCACCAGTCTAATAAATCTTGCAGTTTTCAGCCTGATATAAGAGTTATTTTTAAGAGTACAGTATAAATATAAAACATGATTTTAAAGAATTGTTGTTTTGGAAAATAAATTCACATGTTTATGAATTAAAAGTAAATGGTGCAGGTCCCAATTATGGTAGGGTCATATACTACCAATACAAATATGTAATTTGTTATTGGAAGTTAATTAAAATTTTCCTATAGTAATAAAGCAATAGCTTTGAATTTTATTACATTTTGTTTGTCATTCAGCTCAAGAGATCTGCCCACCAGATTGGTCTGGGTTTCATTATCCAATTACCCTCATTATTGAAGAATGGCTCCCTGATTAATGACTTCCATTTGAATGAGACTTCTGATATATCAACAACCAGTTTCTACTGTAAAAGGAACCATTTAATCCACTAATCCACCCTGGTGGGACTCAGGATAGAGTGGCAGACAACATTTTGTAAATTCAAAGTCGTTTTCTATTACTAATTTACATGTTTAATAACTTCCAATTGCAAATATTCATATTTTTATTGGTACTTTAAAGATGCAATGACTTTTCTGGATTTCACTATACCTATGTATCTATTTACTTTGTTGTATTTTGTTTTATTAAGGAGTGCTTAAAAGCTCTGTTTTTCTGCATAAAATCTTTCACTTTGTATCTGACTCTGGGCCTCATTCAATTGCGATTTGGCAAATCGAATAGGGCTCTATATAAGCACAGAGCATTTTTTTTTTTTACAGAAGTTTGTAGTTAGTGAAGACCTTGCTTTTGGATAAAAGTTCACTAACTAAAAACTTCTGTAAAAAATATGCTCTGTGCTTATATAGAGCCCTATTCAATTGGCCAAATTGCAATTGAATGAGGCCCTCATTCTGCTTTCAGTAGCTCATGCAGCTTTTGACTACACAGCCTGTGAAGAGCAGTGTTTCAAATTAGCCAATCAGGCACCTCTCTCAAAAAGCTAAAGGAATAATCCTGCTAAAGGAATAAGGAAGGTTTCTGGTTGTTACTAGGTATGAAGGGCACAAGTGAGCTAAAAGAGGTTGCTCTCAGAGTGGGTTATCTTGTCCACAGAACTAACCTTACGTTCTCTGATCGAGCACCTCTATTTTGTTTTTTTGTTTATTCAAATTACCTTTAGGGATTAGTCTCCCTAAGGGTGATGGGGGAATCCAGACGTGGACCCCTTGCTCATTGTGCTTTAGGGAGTTATCAGCAACACCTCACTGACAAGGCCCAATGAAGGCCGAAACGTATGTCTGGGGTTTGCTGTTTCTCCTGTTCAGGGTAGAATTGCCTGGTATTTCACGGCTGGACCACTCTAGTGAGTGGGACCAGACTGATATACTACAGGATATTTCTCCCTGTGAAGGGCACAAGTGAGCTTAAAGAGGTTGCTCTCAGAGTGGGTTATCATGTCCACAGAACTACCCTATTAAGGTTAGTTTGTTTTCTGATTGAGCACCTCTATTTTGTTTTTTTATTTAGGTATGTAACATACCCACATATTTATTTACTCTTTTTATTGAAAAGCAATTAAAAGCTCTATTTTTAGTATCTAAATTCAAACAAATAGCCCCTATATGAGTTTGCCCACTGGAGAGTATACAGACACACACTCTGTAGTGCTGAACGTGCAATTTAGTTGTCCTAGCCTATCAGGGACCAGGTCTCAGAAAACATGCTGCAACATGCTTCTGAGACGTGGTCCCTATTGTTTTTAGTGTTTTCAATAACATTTATCCCATAAAAATGAAAACATATTAAACTCAATCAACGGTGCACTCATGTATTATGAAGCTTATCCAATGATTCATTGCACATGATCATTTAGCTAGCAAAATAAGAAATAATTAACTTTTAAGAATTCTAATGTATAAAAATGATTGATTTTTTTAGTTAATGAATTAGTGAATATTTACGAAAACAAACCAGCAGTATTTTAGGCCCTGGACAGTCTATCATTATATGTAAAAAGTTACTGTAATAGTCTGGCTTTTCAAATGGTGGCAAAGCCTGCAATACACATGGGACATAGCCTGGCCAGGTGTGCGCTCGCCTTATAAAAAAA
The DNA here is from genome assembly GCA_027410445.1 of Discoglossus pictus. Lineage (NCBI taxonomy): Eukaryota > Metazoa > Chordata > Amphibia > Anura > Alytidae > Discoglossus > Discoglossus pictus. The sequence goes on from CM050165.1 coordinate 147,748,486, forward strand.
ATGACAGGAAGAACTCCATCCCATATAAATGCCAGTGTCAATGAATGCAATGCTGCAAGGATGGCTTTATAGAAAAAACAAAAATGAAGCATTACACTCATCCGGCTAGTCTACACCTTTGCCATTCAGTGGTTATTTTTTTAAAATGTGGATTAATCTATTTTTGACTGAAATCATCCAGTGCTTTGTAATTTAATTTTGGTGATCATATTGCTTGTAGTGCTTCAATGTGAATACCGATAGCCTTTGGTTTACAACATTTCGTTTCACAACTCTCACTAACAACGGTTTTGATGCAAGAATGCTGAAATTATAAAAAATAAACCTATAAATAGTTTTAATAATGTGCAACTGTAAATATGGGATTTGATGAATAAACCGCGCAGCCAGTACTGGTTTACAAAATAAAATACATTTTTTGACACACATGAAAAACTCTGTGATCCTAAAGGAACTTATGATTTATGCCAAATTCAGATACTGTATATACTCGAGTATAAGCCCAGTTTTTCAGCCCTTTTTTAAGGCTGAAAAGGGCCCCCTCGGCTTATACTCGAGTCACACACCCCCCCCCCCCCCCTGTGTCTCTCTAACCCCCCTGTGTCTCTCTAACCCCCGTGTCTTTTTCCCTCCCCCCTCCTCATCCTCAACCCCCCTCCTCATTCTAAACCCCCTCCTCATTCTAAACCCCCTCCTCATTCTAAACCCCCCTCCTCACTTTACCCCTCTATATACCATCTGCTCCTCCGCTCCTCCATGCTCCTTCCTGCGTCGGGACCCGGCATATGCTAATGACGTGACGTCACATGCGCGCCACGTCATTAGCATTGGCCGGGTCAAGACGCAGGAAAGAGCGTGGAGGAGCAGAGGAGAAGATGGAGGTAAGTGAGGGGAAAGGGAGAGGGAGAGGGGGAGGTATTTAGAGGGGTAAAGTGAGGAGGGGGGTTTAGGATGAGGAGGGGTAAAGTGACGAGAGGGTTTTAGCATGAGGATGGGGTTTTTAGGATGGGGGGTTTAGGATGAGGATGGGGGGTTGAGCATGGGGGGGTTGAGGATGAGGAGGGGGTTGAGGTTGAGGAGGGGGGCTGAGGTTGAGGAAGGGGGCTGAGGAGAGAGGTTGAGGAGGGAGGTTGAGGAGGGGGGTTTAGGATGAGGAGGGGGGTTGAGGATGGGGGACTGAGGAGGGGGGACTTAGGATGGGGGGGTTGAGGAGGGGGGATTGAGGATGAGGGGGTTAAGGTTGAGGATGGGGGGTTGAGGATGGGGGGGTTGAGGTTGAGGAGGGGTGTGGAGGTTGAGCAAGGAGGTTGAGGAGGGAGGTTGAGAAGGGGGTTTAGAATGAGGAGGGGGGTTGAGCATGGGGGGGTTGAGAACTAGAATGGGGGGGTTGAGGTTGAGGAGGGAGGTTGAGGATGAGGAGGGAGGTTGAGGAGGGGGGTTGAGGTTGAGGAGGGAGGTTGAGGAGGGAGGTTGAGGATGAGGAGGGAGGATAAGGAGGGAGGTTGAGGATGAGGAGGGAGGTTGAGGATGAGGAGGGGATTGAGGAGGGGGGCTGAGGAGGGTGGTTTAGGATGAGGAGGGTGGTTTAGGATGAGGATGGAGGGTTGAGGATGGGGGGTTGAGGAGAAGGGGATGAGGAGGGGGGTTCAGGTTGAGGAGGGACGTTGAGGAGGGGGTTGAGGATGAGGAGGGGGGTTGAGGATTAGGAGGGGGGTTGAGGAGGGAGGATGAGGAGGGGGGTATAGGAGGGTGATAAGGGAGGGGGGAATAGACACAGGGAAGGGAGAGGGGGAAGAGACACAGGGGAGGGAGAGAGGAGAAGAGACACAGGGGAGAGAGAGGGGGACACAAGAAAAGGGCACGCAAGAGGGGGACACAGAGGGCACAAGAGGGACACAGGGGGCAGCACATTTCCCACCCTCGGCTTATATTCAAGTCACTGATTTTTCCCAATATTTTGTGGTAATACTTATACTCGGGTCGGCTTGTACTCGAGTATATACAGGTATGTTACTCCAGTGGTGGAGCTAGTGCATGGAGGGACCCTCCGCACTCGTCCCTTCTGGTGATATATATATATATTGTGATCGTTTGCTCCTTAGAAGTATGATAAGCAAGTGGAGTATGGAGTTCGTGTCAGAAGTGAAGGAGTTAAAAAACTTCTGAAGAACTCCTAATTGGAGCAACTGCCCTTTAAAAGCCTGAAAACAGACCTAGAGGAGGGAGGTGTGGCCGGCTAGGCTCTGTGCAGGTTGTGGGCTGCTGACAGAAGCACGCCACAGAGAGTGAAGACTGTTCCTGTGTGGAAATACAGTGGGCTGTGTGAAGCTTGATTTACTGGGACTGCAAGTACTACAACAGTGAGAAGGGGGTGCTGATTACAGTCACAGGAAGAACTGAGCTGAAAGAGCGACTATAGACGCCAGAGGTGAAAATACAAGTAAAGCCAAGTAAGTGAAGGGATTATTGATTCCCCTGCAGTTAGGCCCTGTTTGGCCTAGCAGAGAGTAGCCAGTGAGTGAAGGCCTCAGACTGAAGCAAGCCAAAGAAGGACGCTTGTTGCTATCTGACATATAGAGGAACGCAGTACGTTCACACAGTCTGCTGGAAGCAGAAATTGTACCAGAGCCTGAGAGAGAGACTACTATATTCCAGAGTTGGTTCACAGAAAGGACTTCTGTGGTATCGGAGATATTCCACTGAGCAAGGACTATCTCCAGACCCCATCCCTAAGAAGCTGGATGCAACAAGGGATAAACAGGTTGGTGACAGATACATGTTTTCACCATATGAGGATAAGCAGCACAAAGGCCCCAGGGAGAAGTGTGCGTTGAGAGAAAGTAATAGTCCCTCATCCCCAGAGGGTGACAAGGGTCCCTGGGGTGAAGCATAAGGGAGAGAAGGGTGGGCCATATGCTTCACCCACCATAGATAGAAGCTGTAGAGGAAAAGGCATTTTCAACCAAATAAGAGACTGTTTGTTTCCTAGCCACAAGCTGGCATTTTCAACCAAATAAGAGACTGTTTGTTTTCTAGCCACCAGTTGGCATTTTCAACCAGATAAGAGACTGTTCGTATCCTGGCCACTAGGTGGCACTCACACCAGTCTCGAGGACTAATCGTATGCTGGCCCCAAGGGGGCAGTCTCCCCAGCTTAAAGGACTGTTGACAAGGGGGGCAGTTCCCAAGTTTAAAGGACTGTCTCAACCTGGCCACAAGTTGGCATTCTCCCACCTCACGGAGAAGTAGCTATTTATTTTTTCGTTATATTAAGCAGAGCTACGGCTACCGCTGTTATTTTTCTTTCTGTAAATAAACCAATTTGCTGCACTTCCAAGAAGGTATCCGCCTTTGATTTAAAAACCACCGCTATACGCGGCCATCCTGATCACAATATATATATATATATATATATATATATATATATGCAATATAGATTATAAATATATATTAACAAATTATATGTGGATATATGTTAGATATGTTAGATTTTAACCAGATTATAAATAGATTATGAGTATATATTAAATAAATATATAAATATATATATATATATATATATATATATATATTTATATTTATATATATATATACTAGAATATTGCCCATCAAAAAATGACTGGAATCAAATTGTAAGTGAGCTAATACTGTTTGGTGTATGGTAATGAACTAAATAATACATTAATAAAGGAATATACTTTACCTATTTTGAAGTAATAAATGTCGGAAGCATTATGCTGAAGAGCTGACAATCTGTTTTCATGTTGCTGCAGTATACAATGTGTGTTTTGAGTGCTGTGGAGCTGCTGTGTAAGTGTGAGCAATGTGTGCAGTGTGTAGTGTAAATAGTGTGTGTGCGCGAGCCAAATCCGTTAGGGTAGCTGTGTACTTCCGCATTATGTAAGTTAGTGTTGTAAAATGGCGCCTAATGTGTGGTACGCTGCTGTTGGTGATTTAGCGTCCTTGTTCTTGGACCTCGTCCGGCTTTTTTGGAAAATCTGTACGTGTTTGGTGGTGTTTTGCGTGTTTAGGGTACTGTAGCCTCGTTTTCGTTTGTTTCGGCTGCCATTTTTTCTCTCTCTTAGGTGAGTTTCGGGTGTCTAAACTCTTCAATTTGGAATTAAATGGAGGTGTAACGTCACTTGCAGAGTTCCTGGGTGCCCCCTCTTGCTGTGGGTATGATTTTTATGTGTTTATTCTGTGTATTTATTGTGTTTTGAATGTTTTGAGGTTTGCGCGGGTCGGCCATTAAAGTCGCAATAATGTTTTTTTTTTCTAAGTCCCGCGTCTTGTATTTCTGTGTCATAAGTCTGTAAATGTTGCGAGGTCCGCAGTTGCTGGCAAGGAGCACCTTCGGCCGCCGCAGCGTTAGCAACAAGTTTCAACCCGCAGATATGACAACTATATATGTAATGTAACGGATCTACTGGCACCCCGACCGGGTACCTCCATTGATAGACGCGTCCTAGTTTGCGCCGAGGCCTACAAGCACCGCACCGGACACCTCAACCACCACAGACTCCACAACCGCCGTAGTTTAGCTGGAGCCGCGCCGTCTTCCTTCCACCCTGTATGAATCTCCAGCATCCAGGACCGTGTGGGGAAGACCTCTCCTCCAAGGAGGACACATCAGGAACAAGCATTCAGTAGTTACAGCTCAAGGGAGTATGCAAAAGCATAGCAATCCCCAGTATCATATAGCGCTCCCCTCCAATAACGAGATGAGACTACGTTTTGAAGGGTCAAGTAGAACTATAACTTTAATGACAGGGGATCTCCTTTTATGCAATGGTGCCCTCTGAAGGGCTACACCCACATAATTATCACAGCCAATTATATACATGGTTCAACCCCCACGTCTCCTCCCCTCAGATAACAGGTAACACAATTAAAACAGACACAATTTTAACCACATTCTGGATGTACCCCAAAAAGGGTACAACTTTAAGTCCAGCACCGTTCAATATCCAGGGGTTCGAAATTTAGTAAAAGTATGTTTTTCACATAACACACAGACATGTCACATATCCACCACACAATACACATATAGGACAATAGGTGTGGTCACCCCTCCCTGAGGCAACTTGATATAATCAGACAATGATTAAATCAGCCTTCTTTGTTCTTATCTGAGAATGAAAACAGTTTATACAATTGACTTTTCTTATCTGTAACAGGATTATCTATTAGCCTAGTAGCTTTGATATTCTGAGCCAATATATTCTGTAGAACATAAAACAACATATCTACAGTACAGCAATGTGATCATATTTTAACCAAGAATTAAATAATCATAAAACAGGGTAAAACAGTGATGGGTTCCGTTACAGCTGGGATCTGAGCGCACAAAACTACCGAATAGCGCTCAGATCCTCTTCACACAGTTCAATTGCCCAAGTCTTTCCCATAGTCTTTCATAATATGAATGGGCTCCATGGCATAGCTATCTGTGGTATCATGGTTCACACAGGGCAAGTACCGAATGACCCCCCCCCCCCTGTATGTAAAGGGCCAGAATGAGTGACATACACTCTGGTATGGCCGAATACTGTGTTTGAAGGGCAATATGTACCAGGGCCATAGTCGCAGGGCAGGAGGCTGGCAAACAGTCCTCTCCAAGACAAAGTGGCGAAGGGCACTTCGTCACATGTAATATATGTAATATATATATATATATATATATATACATATACATATATATATATATATATATATATATATATATATGGCCATGAAAATAATGTTGTCTCCCAACGATGGAACGATCAGGGTAGCGATAAGATCCATGGCCCTCCGGCTCAGAGGGCCAGATGATTCCTTACGCGAAAGCAAGGACTGCTGATACGCCCGAGAACAGCAGCGATAGTGGATGAAGTTGCTATTGACCTGAAAGTGGGTCTCAGAGAGGAGTGACAAACTGCTGGTAACCCCGGGATCAGCAGCGACTGTGGAAGAGGCTATTGGAGGGAAAGTGTATTAGGCACTACATGAAAATACATTAGCGGCGATAGACGATAGGGCTAGTGTAGGACGTAGGAGAGTGATGACAGTGGTGCCTCGTGAAGGCTGATGTGGGGCTTGCGAGTATGATGAAGCCTAGCAAAGGCAAGTGAGACTATGAAAGCGTGTTTGAGGTGGACCCTAGCGAAGGCTGATGTGGCTTGCGAATGTGGTTGAGCCTAGGGAACGGGGCTATGAAAGCGTGATTGAGGCGGTGCCTAGCGAAGGTGAATATAGGATTTATGGAGGTATTGGAAGTGGTGCCCAGAGAGGGCTGAGTAGAGAGTGTAAAGAGGGTAGAAGTTTAGCAGATCTGGGCCAGAAACCACGTAAATGAGGCGTAGGGAAGCTGAAGTGCTACCTTGGACATGGACAAGGGCATAGACAAGTAGGTTCAGTCCCAGATCTGTAGTAGGAAAGTGTAAGGAAGTCAGGATAACTTACCTCGAGAGGAAACATCGCTCTCCAGCAATGAGAGTGCCCTTTCGGGCAAGCAAAGTGGTTACGAGGAGATAGGCACAGATGCTGAAGGCAGGAAATATAGAAGCTGCGAAGCAAAACACTTATGAGGAGATATGCACAGATGCTGAAATGAGAGAGGTGAAAATGGTGGAGAGAAGCAAATAAACAATGAACAGGCATAGGTAGATGAGAGAGCTGAGAAGCAAACTGTATAACGTAGAGTCAGAAGAGGTGCAAACAGCTCAAGTGAGATATCGGAAAAGGCTAAAAAATGAATGGAGCAGCAAACATGCACCCCATGCCCCTTTAGTCCCCCTCCACCACATGCCTCATCAGCCCCCTCCCCCACATTTTTCTTTTCTCTTCCAATTGCATTTGGCATACTGCATTTTTTCCAAGAGGAATTTCATATTTTCAGTCCCAGTCCTTATCATGGTCACCTACTTTGCAACTAAAATATAGTTTTGTTTTGTTGTTGAGATTTAAATGTCAATTCACCACAAATAACAGAAGGTATCTGAGGGATTTAAGGACGTCCTGGGCATAATGACACAGAATCAGCCACAACTCAGTTGCACAGTAATCTAATCACTAGAAAAAAGAGAAGCCATGCTAGTGCAATGCGTACACCGTAAATGTCTTCTTACTACTGGTATAGGTTTCTCAGACTAGTGCTGTGTTCATGACATGATACATCACGCGTCTGCTAACTTGTCTTGCTGCCCCAAGCTCCAGTCTGTCTACCAACTGCCTACAGATGCACAAAATAGCATAAAAGTTGTTTAATATACTTGTGACAAAATAGTTTGGATCTTTCTATATATTTATTAATAAAAATTGTCATCATAAACAAAACTTTGAGAGATAGCCAATTTTTGATTGCATATTTTAGTTCAGCATGAAAAATATTGTAGAAACATAATTTTTCCATGTGACAAAAATTGTGTTTACCAGTAATCAGAGATGATAACTATCCCCGTTGACGATCTAAGCAATCAGACCTGGTGCCTGGAGATAAGGACGAACCCTTGGTTTGCTTGTTGGTGTACTATTGTCGGGCCACTATTTTACAGTGTGAGTTTCTTGGTTTTATTTAAAAATTGATGATTAAATTAATAAAAATTCAATTGCTATTTTGGCCAATTGAATAGGGGTCTAAATAAGCACATAACATATTTTTTTGAAGAATTTTTTAATTAGTAAGCTACCCGGAAATGACTAGTGCGTCAACGTAACGTGACGTGACGTCCGGACGGCGGGGGATGATGGTGTCCTAAGAGGAAAAAAGTACCTACTTTTCCTAAATCCCTCTACCTCCCTCTAATCTATGTGAGTCACGGCTGGCTCATTGGAGCGTGTATGGGCACGCGTACCTGGGTCCCCGGGAGGCCCTGCTCGCATACTGTTTGAACCCCTGCATGGACGACGCTCCCCGATGGACAGCGCTTCCCAGCACTGACACAGCGTCACAGCGTGAGGTCGCGAGGAGACTGCGTGAGGACTGGAGGACGACTGGAGGACGCCATGGCTGTAACCACGCCTGATACGCCTGATACGTCGCGCTGCAGTGTCCCTCTCTGCCTGCTGTAATGGTTCCCTGTGCCCTGGGAGATTTTGTACGCTGATCAGTTGCCCCCTGCTATTGAGACTGCACAGGGTGTGAGGTGTGGAGGCTAAATGCAGTAAGGAGGTAGGCAGCTGTTACCTGTTACCTGTTACCTGGAGCCTACGGATTATATCTGTTCCCAAGCACCTGTATTCCAACGGGAGACTGCAACTACCTATGTGAGTCATTGTATACCTGTTGGGGGGGGGGGAGACACACGCTTTTACAAACTATACCTGTCAAGAAGGTTATTGAGCAAACTACCTGTTAAACCAGGAGCTCTGGCCTCCCGATAAACGTGAGATATCTATGCAGGGTTAATTGTGGTTGTGTTGGTAGGGGGGACCTGGTCATATAACGCTGTCTGGGTGCTCCATGCAGGAGGGGATACAAGAGACCCCCAAGGACTAATTCATAGAATACAGAATCCATATGCTGCATATAGAGACGCTATATTTATATAGGAGATACATATTTTGCACATATTGGTTTATATATGGTTAAGCTCTTGGTCTATGACCCACATGATCGTTTTTCCTGCCTCCTTCTCCGGCCCTATAGAATAAAGTACGCGGCCTACCGGTGATATATTTACTCTATACTGATAAGGTATAACTTGGAGTTAATATCTCATACAACATGCCAACGAAATTGAAATCAAGGGACAAAGCCAAAAATGAGCCCACAAAGACACCATCAATGTTTTCACCAAGATATAAGGGCTCTGGCTCGTCTACTCGGACAGATCACACTATATCTAGTCCATCATTAATTGAGTCACCAGATAAAGCGTCACAGACTTCCAGATCGGAAAATTCGGGGGTGGAAGAAAAAGAAATCCTCACCTGTTCCAAAATGCAAGAGATGTTACAATCATTTCAGACGAATATAATTTCTGAGCTGACAAAGAAAATTGCGGATAATTCAGCTTTAATCAAGGAAGTGAACCAGAGAGTGGAATCCGTGGAAGATATATGTGATAACTTAATCACGGACAATAACAATCTGCTTAAATATACAAAGTTACTAGAGAACAGAATAGAGGATCTAACAAATAAGATATCTTCAATTGAAGACCGTAGCAGATTGAATAATCTCCGCTTGAGAGGTATCCCGGAAACCATACAAGACTGCGACCTGAAATCCTATGCGGAAAATTTCCTGGTGACCCTGGTCCCAAATTCCCTATCTAATGAGACTACTATTGATGTCATTCATAGAATCCCATTGGCGAAACATCTAGATAAGTCTATTCCTAGGGATGTTTTAGCAAGAGTTCACTATCGATCATATAGAGATGAGATTATGAAGGAGGCTTTTATTAAGCAAAAATTCCCATCTCCTTATGAAAATCTAAAAATATTTTCTGACCTGTCGGTATATACCCTATCTAGAAGATGAGAATTTAAGGAAATTACCCAAATTCTAAGACAAAAAGAAGTAAGATATAAATGGTCATCTCCAGTAGGCTTATCTGTTTATAAAGATTCTAAGTGGCATAGGATAAAATCTGTCCAGGAGGGGGTAAAATTGCTACAAACATGGAATTTTGAAATTAATCTTCGTAATTTAGAGGCTGGTCAGCCGAATTTAATTTCCAGTGAGCTCGCATGGCAAAAGAATTAGGAGATCTAGGGTGAGACGAAGGGGTCGGGACTGGGGGAGGAAGTTTGTTCCATCCATGTTTCCCCCCCCTGTCGTCTCTCCCTATTTCCTTTATGTTTATTTTTGGGGGGAGGAGATGTATGAGGGAGCATAGGGGAAAAACTAGGGTAAACTTTCCAGAGTAATCAAGTTGTCCATATATCCCCGCCATTGTCTTTATTTTGGTATGAAGACTATGTCCGGTCATTTTCTACCTTTAGGTAGCTGTTTTGTAAATTGTAATGTTTTATGTTGTTTGAGTTCCCATCGGTGGTGGGAGGTTACAAGGGTTTGTGTTTGCATATTTAGGGTCTACAAATCACTCTATATCCTTTCAGGGTATGGGTTGTGTAATACAAAATTTTCTGTATTGTGGGACAATTTAAGATGTTGGGAAATATCAAATATGATAGTTAAGTTCATATGTTTGGATAATGTCAAAAGGAATAAAAATAATTTCTCATAATGTGAACGGACTAAACTCACCGACTAAAAGGAAAATTGCCTTTGTAAACTATATTAATATCAAAGCGGATATATTATGCCTTCAGGAGACTCATCTGAAGCAGGATTCTATTAAGTATCTAACTGAAAAACAATATCCCTTCCATATCCATTCAACTTTTAGAAGTAAATCTAAGGGAGTCTCTATTTTTTTTAATAGAAAGCTAAAAGTCTCGGAAGTATTTTCAAAAATAGATCCTCTAGGTAGATTTATAATTTGGTCGGGGTATGTGAATAATTCTTTACTAACCATTGCTAATGTATATTTACCAAATACAAATCAGATTAGATACTTAAAGACGTTCCTGAAAGACCTATATAAACTGAAGAGAGGGTGCCTCATTCTATGTGGAGATTTTAACATGATCAGAGATTCAAAGATGGATAAACAGAGAAACTACAAGATAAAATCGGAAGCCACAGAAATAAAAACTGCTCTAGATTTTCCTAATATTATAAATGATTTTGAATTATACGACATTTGGCGGGTCCTACACCCTAATTGTAAAGACTACAATTTTTTTTCGCATCAATATAAATCCTTGTCACGGATAGATTATATTTTTTCTGATGTAAATACCCTTAAAACGATAGAGAAGTCAGATATTATTTTAACACCCTGGTCAGATCACAGCATGAATAGTATTAACATAGTGGTCTCTCAGGCTGTAAAAGCAATAAATAGATGGAAAATTAATCCAATATTATTTAAAAATGTTGATAATCTCAATGCAGTGAAAAAGGATACCTTAGAATTTTGTGAAACAAATAAAGACTCCGTGACTTCCAGTAAGACACTATGGTGTTCTTATAAAGCCTATATTAGGGGTATCCTAATTTCCCGGATGGCAAACCTAAATAAGCAAAGGGGAAAACCCCTAAAAACTCTATATATTGAACTAGAGAAATTACACCAGCTCAATAAAAAATGCCCAAACACAGCTTTAGGTCGTGAAATAATAACCGTAAACAACCAAATTATTCATATTTTACAAACTCAGGCAGACAACCTTCTTTGGAGAGCACAACAATCGAAATTTCTATTTGGTAATAAAACTGGCAAAATTCTCGCAAATAGGTTAAAGAAACAACGTAATAATAACAGGATCACAAATTTATTAGATGATAAGAAAAACGTTCATATGAACCCTGACAAAATCGGTGAGCTTTTCCGGGAGTTCTATGAGAAATTATATAATCTAGACAAGGATGTTAACTTAGTAAAGCCTGGTATGTTAGATATCAATATCTTCCTAGATAAGATCAAATTCCCTAGGATCTCCGACCAAGAATTGATAGATTTAAACAGGGAAATTTCGGATGTGGAAATTATTAAAGTAATAAATTCTGGTAAAACAAATAAAGCACCGGGGCCCGACGGTTTTGACCACTTGTTCTACAAGATTTTTCAGTCAGAACTTACTCCGGTTCTGCATAGCTTATTCAATGAAATTAAACAATCAGGGCATATCCCGCTAGAAATGACTGAGACTAAAATAATTAATATTCTAAAAGAAGGGAAGAATCCGGAAGAATGTAGCAACTACAGACCAATATCCTTAATAAATATAGACGTGAAACTGTACTCTAAAATCTTGGCAAACAGATTAAAAAATATTATGGTTAATCTGATCCACCCTGACCAATCCGGGTTTATCCCCGGACGCCAGTCATCAGACAATTCCAGAAGACTTCTGAACTTGTTATCATATATTAGGGAAAAAGACATATCGGTCATGTTTTTATAACTAGATGCTGAGAAAGCTTTTGATAGAGTTAATTGGGAATTTTTACAGTGTGTATTGGTGAGATTTGGTTTGGGGGACTTCGCTTCTAGGTCTGTTAAAGCCCTCTACAGCAACTCCTTCTCACGAGTTGTTAATCCGGAATTTGAATCAAAACAATTTAGTATCAGGAATGGTACCCGTCAGGGATGCCCTCTGTCCCCACTCTTATTTGTATTATTCATGGAACCACTAGCAATATACATACGACAATGTAAGGACATTAAAGGCATTTGTATAGGTAAAGATGAGTTTAAATATATGGCTTACGCAGATGATATCATAATTACCGTAACAAATCCGTTACATGCCTGCTATAAACTTCAAGAAATAATTGCGGAGTTCGGGAGGCTTTCCTATTTTAAAATAAACCACTCAAAATCAGACACATTAACAAAAGGGATAACAAACGAAACTACAAAGAAACTGAGGGAAGTCTTCTGTTTTAATTGGGACTCTAAATATATAATCCATTTAGGTATAAGATTTTCTATTAGAGTGGATAATATTCTTAAAGACAACATTAATGAGGTGATGAAGCGAATTAGACCCACACTAATGGTATGGACCCATTATAATCTTTCTTGGTCAGCCAGAATAGCTTCAATCAATATGAATATTCTTCCCAAAATTACATATTATATGCGATCCATACCTGATATTTTAGCTAATAGCTATTTGAAGTGCATTCAGGACCAATTAGATAAATTTTTATATTTATCAAAAAAACCTAGGATCCAGAAAAGTATAACATACAAAAAATTTATTAAAGGGGGTTTAAACGCACCAAGTATAAAAGACATTCACCATAAGATAATCATGGCCCAACTCATTTGTTGGAATATCTCCAATGATAAGCCTAGATGGCTAATCTTGGAAGAAGCACTGATGGAGGATCTCCCTATTCGACTATTGCTTTGGCTCCCTGCTTATACCAAAACTATGATTAGCAATCTCCCCAAAAATCTTCGCGCCATGGTAAAACTGTGGTAAAAAGTTAGACAAAAGATGCAAATATTTAATACACCATCAATTGCGGCTCCCCTTGAAATCCTAAAACCTAAGGCACAATGTCCCGTAATAAAGCTATTACTTGATCAGGGCCTTAGTAATATTTCCCATCTATATCACAATGGCAACCTCCTAACTTTACAAGCTTTACAGTTAAATCCGGAGTTAAAAAAACTAAATTGGCTAAATTATGTTAGTCTAAAGCAGAATCTGTTGGCAAGTGGGTTTATACTATCCGGGGTGAATACCCCGACTAAATTAGAAGAACTTATTTTAAAGGGAAAAATGTCACATATCATATCAAAATGTGGTAGTATTATAGATGACCTCACTCCTCTTACTAAAAGCTTAGGGACTATAGGCTGGGAAACGGATTTAGGGATCAATCTGGAAGACATTAACTGGCGGGATATCCTTTAAACCACAAAAAAATCCTCTGTTAACGCATTGTATACAGAACTGTTTTTTAAAATTATTCATAGATGGCACCTAACACCAGTTAAAATGGGGAAAATTAATCCAGAGGCAACTGACCGATGCTGGAAATTATGTGGCTCAAGAGGTACTGACTATCATATTTGGTGGGACTGTATTAAACTACAGAAGTGGTGGATAGATGTCTCCCAACTAATATCTAAATTGCTTGATAAACAAATTTTATTGTCCCCCCAAGTAGCAATTCTGCACATGAACATTGAGAAAATATCCTCTACTGATAGATATCTGATATGCCACATTTTATTGGTGGCCAAATATCTTTTAGTAAAATACTGGAAGCAACCAACGACTCCTACAATTCACGAACTACGTAATCTCGTCCATATAAATAGAGAATTAATGCAGAATCGTTACGACATTTTCTCGGCAGGCTACGCCAGTAATTTTAGTTGGTCAAAATGGGATGATTATATGGAGTATGTATAATGTTTTTTAGTTCCCCATCCGAAGGTTAAGATGTTTTTTTTTGAGTAATATTGTTTGCCTTTATTTATTTTTTTTCTGATTACTTATTTTTGTCTCTTTTTTAGATATGCACGGAGTGCTTAGAGTTTGAATAGCTAGGTAATGTTCACACACTGAAATCTAAATAATAGATTTTGTTTTTGGTGCCCGAGTTATCCATTACGGCACACTTGTTCTTGTTTATGTATGCTCTGTAAGTCTTTATTTGTTTTCTGTATGTTGTTTTGAAACACAATAAAAAAATAAAAAAAATAAAAAAAATGAGCCACCATATTTAATAGTAGAAGTGCACTTAAGAAACAAAAAGAGGATGGTGATGAGATATTTTTAAGCAGCAAGAAATGGTTCATGCAATTTAAATCTAAAAGTAAGTGTAGCAGAGTTTTAAGTAATTGTAGAGGAGGGTAATTATCCTCCTGATCTAATGGCTTTGTCAAAAAGATTAACATATTTTTAGAAGAGAGCAGAAATATAAGGGGGCAAACAGTTGTTGAGGGTAGTGATGTCGCGAACATAAAATTTTCGGTTCGCAAACCGCAAACCGTTGCAAATGTTCGCAAGCCGGCGAACCCGGCAAACCGCAATAGACTTCAATGGGCAGGCGGATTTTAAAACCCACAGGGACTCTTTCTGGCCACAATAGTGATGGGAAAGTTGTTTCAAGGGGACTAACACCTGGACTGTGGCATTACATAGTTGATGCAGAGTCTGGTTTTAAGTCATAAAGGGCATAAATTACCTAACATTCCTAAATTGTTTTTTAATAACATGCTTTAAAACATCAGGTATGATGTTGTATCGATCAGGTAGTGTAAGGGTTAGGCCCGCTTCACAGTGACAGACCAAACTCCCCGTTTAATGCACCGCAAACAACCGCAAACAGTCCCTTTGCACAACCGCAAACTCCCCATTTGCACAAGATTGGATACCAAGCTAGCCATGTATCGTTCCTTGTTCTCACTGATGTCATTGAAGGTCTCTTCCTCCACCCAGCCACCAAGGGTGCCCGAAAGGGGACAACAAGCCCCCTGGGACACCTGCTGTGTTTGGTCTTCCACCTCCTCAAAGCCACCTTCCTCCTCTGACTCCTCTTCTTCAGACTCCTCTCACTGCGTTGCCTCTCTCTGCATTATTATAAGGTGTGTTAAGTAGTACTACTCTTATCAGTTTAATACCTGTTACAGCACCTATCAGGGGGCGTGTATAAGGCCTGGATTTTTAGAACAGGGAGATGGAAAAAGATGCTTGGTTGGTCGTATCACTTCAATTTTGGGGCACAGCACGTGCAATCAAAGGTGCCACCAGATAGGAGTGGCGTGTTTGTAAGTACTACTCTTATCAGTTTAATACCTGTTACAGCACCTATCAGGGGGCGTGTATAAGGCCTGGATTTTTGGAACCGGGAGATGGAAAAAGATGCTTGGTTGGTCGTATCACTTTAATTTTGGGGCACGGCACGTGCAATCAAAGGTGCCACCAGATAGGAGTGGCGTGTTTGTAAGTAATACTCTTATCAGTTTAATACCTGTTACAGCACCTATCAGGGGGCGTGTATAAGGCCTGGATTTTTGGAACCAGGAGATGGAAAAAGATGCTTGGTTGGTCGTAGAACTTCAAATTTGGGGCACTTTGTGACATTAGCTTCTTACGCTCAAACATGTCCTTTACAGGTACCTGACTATGGGCAGATGAGCAGGAACTGCTCAAGGCGAGAGACGGAGTGGCGGATGGTTGAGAGGGGGCAAGGAGGACAGCAGTGGTTGATGTTGTAACGGATCTACTGGCACCCCGACCGGGTACCTCCGTTGATGGACGCGTCCTAGTTTGCGTCGAGGCCTACAAGCACCGCACCGGACTCCACACTACCACAGACTCCACAACCGCCGTAGCTTAAAGCTCCCAGGGAGTATGCAGCGCATAGCAATCCCCAGTATGATATAGCAATCCCCTCCAAGAACGAGACGAGGCTACGTTTTGAAGGGTCAAGTAGTACTCTCTTTAATGACAGAGGATCTCCTTTTATGCAATGGTGCCCTCTGAAGGGCTACACCCACATAATTATCACAACAGCCAATTATATACATGGTTCAACCCCCACGTCTCCTCCCCTCAGATAACAGGTAACACAATTAAAACAGACACAATTTTAACCACATTCTGGATGTACCCCGAAAACAGGGGGTACACCGTTCAATAGCTCTCACCCAGGGGAACAACATATTAAAAAATGGCATGAATCAGACCAGGGGTTCAAATGTTAGTAAAAGTATCTTTTACACATAACACACAGACATTTCACATATCCCCCATAGTTGGCCACACAATACACATAGAGGGACAATAGGTAAGTCACACCTCCCTGAGGCTACCTGGCAACTTGGATACAATCAGACATTAATTAGATCATCCTTCTTTGTTCTTATCTGAGAATGAAAACACTTTATACAATAGACTTCCTTATATGTAACAGGATTATCTCCCATGCCAAGGTCTGCACTAGTCTGGGCCAATATTCTGCAGAGCATTTAACCAACATACATGCAGTATAATAGTAGGATCATATTTTAACTATAATAATCATAAAACAGGGTAAAACAGTGATGGGTTCCGTTACAGATGTGGCTGATGATACTGGACCAGGAGGAGGATGGCGGCTTTGAGTTTGTGTGCTGCTTGTACTCATGTGTTGGTCTGGAGTCACCCAAACATTAGGTCTCAACCTGTAGAGGATAAGGGAACCAGGCTACTCTAGACCTCATTCATCATTACAGGTTTTGACAGATTGGTACTATGCTTGCAAGCTACTGTGACAACAGATATGAGTGGCACTGTGCACTTTCATCATCCTCCCCTGTATCTCTTTACCCCCTCCCTCATCATCCTCCCCTGTGTCTCTTTCCCCCCTCCCTCATCATCCTCCCCTGTGTCTCTTTCCCCCTTCCTCATTACCCTCCCCTGTGTCTCATCCCCCCTCCCTCATCATCCTCCCACCTCCCTCATCCTCCTCCTCTGTATCTCTTTACCCCCTTCCCTCATCAAACCTCCCCTGTGTCTCTTTCCCCCCTCCATCATCATCCTCCCCTGTGTCTCTTTCCCCCCCTCCCTCATCATCCTCCCATGTGTCTCTTTCCCCCCTCCCTCATCATCCTCCTCTGTGTCTCTTTTCCCCCTCCCTCATCATCTTCCCCTTTGTCTCTCCCCCCCTCATCATCCTCTCCTGTGTCTCTGTTCCCCCTCCCTCATCATCTTCCCCTTTGTCTCTTCCCCCCCTCCCTCATCATCCTCCCCTGTGACTCTTCCCCCCCTTCCTCATCACCCTCCCCTGTGTCTCATCCCCCCTCCGTCATCATCCTCCCACCTCCCTCATCATCCTCCCCTGTATCTCTTTACCCCCTTCCCTCATCAAACCTCCCTTGTGTCTCTTCCCCCCTCCATCATCATCCTCCCCTGTGTCTCTTTCCCCCCTCCCTCATCATCCAACCCTGTGTCTCTTTCCCCCCTCCCTCATCATCCTCCCCTTTGTCTCCCCCCCCTCATCATCCTCTCCTGTGTCTCTGTTTCCCCTCCCTCATCATCTTCCCCTTTGTCTCTTCCCCCCCTCCCTCATAGTCTTCCCCTGTGTCTCTTCATCCCTCCCTCATCATCCTCCCCCCTCCCTTGATGATAAGTGGGGAAGAGACACAGGGATAAGTGTGAGGGGTGTTAGGGTAAGGGGTGTTAGGGATAAGGGTGAGGGGGTTAGGTGTTAGGGTGAGGGGTGTTAGGGCTAAGTGTGAGGGGTGTTAGGGTGAGGGGTGTTAGGGATAAGTGTAAGGGGTGTTAGGGTGAGGCATGTTAGGAATAAGTGTGAGGGGTGTTAGGGATAAGTGTGAGGGGTGTTAGGGTTAGGGTGAGGGGTGTTAGGGATAAGTGTGAGGGGTGTTAGGGTTAGGGTGAGGGGTGTTAGGGATAAGTGTGAGGGGTGTTAGGGTTAGGGTGAGGGGTGTTAGGGATAAGTGTGAGGGGTGCTAGGGTTAAGGTGAGGGGTGTTAGGGTTAGGTGTTAGGGTAAGGGGTGTTAGGGATAAGTGTGAGGGGTGTTAGGGTTAGGGTAAGGGGGGTTAGGGATAAGTGTGAGGGGTGTTAGGGCTAGGGTGAGGGGTGTTAGGGATAAGTGTGAGGGGTGTTAGGGTTAGGGTGAGGGGTGTTAGGGATAAGTGTGAGGGGTGTTAGGGTTAGGGTGAGGGGTGTTAGGGTTAGCTGTTAGGGTGAGGGGTGTTAGGGATAGGTGTGAGGGGTGTTAGGGTTAGGTTGAGGGGTGTTAGGGATAAGTGTGAGGGGTGTTAGGGTGAGCGGTGTTAGGGATAGGTGTTAGGGTGAGGGGTGTTAGGGATAAGTGTGAGGGGTGCTAGGGTTAGGGTGAGGGGTGTTAGGGATAAGTGTGAGGGGTGTTAGGGTTAGGGTGAGGGGTGTTAGGGTTAGCTGTTAGGGTGAGGGGTGTTAGGGATAGGTGTGAGGGGTGTTAGGGTTAGGTTGAGGGGTGTTAGGGATAAGTGTGAGGGGTGTTAGGGTGAGCGGTGTTAGGGATAGGTGTTAGGGTGAGGGGTGTTAGGGATAAGTGTGAGGGGTGCTAGGGTTAGGGTGAGGGGTGTTAGGGATAGGTGTTAGGGTGAGGGGTGTTAGGGATAAGTGTGAGGAGTGTTAGGGTAAGGTGTTAGGGTTAGGTGTTAGGGATAAGTGTGAGGGGTGTGAGAGTTAGGGTGAGGGGTGTTAGGGTTAGGTGTTAGGGTGAGGGGTGTTAGGGATAAGTGTGAGGGGTGTTAGGGTTAGGGTGAGGGGTGTTAGGGATAGGAGTTAGGGTGAGGGGTGTTAGGGATAAGTGTGAGGGATGTTAGGGTTAGGGTGAAGGGTGTTAGGGATAAGTGTGAGGGGTGTTAGGGATAAGTGTGAGGGGTGTTAGGGTTAGGGTGAGGGGTATTAGGGATAAGTGTGAGGGGTGTTAGGGATAAGTGTGTGGGGTGTTAGGGTTAGGGTGAGGGGTGTTAGGGATAAGTGTGAGGGGTGTTAGGGTGAGGGGTGTTAGGGAAAGGTGTTAGGGTGAGGGGTGTTAGGGATAAGTGTGAGGGGTGTTAGGGTTAGGTGTTAGGGTTAGGTGTTAGGGATAAGTGTGAGGGGTGTTAGGGTTAGGGTGAGGGGTGTCAGGGTTAGGTGTTAGGGTGAGGGGTGTTAGGGATAAGTGTGAGGGGTGTTAGGGTTAGTGTGAGGGGTGTTAGGGATAAGTGTGAGGGGTGTTAGGGTTAGGGTGAGGGGTGTTAGGGATAAGTGTGAGGGATGTTAGGGTTAGGGTGAAGGGTGTTAGGGATAAGTGTGAGGGGTGTTAGGGATAAGTGTGAGGGGTGTTAGGGTTAGGGTGAGGGGTATTAGGGATAAGTGTGAGGGGTGTTAGGGTGAGGGGTGTTAGGG
The DNA here is from genome assembly GCA_027410445.1 of Discoglossus pictus. Lineage (NCBI taxonomy): Eukaryota > Metazoa > Chordata > Amphibia > Anura > Alytidae > Discoglossus > Discoglossus pictus. Next base: position 147,767,901 of record CM050165.1, read on the forward strand.
AAAGGTGTTAGGGTGAGGGGTGTTAGGGATAAGTGTGAGGGGTGTTAGGGTTAGGTGTTAGGGTTAGGTGTTAGGGATAAGTGTGAGGGGTGTTAGGGTTAGGGTGAGGGGTGTTAGGGATAAGTGTGAGGGGTGTTAGGGTTAGTGTGAGGGGTGTTAGGGATAAGTGTGAGGGGTGTTAGGGTTAGGGTGTGGGGTGTTAGGGATAGGTGTTAGGGTGAGGGGTGTTAGGGATAAGTGTGAGGGGTGTTAGGGTTAGGGTGAGGGGTGTTAGGGATAGGTGTTAGGGTGAGGGGTGTTAGGGATAAGTGTGAAGGGTGTTAGGGTTAGGGTGAGGGGTGTTAGGGATAAGTGTGAGGGGTGTTAGGGTTAGGGTGAGGGGTGTTAGGGATAGGTGTTAGGGTGAGGGGTGTTAGGGATAAGTGTGAGGGGTGTTAGGGTTAGGTGTTAGGGTTAGGTATAAGTGTGAGGGGTGTTAGGGTTAGGGTGAGGGGTGTTAGGGATAGGTGTTAGGGTGAGGGGTGTTAGGGATAAGTGTGATGGGTGTTAGGGTTAGGTGTTAGGGTGAGGGGTGTTAGGGATAAGTGTGAGGGGTGTTAGGGTTAGGTGTTAGGGTGAGGGGTGTTAGGGATAAGTGTGAGGGGTGTTAGGGTTAGGTGTTAGGGATAAGTGTGAGGGGTGTTAGGGTTAGGGTGAGGGGTGTTAGGTATAAGTGTGAGCGGCGTTAGTGTTAGGGTGAGGGGTGTTAGGGATAGGTGTTAGGGTGAGGGGTGTTAGGGATAAGTGTGAGGGGTGTTAGGGTTAGGTGTTAGGGTTAGGTATAAGTGTGAGGGGTGTTAGGGTTAGGGTGAGGGGTGTTAGGGATAGGTGTTAGGGTGAGGGGTGTTAGGGATAAGTGTGAGGGATGTTAGGGTTAGGGTGAGGGGTGTTAGAGATAAGTGTGAGGGGTTTTAGGGTTAGGGTGAGGGGTGTTAGGGATAGGTGTTAGGGTGAGGGGTGTTAGGGATAAGTGTGAGGGGTGTTAGGGTTAGGGTGAGGGGTGTTAGGGATAAGTGTGAGGGGTGTTAGGGTTGGGGTGAGGGGTGTTAGGGATAGGTGTTAGGGTGAGGGGTGTTAGGGATAAGTTTGAGGGGTGTTAGGGTTAGGTGTTAGGTGTTATGGTTAGGTGTTAGGGATAAGTGTGAGGGGTGTTAGGGTTAGGTGTTAGGGTTAGGTGTTAGGGATAAGTGTGAGGGGTGTTAGGGTTAGTGTGAGGGGTGTTAGGGATAGGTGTTAGGGTGAGGGGTGTTAGGGATAAGTTTGAGGGGTGTTAGGGTTAGGTGTTAGGTGTTATTTTTAGGTGTTAGGGATAAGTGTGAGGGGTGTTAGGGTTAGGGTGAGGGGTGTTAGGGTTAGGTGTTAGGGTGAGGGGTGTTAGGGATAAGTGTGAGGGGTGTTAGGGTTAGGGTGAGGGGTGTTAGGGATAGGTGTTAGGGTGAGGGGTGTTAGGGATAAGTGTGAGGGGTGTTAGGGTTAGGTGTTAGGGTTAGGTATAAGTGTGAGGGGTGTTAGGGTTAGGGTGAGGGGTGTTAGGGATAAGTGTGAGGGGTGTTAGGGTTAGGGTGAGGGGTGTTAGGGATAGGTGTTAGGGTGAGGGGTGTTAGGGATAAGTGTGAGGGGTGTTAGGGTTAGGTGTTAGGGTTAGGTATAAGTGTGAGGGGTGTTAGGGTTAGGGTGAGGGGTGTTAGGGATAGGTGTTAGGGTGAGGGGTGTTAGGGATAAGTGTGATGGGTGTTAGGGTTAGGTGTTAGGGTGAGGGGTGTTAGGGATAAGTGTGAGGGGTGTTAGGGTTAGGTGTTAGGGTGAGGGGTGTTAGGGATAAGTGTGAGGGGTGTTAGGGTTAGGTGTTAGGGATAAGTGTGAGGGGTGTTAGGGTTAGGGTGAGGGGTGTTAGGTATAAGTGTGAGCAGCGTTAGGGTTAGGGTGAGGGGTGTTAGGGATAGGTGTTAGGGTGAGGGGTGTTAGGGATAAGTGTGAGGGGTGTTAGGGTTAGGTGTTAGGGTTAGGTATAAGTGTGAGGGGTGTTAGGGTTAGGGTGAGGGGTGTTAGGGATAGGTGTTAGGGTGAGGGGTGTTAGGGATAAGTGTGAGGGGTGTTAGGGTTAGGGTGAGGGGTGTTAGGGATAAGTGTGAGGGGTGTTAGGGTTAGGGTGAGGGGTGTTAGGGATAGGTGTTAGGGTGAGGGGTGTTAGGGATAAGTGTGAGGGGTGTTAGGGTTAGGGTGAGGGGTGTTAGGGATAAGTGTGAGGGGTGTTAGGGTTGGGGTGAGGGGTGTTAGGGATAGGTGTTAGGGTGAGGGGTGTTAGGGATAAGTTTGAGGGGTGTTAGGGTTAGGTGTTAGGTGTTATGGTTAGGTGTTAGGGATAAGTGTGAGGGGTGTTAGGGTTAGGTGTTAGGGTTAGGTGTTAGGGATAAGTGTGAGGGGTGTTAGGGTTAGTGTGAGGGGTGTTAGGGATAGGTGTTAGGGTGAGGGGTGTTAGGGATAAGTTTGAGGGGTGTTAGGGTTAGGTGTTAGGTGTTATGTTTAGGTGTTAGGGATAAGTGTGAGGGGTGTTAGGGTTAGGGTGAGGGGTGTTAGGGTTAGGTGTTAGGGTGAGGGGTGTTAGGGATAAGTGTGAGGGGTGTTAGGGTTAGGGTGAGGGATGTTAGGGATAAGTGTGAGGGGTGTTAGGGTTAGGGTGAGGGGTGTTAGGGATAGGTGTTAGGGTGAGGGGTGTTAGGGTTAGGGTAAGGGGTGTTAGGGATAGGTGTTAGGGTGAGGGGTGTTTGGGATAAGTGTGAGGGGTGTTAGGGTTAGGTGTTAGGGTTAGGTATAAGTGTGAGGGGTGTTAGGGTTAGGGTGAGGGGTGTTAGGGATAGGTGTTAGGGTGAGGGGTGTTAGGGATAAGTGTGAGGGGTGTTAGGGTTAGGGTGAGGGGTGTTAGGGATAAGTGTGAGGGGTGTTAGGGTTAGGGTGAGGGGTGTTAGGGATAGGTGTTAGGGTGAGGGGTGTTAGGGATAAGTGTGAGGGGTGTTAGGGTTAGGGTGAGGGGTGTTAGGGATAAGTGTGAGGGGTGTTAGGGTTGGGGTGAGGGGTGTTAGGGATAGGTGTTAGGGTGAGGGGTGTTAGGGATAAGTTTGAGGGGTGTTAGGGTTAGGTGTTAGGTGTTATGGTTAGGTGTTAGGGATAAGTGTGAGGGGTGTTAGGGTTAGGTGTTAGGGTTAGGTGTTAGAGATAAGTGTGAGGGGTGTTAGGGTTAGTGTGAGGGGTGTTAGGGATAGGTGTTAGGGTGAGGGGTGTTAGGGATAAGTTTGAGGGGTGTTAGGGTTAGGTGTTAGGTGTTATGTTTAGGTGTTAGGGATAAGTGTGAGGGGTGTTAGGGTTAGGGTGAGGGGTGTTAGGGTTAGGTGTTAGGGTGAGGGGTGTTAGGGATAAGTGTGAGGGGTGTTAGGGTTAGGGTGAGGGATGTTAGGGATAAGTGTGAGGGGTGTTAGGGTTAGGGTGAGGGGTGTTAGGGATAGGTGTTAGGGTGAGGGGTGTTTGGGATAAGTGTGAGGGGTGTTAGGGCTAGGTGTTAGGTTGATGGGTGTTATGGATAAGTGTGAGGGGTGTTAGGGTTGGGTGCTAAGGTGAGGGGAGGATGATGATAAGGGGTGGGAGAGACACAGGGGTGTCCTTGCAGCAGAGATCAAAAGAGTCCTTCAGGACTGTATTGCACACTGTGTACAGTAGCCTAGCTAGGGTTTTCCCTATTGATGCAGTATCACCTACACTCAGCCTCCTCTCAGTAAGACTGCAAGTTATTTATGATTCCAAAATGGCTGCTGTCCATGAGTTCGAAGGCTCTGGAAGGGAGTGTATGCTGCTGATTGGCTGGAATGTGACTGCTGACTGTGACATGCAGGGTCAAAGTTTGCTCAATGATAAAGTATAGGGGGCGGGTCGAATCTCGCATATGTTCGCAGTTCGCTGCGAACGCCGCGAATGAGGAATGAAAGAGAGGCAGGTCTAATAGAACTCCAAGACAATGAGCCTGGAAGTTATTTGAGGAGTGGAAACTGTCGTAGAGGGTGGGAAGATTAGTAGCTTAGTCATGTTGAGTTTGAGTTGTCAGGCGGACATCCAGAAAGATATATTTGAGAGGCAGTTGGCAACTCGTGCTAGAAGAGAAAGGGATGGATCAAGTGCTGGGAGGTAGATTTGAGTGTCATCTGCATATGTCATCTGCATATGATGCAAATGATTCTGAAATCCAAATTATTGTATTAGGGTACCAAGGGAGGATGTATAGATGGAGAAGAGCAGTGGGCCTAGCACTGAATCTTGGGGATACACCAACAGTTATAGGCAGAAGAAGAGGTGCCAAAGATGGAAATACTAAATGTGCAATCTTCTAGGTAGGATATAAAACATGAGAGAGCTTTGTCATGGATGCCAAGAGAGCTGATAATTTGGATTAGGAAAGGGTGGTCAACTGTATCAAAGTTAGCAGAGAGATACAGGAGAATCAGAAAAGAATACATTATTGACTCCATTGACCTTGTAACTGAGGATGAAGTGTCTAGTCTACTATCAACCACTCACCTTACAACTTGTCCACATAATGATTTTCCAGTAAATGGTAATCCCTCCCCTCTCTACAACTTAGAACGGCACTCACACATCTATACAACCTTTCCCTAAACAATGGCAAGTTTTCTTAGGAATGTCAAAATTACACCCATTCTTAAGAAACACTCATCTGACTCAGTTTCTGCCTCTAACTATTACCCTATCTTCCTACTTCCTCTGGCTGAAAAACTGCTTGAGCAACTCATTTACGATCACCTTACCCAAGTTATTTCCTCCAACTCCCTCCTTGACCCCTTCCAATCTGGCTTCCGACCCGACACTCCACAGAAACAGCTCTCACTAAAGTCACTAATGACTTGCAACCCACCAAGTTAAAGGGTTATTTCTCTATACTAATTCTCCTGGATATCCCTGCTGCCTTCGACACAGTTGACCACTCTCTTCTTATCCACATTCTCTGCTTTCTTGGCATCAGTCACTCTGCTCTCTCATGGTTCACATCATACCTTGAAGATCAAACATTTAGTGGCTCCTTCTCCGGCACCTTTTCTTCGCCTAGGCCCTCTAAAATAGTGCACCCTCTTATATCTCTGTTCTCATCTCTAAATATGCTTCCAACAGTTCTCTTCGCCCAGCTAACAACCTTCTTCTTTCCTGCTCTCTTGTCACTTCCTCTAACTCCGCCTTCAGGACTTTTCTCATGCTACCCCTATTCTTTGGATCTCCTTGCCTCACTCTACTAGACTATTCTCCCGTCTCAAAACATTCAAAACCTCACTAAAACTCATCTGTTTAAAGAAGCCTATCACCTTCAGCCTTCAACAATATTTCTATCATCCTTCTTTATCTCCCCCATACATTTAGAATGTAAGTTTGTGAGTCTTCAGCCTTGCTAAGTGCTTTAGGGAAAGCACCATGTATGTTTGATTTTAAGCTCAAAACAGGATTCTCCATTCTTTTTTATTGTGTTAATATTGTTTGTGACTTGAACTTACCCCTTACAGCTCTACGGAATATGTTGGCATGTTACAAATAAAGGAAATAATAATAATAATTATGATAATATAGCTTCTGTAAATATTGCACCTGCAGACACACGTCAGCCACACTCCCACATCATTTCACTAAATGGCAGTCCTCTAGATATAAAATATAATAGAAAGGATTACTTTATATAAAAAAATGTATACTCATATAAGAATACATTTATATATACTGCCTGACTATGTAGTATTAAAAAAAATAAATAAAAAAAAAAAAAATATATATATATATATATATATATATATATATTACAGTGTTCTTTTAAAGGGACTTCTCTGTTTTTAATATTGCAATAAACTCCCCAAATGTTAATTTGCATACTTAAGCATAATTTGTTTAACAAATGCTTAAAGTTGCTGTTTTTTGTCACTGAAACCTTCCAAATATTATCTGCTAAGGTTCCCCCTTGTAGCTTGCTTATACAGTATTTATAAAGTACTAGCGACTTGCACGTCAAAAAATTATGGCAATAAGATTGTAAGGCAGGTAATGTTGTTTGGGTGCAAATTTAATTTTGTTGTTGTTTTAAGATCCTTAGGCGCTCATTGCGAGGCTCTTGGTTGTTTGTGTGCTATGAGCAGCGTTGGTGTTTTTTTGTTTGTTATGGCAATGAATAATTAATAAAATAATAAATAATATACTTTACCTATTGTGAAGTAATATATGAAGGAAGCATTGTGTTGAAGAGCTGGCAATCTGTTTTCATGTTGCTGCATCATCAGTGCTGTGGAGCTGCTGTGTAAGTGTCATGAATGTGTGCAGTGTGTAGTGTAAATAGTGTGCGTGCGCGAGGCAAATCCGTTAGGGTAGCTGTGTACTTCCGGATTGTATAAGTTATTGTTGTAAAATGGCGCCTAATGTGTGGTTTTTCGGCTGTGGCTGATTTATCACCCTTGTTTTCGGATTTCGTCCGACTTTTTCGGAAAATCCGTAGGTGTTTGGTGGTGTTTTGCGTGTTTAGGGTCCTTTAGCCTCATTTTCGTTTTGTTCGGCGGCCATTTTTTGTCTCGCTTAGGTGATTTTCGGGTGTCTAAACTCCGAAATTTGGAGTTAAATCGAGGAGTAACTTCACTTGCAGAGGTCCTGGGTGCCACCCCTTGCTGTGGGTAAGATTTTTATGTGTTTGTTGTGTGTATTTATTGTGTTTGTAATTTTTTTGGGGGGTCGCTCGGGTTGTTTTCGGATCTCGTATGTCTTTTTCGGGAATCCGTAGGTGTTTGGTGGTGTTTTGCGTCTTTAGAGTGCTGTAGCCTCGTTTTCGTTTTTTTCGGTGGCCATTTTTTCTTTTGCTTAGGGGATTTTTGAGTGTCTAAACTCTTTTATTTGGAGATAAATTGAAGTGTAACTTCAGTTTTCGAGGTCCTGGGTGCCCCCCCCCCTTGCTGTAGGTAAGCTTTTTATGTATTTGTTGTATGTATTTATTATGTTTTTCAAGTTTTCATGCGCGCAGGTTTCGGACGCTTTTTGCTAGGTCTTAATGGGTCGTAACGTGTCTCGTATTTTGCTTTCGTAACTCCGTAAATTTTGCGAGGCCCGCAGTTGCTGGCATGGAGCGCCTTCGGCTCACTGCACGAGCCCGCAAGCATTAGCAACAGCCTGCATGCTCACAACTATATATGTGACTAGATCTACTAGCCATCACAACCTGCCTCACTAGCATTTTAGAAAAATTCTGTTGAGAAATATTTGCCTATGATTCATCCAGGCATGTGTGATGTCATTGATCCAACCTAATGGTATTAGTTCTGGTCAACTGAGAAGAAATAGAGCTTTCTAATTATTTAGGCTTAACTGTGTGTGTCAACAATTTATTTGTATTACAATCAACTGATGTAATTATTCTTACTATTTGCTATCAAAGTTATCCTCTTTACACTAGGGCTTATTAGTGTAACATGTCTAACATAGTCAGCCGTATGTCTAATTGCTGCCGTTCATATAGATGATATATCTAATGAATTAAAAAGTGAGATCACCAAAATATACATTTGTGTAAGAAACACATGTGCATTGAAACAGTATCCTTTACAGAACACTTTTTTTCTGACTGAAGATGACTGGAAATTATTGTTAAAAGGAAAATGTACCTATCCTGCTATTCATGGCCTAGTCCAGTTGTTCCCAAACTTTGTTTACAATAGTCTACTTAAAAGTTAAATAGGGTCTTGGTGGACAGCAATCAATAATATCAATAATCTTCAGTCTGATGCAATTTGAGAATAGAAATGCCCATAATAATAATTTAATCTGCGTTTATGTTAAAAATGTCAATATGAACACCTGGCCATATCATTGAAAACATCAAAGTGTATCTTGCTCAAATCTGATATAGCTAAAATGAAGCAATATGCATATAAAATAAAGACATGCATATAAATGTGCATCTCTCTCTCTATAAGATGCAATTGAGAGAAGATGTTTGTTATTAGGAAAGGATGATCAATTTACCTTTGTTTACACTAGCAAAAGGCATTTGGGATAAGAAATATTTAGGATCAGTGTGTTGTCACGGGGACTTTTCATCCCAAGGAATTTACAAATTACCAGAGATCTCCCATTGATGTTTGAAGGACATGAGGCTTAGTCTTTAACAAAGCAAACTGTAATGGCAGTCAAGTTGTAGAATAACTACCAGTGGAGCAGCAGACAATGTTTTTTAAATGTGTTAAATGGATTGTTTGTTAGTTACAATTTGTATCCATTCATTTAAAAAAAATAGAAGATAATCCAGTGAGAATTCCAATTCTTCATTTTGGTACTTGAGAAAGAATATTATCTCACTTGAAACAAAATTGGATTTTTTTTCCTTTTTTTGACATTCTTCTGGATTAATATATAAAAAAACATTAAAGGGCCACTATGGTCATATTCGGGAAATATACTGTTCTGAGCAACTACACCTGAAAAATATAAAATAATACAGGATCTCATATATTATGTTTTATATATTCTGCTGTAGGATGTACAATTTTGGTTTCTGGTTATCAGCTTCCAGAAGTGGAATGTTTGGTTGCACAAGCAGGTAGTCTTCACAATGGGAATACACCATCTCCACGAGAGCTTCTGGTAGAGATGATAAAAAGTTAATTAGTTTACAAGGACACACCTTCTTGAGAAAATAATAGTCAGGATCAACAAAAGAAAATGAATACCTGAAGCAAAGAATAGTAAAAATGCAAAGGCTTATAGGTGAGACTCATTAATCTCCCTCAGCTCCTTCTGTCACCCTGGGATAGCATGTGGCACTGTTAATGTCTCAGAAAATACTACATTGGAGGTCCTCACCCAAAGTTTGATTCCTAGTTCCATAAAATAATTTTTAAGACATTCCATCTTCCACTTACTTTGTCATTGGTGCCGATATATACCAAGACCACCGGGTCATTTTCAGACCTTCCCAATAATTTATCTACCTGTTCCACAACATACCAAACTCGAGCACCAGGGAGGCAGCAAACTGTTTGATGTCTGGAATCAGTGTGATAAATTACCATGTCTACCCTCCTAATAGTAGTGTCTCCTAGCACCAAAGTTTGTCTGATGCTCTGATATATCTGCCCTCCCTCTCCAGTAGAACTGTTCTCCCGGCTGTTAGAGCTTCACTGAATCTGGAAATCTGTTGGTGTTTGCTAACTTTGAACTGGCCTGCCTCAACCCTCTGCATTCTCTTGTAACTGTAATCGAACTACCTTCCTGGACATCCTCACGAACCTCAGTGAGCACCAACGCCCTTTCAAGTATTGACATTTTCCTCAAGTTATTAAATTTGACCTTCAAGACAGGCAATATGCTCACACATCAAAATTTAACATAGTAAGCATTAATTTATAAATAACAAAGAGAAAAAACTGAAAACTGTAAATCTAAGTAAGAGCATAATTAAGCAGTAAAAAACAAACAAACATCTAGTTCTTAATGCCTCTGTGGGACCCTGGATAGATTCATAATACAGTTGTGAGGGTTGAATGTGTGTGAGCAAAGTTTACATTTCTGGAGAGCTATTGTTGCAGTTAAATATTCTTCTCGGTGAGTAAGAGGGAATGGGCACTATCAGGCTCATTAAATTACTCCTCGTAGTTCCCTCGGCCCTCGCTAAAGCCCTCGTAGAGCTGTTAGTGAGGGCAGATTCCTCAAAATGTTTCTTGCAGCTGACTTAGCTACGTAGTACACACACATGTTAATCTGTGAACCTCGTCCCTAGCTAATATCCCAACAAGTACAAAAAACTACTACGAAAGCCTATACGTGCTGCCTCGCAGAAGCCTGACCCCCCATTCTACTGTTTCCCCCTGCACCCTAAACAACCCCCATGCTGCAGGGGTCTCTATAGGCACCCCCACAGCCTCCCCACATTAACCCTCGCAGATCGGTATCGATCGAGACCCCTGCTGCATTTAAAATATTCAAATTTCCCTCTGTGGGTCCTTAAAGGGCCTGCTGCACACTTTTAGCCAATCCCGGCTGCGGTGGTACTGTAAGTACCCCCGCGACACCTAACATTAACCCCCCTCTTAGCTGGAGGTTCCCATTGGGACCCCTGAAATGTCCCCACATTAACCCCTTACAGCAGGGGTCACCAATTGGCAACGATCGTGACACCAGCTGCAAGTACCATTTTAAATTTCCTGCCTCGTGGGTCCTTAAAGGATGGTAAAGATCCTGGGGGATTGGCTGAAGCCATCTGCACCTTCTGATTGGCTGTTGTCACTGTCAATCCGACTTTAGCCATTCAGAAGGCGTAGATGCCTTCAGCCAATCACTGTGGGGGTGTTTCCCATTCTGATTGGCTGAAGGCAATAGTGCCTTCTAATTAGTTTAAAAAAGTTTGACAGGTCCATCAGCCAATCAGAATGGGATATAGGGGTATATCCCATTCTGATTGACTCAAACCTTGGTGCCTTCTGATTGGCTGTAATTTGATTGATTGCCTTTTTAGCCAATTAGAAAGTGCCATTGCCATTTTTCTACCTGAAGAGGTGCTAGAGGCCTCATTTGCGTTGGGGAGCTCTGCAAGTGAGGAGCTCCATTATTTTTTTTTTTTTAGAGAGGCCGTTTTTGGCAAGGGCCCAGCCGGGGCAGAAGACGACAAGGACGGGGACGTCGCGGACAGGTAAGTTTAATATATAGAATGTTGATAGGGTTAATGTATTTTCTATAGGGTTAAGGAATTTTCTATAGGGTTAATGGATTGTAGATAGGGGTATATTTGAACCGTATTGTATTTATTGATGTATTGTAAGTGTAGTTATTGTATTGATGTAATGTAATGTTATGTGTTTTTTGTACATGTATTTTCTTTTCAGGTGCGTATTTTGTGTAACTTAGCTTTCTTTTAACTTTGGTAACTTAGGTTTTTTAATTTTGGTAACTTAGGTTGATTTAATTTTGGTAATGTAGGTTTTCTTTATTTTGGTAATGTCCTTTTTTATTTTCTGTAATTCTAGGTTTTATTATTTTCTGTAATTAGGTGTTTTTTTTTAAGGTGGAAAATTTCAAATTTTAAATGCAGCGGGTGTCACGATCGATGCAAGTGGTTAAGGCGGGGACACTTCGGGGGTCCCGATTGGGATCAACAGCATAGATGGGGTTAATGTTAGGTGTGCTGCGGGCACTTTAAGCACTCCCTGCGGGAATTTTGAATATTTTAAATGCAACAAGGGGTTTCGATCCCTGCTGCAAGGGTTAATGTGGGGAGGCTTCGGGGGACCTCCAGCATAGGGGGGGGGGGGGTAATTTTAGGTGCCAGGGGGGTACTTGGATTATGTTTAGAACTGCCGCATAGGTCCCAATTGGCCCCCCCGTGGCAAGTAATGAGGTGTGAAGCCTGCAAGATAATCTCACAGACTTTTCACTTCTCCTGTCAGTTTGACTCGGTCATCGTGGAACGGCCGTGCTGCAAGCTCATATGCTACTTAGCCACAGGTTTAATTTAATAGCATCTGTAAACTGTCATATCTCCAACTTGCAGCCCTCTACAGCCTTATTAAATTGTGATTCGGTACATTTAAAAGGGCTCTATTTAAGCACACAGCATATTTTGTTTACAGAAGTTTTTAGTTAGTGAAGACCTTGCTTTTGGATAGAAGTTCACTAACTAAAAACTTCTGTAAAAAAAATATGCTGTGTGCTTAAATAGAGCCCTTTTAAATTTACTGAATCGCAATTTAATAAGGCTGATAATGTTTAAACCTTGTTAGAACGTTTTTCTAATTTAATGGGCCTGTATGTCTATTTTTAGTTTTATCCAATTATCTTAACAAAGGGTCTCTGTCACTGTTGTACCCCTCTCACACATAGCCAAATCCCCCCCATGACTTAGTTCTGAGGAATTAATGATGCCTAGTGTGATACCATATTAATATCGTGAATGATGTCTCCTAATGTCATATATGATGTTGTGAACATTGCAGGGGGAGTGACTTCAAGAAAGTTTTGCCAATACATTTTTTTTTTATAATACCTGTTACTATTTGTATGTGTTTTTCCGCATGACCTTTCACATTGTTAAAATTTTCCACAAATACTTAATCAACAAATGTATAAGGCTTCTTTCAAAGCATTGTTAGATATCATGGTAGTACCATTTATACTTTTCAATTAAGTCTTGTTCTCTCTATATAAAACTTCTCTTGTGTGATATATTCTATTTTCAGACAGCGTGAATCTTTACTTGTGGAAAAGGCCAGCAATTCTTGCTAAATGGTTGATTTGTGTCCAAGCTAAACAAGTGTGTTTTTACTTTTGATTTATTCCTAGAGGATGTTTTCTATGATACATGAAGTTGGGTGCCAGAAATAGGCATTTCCTTTGTGAAACATACAGTCAGCGCTGTAGTGCTGAGTTAACCATGTGCTATTTCTTCAATGTATTTTGAAACCCCTTTCTCAATGAAGATTTTAGTTAAATGAGTTTGGTAAAAGCTTAAGGTTTGTAACTTCATGCTGTATAGCTAAAGAGTATAAATAATTTTTAGATATATCTTAATTTTAGCAGACTCTGTCCATGTCTAGGAGATTTCTTATTAGACCTATAAAGTACTGCGTATTGATTGCCAGGTACTGATCGAGAGGTACATGTGTTATAGAACCAGGTCTAACTTTGATTGATAGTATTATTAATTTCTAATTGGTATTCCAATGTGTTTCAATCATCTAGTGTAAGATAATTTTTATCTGGAATTTAATTCAAGACTTTATCAGTTAACTTATGCTACAAAATAAAATACAACATATTGCTGTTTGATGGTTAACATTCGCAACATTTATTAAACGCTGTAACATTTATCTAAAGCTGCTGAGAAGTTACATTGAATGATAGCAACTTTAAACCATTCAATTAAGCATACATCAATTGTTCATCAATGGTAGAGGGGGCGGTGGATTTCTGGCCAAATTAGTTCAACTAATTATGATATTCTTTTGGCTTACATATTGCTAATGTTGTTAGTTTGTTGTCCTCTAAACATAAAGATATATGGACTTCTGGACACAATAACTTTATTTCAGGGTTAATGATAATGGGTTAATGTAATAAATAAAAACTGATTAAATCTAAAAATAGAATAAAAGCCAAATCCATGAGCATCACCAACTTCTGTTCATCTATACCTTGTCTTGTTACATTTAATTCCTTTACTGTACGAGGTACTGTTTGTTACAATATAGTATTTTCTCCAGTACTCTATATTATATAAATTACTAGATTTACATAACTTGTGATATATACTAACCACTGGCATAGAAAGGGAGGGGCACGGCAGGTGGACTGCCCGGGGTGCAATGTCCTTGGGGGTGGCACAAGCTGTGGCGAGAACACCGGTCAGTAGCTGCTGATGCTGCCCCTGTGCACTTGCGCGTGTGTTCTTGTGTCTGTTTGTGCATCTGTGTGTGCATGTGTGTGTCTGTGAGTGCTTGTTTCTGTGTCAGTGTGTGCCTTTGTGTGTGTGAGTGTGTGTGTAAGTCTGTGAGTGTGTGTCTATGAGTGTGTCTGTGTGAGTGTGTGTGTCTGTGAGTGCTTGTGTCTGTGTCAGTGTGTGTGAGTGTGTATCTATAAGTGAGTGTTTGTGTCTGTGAGTGAGTGTCTGTGAGTAAGTGTGGGAAAGAGTGAGTGTGTGTCTGTGTGAGCGAGCGTGTGTAAATCTGTGAGGGAGTGTCTGTGACTAAGTGTGTGAATGAGTGTGTGTTTGTGTGAGTGAGTGTATGTGTGAGTTAGTTTGTGTAAGTATGTGTGTGTCTGAGTGTGTGTCTGTGTGAGTGTGTCTGTGCGAGTGTGTGTGTCTGTGATTGTGTGTGTCTGTGATTGTGTGTGTCTGAGTGTGAGTGAGGGTGTGTCTATGAGTGAGTGTCTGTGAGAAAGTGTGTGTAAGTCCGTGAGTGTGTGTCTGTGAGTGTTTGTTCGTGAGTGAGTGTCTGTGAGTGTGTGTGTCTGTGAGAAAGTGTGTGTAAGTCCGTGATTGAGTGTGTGTGTGTCTGTGAGTGTGTGTGTCTGTAAGTGTGTGTGTCTGAGTGTGAGTGAGTCTGCGTGTCTGTGAGTGTCTGTTAGTGTGAGTGTCTGTGAGTAAGTGTAAGTCTGTATGTGTGTCTTTGTGCCTATGAGTGTGTGTGTCTGTAAGTCTGTGAGTGTATGTTTGTGTGTGCGCTTTTGCTGCCTTTGAGTTTCACAGGGAAGGGGGCGGGGTTGGGGGTTTTGCATCAAACTCTGAGGTAGGCCCGGGCGGCAAAAGCTCTAGCTACGCTACTGATACTAGCTAATCAGTACAAGAGAAAAATACTTAGCATTGGCATTTTATAGACTGTGATAAATAGTAGACTCTCAGTTAACCGGCACCCATGTGGATTGGTAGATGCCGGATAAATGTAGTTTCTGGTTGCTTGAGAGTTACTATTAAAAGAGGCCTAGATTAGCTGCACATAGGATAACCTGGTAAGTATATGTGTTATTGATAGCTGTTCTAGCAACAGCAGCTTTCACTCCTCGCTTACACAGAGGTAGGTTTGGCTGGAGGGTGCAGTGCTGAACCCGGGTAATGTAACGCCAACACTGCCCTGGCTCAGTCACTAATGTTTATCTGCTTCCAGATAACATTGAAATTGAATTGCAGAGATATATAGTGGATGAAGCCTTGGTACCTGTGAGCATTTTGTGGCATGACAACCTGGCTCCTGGCATTTTTGAGCCCTAAAAATTTTAATTTTAATTTAAAGTAAAATAAAAAAAAAATGTATTGCTTGAGAGTTCTGGTTGCTTGAGTTCTGGTTAACTGAGAGTCTACTGTATATGTAGAGCTCAAAATAGTTTGCAGCAGCTTCATTTAACTCTATACTCACATCAGAGATAGTTAAGAATGTTTCATAAGCAGATAAAAAAATATATCTGCCCCCATTCAAACTCTCCCTTGCAAATAAGAAGTTGAGACTACCCTCCTGATATCACTAGCCTTTCTATCCATCTATTTATCAAAAGCCTATGACATATCCTGAAAATCTTTTGTCTAGATGATTTCATTTTCTTACTAATCACATAACTAATGAGTAGGTGCAGATTCTTACTTTTAGTTTCTTCATACCAATCTAATTTGTTCTTAACATATTAATGTATGCTTATACTGGAGATACATTGCTGAAACTCAAGCGACTCTATGTCTTGATCTATCAACCCCAATTGATTTACTGCCAAGAAATACCATATATTGTATTCTGTTTTCGCATTTCATATATGATCTCAAATGTTATCTTAGTGTACATGACTATAGTACTTGACTGCTTGGAATTATTGAATAAATGGGGTATATTTAAAATCCAAATTTAGGCCCTTAGATGCCAAAATTTGTAAAGTAAGGATCCTTTTTAGCCTCTTTTTGGAGGAGAATAATATCAAAATACCCTTTCTTTTACCTAATGATTCCCTATGAATACCTGTAAATCTCAATATCATACCATTGTCATAATGTACTGAATTTACATGTTTAACCAAAAGTACATCTGTATTATTAAGAATAGCATTCCAACACTGAAATGTAGCTGCCGTTTTGCAAAGTACATCAAACCACATTGACACTGTACTAAATAAAAAACATCTGCAGTTGTACAATTGATATTGCATATAATTTGAAATACCTTAGATCATACAGAATTTGTGAAACTGATTGATGTACACATAAGTGGAGATGATTTACAGTTACCACAAGGAACTTCCTGTGGTTCTTATAAGTCTATTGTTACTAAAATGGATATGTACCTCCAAATCTTTAAAATTAGGTGCACAATGTGCCAATGTTTGTTTAGGATACCACAAATGTATTGTATTTTTTAATTAAAATCACATACACATCTAATTTTAGGACTAACTTTCTTTTTAGGTTTATCTACTAATAATTCAGATCTATGAATACTTTTAGCTTTGTGGTATGCCCAGTTGAGTCTATTATGTAAAAATGGGAAAAGTTTTAATGGGGAAATTAGGGAATATTAGATAAAATCCAGGATGAAATGCTGCTAATATATAAAAAAGGAAGTGTGTCATTCCTAAGGTTTTAAATAAATGTCAATGGGTGTCACTGTCCCACAATATTCTGGGATATAAATAGTGACAACCTTAACTTGACAGGTAAATATAATAAGTTGTTGTTGTTATAAAGGTTGGGCCTATTATTAATATGGCAGTAGTATCAGTAGTATCTATGATACATTTATGCAGGCCTCATATGCAAAATATTTGCTAATCATTGGTATGCAACAAAACAGTTTTATTATAATATATAGGAATGAAACACACTTTTTATAAAAACAGTGAACTAAATACAAAAATAGTTAAAAACATTAAGAGACAAAAACAGGGAAAGGAATGGTGCATGTGGATACGCTGTACTAAAATATACAAGGGAGAAAACATATATATATATATATATCTCTAAGGATGCATGTATATCACTTTTAACATCATTAAACCATAACACAATGTTTGGTTTTACTGTTTAAGTGCAGAAAAAAGAGAAAAAAAGCATCACTTATATCCCTTGCATTTCATATGGAGAAAAAATCTCTGCTAATACAGCTCACATAGGCTTAGGTCAGATGCACCATCCTTCCCCTACTCCCGACGGTCCGTTTTGCCCCTGTATTGGGCTTACTCATGTAAAAAGCCTCTAGGTTTGAATCCGTCATACAGTACCCTAGCATGTTTATTGAAGTCTTCTACTGTGGTAGAATGGTTCCTCTCTCTGAGGTATTATGCATAAGTTATATTTTGTATCATGAATTTGGGATAATGACTGCCACCTATCAATAAGCTGTTTGTAGCTGTTTCATCTGTTTTATTCCTATGGACCTTTGGTATTAGTTGGCCACATTTCAATTTTCAAATTTCCAAGTCCAAAAGGACCAGTTTTTCTACATCAATGACTGGGGTAAATTTCAAAACTATTTGGTTTTGATTCAGAAAGTCCGTGAACTGATGAAACTCAAGTCTAGAACCTTGTCAAAATAGCAGGATGTCATCTATGTAACTTTTGACCCCTGATGAGTCTAGGTGATATACCTAGATGAAAAGGACATTGTGTCTTCTTCTGATGAGGTGACCGCAGACACAGAAGTGACACTGTACTGCTAGGTGTAAGAAGCAGAACTGAGTATCTTCTATTATTGCTCAAAAATAACAATGCAACTTCTAACCATAATAGGTACATGTTATTAGTCTCAGAATTATACTCACTTTCATCAAGCTTTCTTAAGGCACGAAGGTAACAAGTAGCAATTGAAGAGTATCCACCGTGAGCTATTTGCTCAAGTCTAATAATTTTTAAACAATCCTGGTATAAAGTATCAGGTGCTAAAACCAACCCGAGGTATACTCAATGTAAATACCAATGATACAGGAAGGTGTTTTTTATGTGAACTCCTTAAAAAACCTTACTTACAACTTCAATAACATGGCTCAAGAGATACAGTCTCTCATTTTACCAACAGCAGTTTCAAACTCTTCCAGTTTTAAATTACTGTGTTTTTAAAACATAACGGAGAAGCCTCTAACTACTGCAGGTACTTTTCATGTGTCTATGTAACATACTTTCATTATTAAATCTTTTTAAGGCATAAAGGTAGAAAGTAATGGTTGGATAAAATCCACAACAATATATGTGTCTCTTTAAATAATCCAGGTAATAAGCAACGGTGGTGACAACCAACAATGAGGTATACTCAATGTAATATTATTAATATTATCTTTATTTGTAGCGTGCCAACATACTCCATACAAGGGTTAAGTACATGGCAAAAACAAAATTAACAACTTGTAAAGAATGGACGGCCCTGTTTTTGAGATTAAAATCAAATATACATAGTGCTTGTTTCCAACGCACCGACACTAGATTGAAAACTTGTAAACGTACAATCTAATGGGTGTAAGTGTGATACAAGAGGGTGATAGATGCAAGACAGCAGTGTGGAAGTAATGTGTTTAGTCAAGTGGAGGTGTCTGTGTGTTGTACTGTAGTGTTATTAAACTGTGGAGTGTGCAATTGTGCAAATTAAGGCTAAAGGCGATAAGATTTTTTAAACTTGTGTGTTTTTAGTGATTTTTTAAAGGTTTTGAAGAAGGAAGATAGTCTAGTGGAGTGAGGCAAGGAGTTCCAGATAGCAGGGGCAGCACAAGAAAAGTCTTGAAAGCGGGAGGGAGAGGAGGTGATGACAGAAGAGGTAAGAAGAAGGTCATTACCAGAACGAGGGAGGCAGTTGGGAGAGTATTTTGAAACAAGAGTAGAGATATAAAGGGGTGTTCTGTTGTTGAGGGAATTATATGTTAGGGTCATGGTTTTAAATTTGATTCTGGAGGCTATAGGAAGCCAGTGGAATGATTGACAGAGAGGAGCTGCAGACACTGATCATTTGGTATGGAAAATGAGTCTAGCAGTGGCGTTCATTATGAATTGGAATGAAGACACACAAGAGATGGGGAGGCCAGCAAGGAGTGAATTGCAATAGTCGAGTCGAGAGTATATTAGAATTTTACGATAAATGTAAGATAGTGCCGAATATTGGAGATGTTTTTTAGTGGAAACTGACAAGATTTTGATATTGATTGTATTTGAGGAATAAAAGAGAGGGTGGGGTCCAGTAGAACCCCAAAACAACAGACCTAGGAGGTGGCAGCTTCTTTTATGTGAACTCCTCAAAATACCTTACACATAATTTAAGATGTATCTATAAATATAAATTATGGATTAAGAGACATTGTTTCTCATTTTATTACCGTCTATAATCAGTGCACCTTCTGTGTTTTTATACTGTGGACTTTAGTTCGAATTAAGATTACATTTGGCATATTAGTCCTTGTAAGCTCTTCATAGATATCCAGGTAATATGTAGCTGATGAAGAAACTCCACTGCAAAGTTATATTTATGAAAAGCTTTTTCAAAACATCTTTGTATTAAGTAGTGGTGTGTTTAAAACCAATGTCAAGGTATACTCTTTTTAAACTCAACTGATATAGGAAGACTTACAACTTTAGATATAATCTACCAATAAACAGTAAATATTATGAGATTTTAGCCTTTATTTTACTAATATCAGTTCAAATATCGCTACACTCTTAGTATTATGTTTATATATGATTCATATGAGTCAGTTTGTGTTATAACTGTGGTAAGCAATTTAAATAATATATTTGTTATTCTCACATTGGTTTCCTTAAAACAAGTATAAGTGGATTTATTATTAGGAAGAATTTTCTGGAGTTCAATATTCATAACCTTACCGTCTCTGAAATAAAACTTCTTTAGTATGGCACTCTTTTGAGATATAGATTCTACTTGTCAAATGTAAAATCTAAAGGACAGCTATAACCAGTAATTCAGGTATAAAGTTGTTGTTGTTTAGTTGTTCAGTTGCGTTTGACTCTCTGATACTCTCTGGACCTCAGCACATCAGGTACATCTCTCACTCACTGCCCCATCATCTCTCACTCACTGCCCCATCATGAGCTCCATCAAGTTCATGTTCATTGCTTCAGTGACTTCATCTATCCATCTCCGCCTCTGTTCTTGTGCCTTCAATCTTTCCCAGCATTAGAGTTTTTTTCTAGGGAATCATGCCGTCTCCTGATATGGCCAAAATCTTTTAGCTTCAGCCTCATGATCATACCTTCTAGTGAACAGTTTGTCTTGATTTCCTAAAATACTGATTTGTTGATTTGTATGGTCTTGCCCACCATGCTGCAGGGTTTTGGCAATCTTCTTATTTCTTTGGCAATTTTTATTTAGAGCAATGATTCTTTTTTTTCAGATCCTCAGAGAGTTCTTCGCCATGTTGAACTTCCAGTGACCAGTATGAGCGAGTGTGAGAGCAATAACACCACATTTAACACACCTGCTCCCCATTCACACCTGAGACCTTGTAGCACTAACGAGTCACATGACAACGGGGAGCGTAAATGACTAATTGGGCCCAATTTGGACATTTACACCTAGGGGTGTACTCACTTTTGTTGCCAACGGTTTAAACATTAATGGCTGTATGTTTAGTTATTTTGAGGGGCAGCACATTTACACTGTTATACAGACTGTACACTTACTACTTTACATTGTAGCTGAGTGTCATTTCTTCAGTGTTGTCACATGAAAAGATACAATAAAATATTTACAAAAATGTGAGGGGTGTACTCACTTTTGTGAGATACTGTACATAATTATCACCATATACCATGTGGAAATAAAAGTAGAAGAAATAAATCACAACCCATGTGGATTAACAATGACTTAAAGATGAAAATGAAGAGTAAAAATCAGGCATTTAAATTATACAAACAAGAGGGGACAGAGACTGCTTTACGTGAGTAAAAGGAAGTCAACAAGGCTTGCAAAATGGCTATTAGACTGGCTAAAATAGAAAATGAAAAGTTAGTTTCAAAGGAGAGTAAGACTAATCCTAAAATATGTTTTAAATATATTAATGGTAAGAAGGCCAGGAAGGAAGCTATAGGAACATTACAATGTGAAACAGGCCATCTGATAATTAGTGACCAGGAAAAGGCAGATGAGCTAAATAGGTTCTTTTCTTCGGTTTACACAAGGGAGGTACCAGTGGTTGGGCCACTGCAACAAAATGGGGCTACACTACCTTTAACAAATAACTGGTTAACACAGGAAGAAATTTAAAAGAGGTTGGAAAAAAAAATGTTAATAAAGCCCCAGGTCCTGATGGAATACATCCAAGGGTACTGAGGGAACTGTGCTTTGTACTAGCCAAACCATTATATCTAATTTTTCAATATTCACTCAACACAGGGTCTCTACCAGATGACTGGAGAAAAGCAGAGGTGACAGGTGATTCAATAGATAACTTTAATAAGGGATTAGATATATTCTTAAATAAAAAGGACATTCAGGGTTATCCTGGAGAGGGAGTATTGATCCAAGGAGGAGTCCTATCGCCTGTATCTGGGGTCAGGAAGGAATTGTATATTTTTTCCCCTTTTGAGACAATTGGCAAAGTCTAATTTTTTTTCTGTTTGCCTATCAATTAACAATTAATCTGCATATTGCAAATATTGGAATATGCTTAGGATTTTCTTAAACTAAATTTTTTGTAGCATTTACTTAATTAGAACCTGACATGTATTTTAGTAAAGAGGAGACTAATCAGCATATTAAAAATATCCAAGGAGAGAGCAGTGGACTTTAAACAATCAATCAATACAAAATTGTATTGGCTAATAACAAATTACAGTAGCACTTGATATATTTGCTTAACTGATTGGGTAAAATAGTTAAATCTGTAAACTAAGAACACAAAATTATGGGAAATTTCACCTCAGAGCAGACAACAGATACAGTTGATGGTTCCAAATCTATAGTAAGACATTGGGCGAATCCATCATGTGATGTAATACAAATGTAAAATAATAACCAACACTGAAAGATAAAATACTGAAGCAAATCAAATCTAATAGCATGATTGGAAACGTAACATTTACGGGCTTGACAGATCAAAGGATTTGTGGGCGTGCAGCTCAAATTTCCACGTCCTGTAGCCTTTTCTCTCCTTTGCAAGTCATCGGCAGGTTGCTTTATGGGGCCAATTTAGTAGCCGTAAGTCTTGCAGGCTACGTTATGGGCTACGGTTTTCAATGTTGAGCTAATTTATTAGGGCTTTATGTCAATAATTAAATATTTATGATCTAATATTTACTTTGATGGGTTGTATGTCTTGGGGTATGTGATATCTGTTATAGTATGATGATGATATTAATGTTGTACATATCACATAAAGAGGCAGTGGACTTTTATAGTACAAGCTAGAATGAACAATCATACCAATTGGCTAGAGCAGTGGTGGACTAATATAATTAACATGCACTTTTGAATACTTCATTTACATTAACACAACATCCTACTGTAACTGTAGTTTATTTTGAAAATATGACTTATCATGCAAAAAATATATATTTTATTGAAGGATAGTGATCACATGAAGCTATTTATTATAACATAGTTGTTTGGCTCCTTTTTAAATAAAACTGATAATAGAAATCACCAAAATGGCCCTGATCAAAAGTTTACATACCTTTGAATGTTTGGCCTTGTTACAGACACACAAGGTGACACATACAGGTTACAATGGCAAATAAAGGTTAATTTCCCACACCTGTGTCAAAATACCTGCTTAACAAGGTAATGGAACTTCATAAAGATGGAAAAGGATATAAAAAGATATCCAAAGCCTTCTGTCAAAATGCCAGTCAGTACTGTTCAATCACTTAATAAGAAGTGGAAAATTTGTGGATCTCTTGATACCAAGCCAAGGTCAGGTAGACCAAGAAAGATTTCAGCCACAACTGCCAGAAGAATTGTTTAGAATACAATGAAAAACCCACAGGTAACCCCAGGAGAAATATAGGCTGCTTTTGGAATAAGAAGGTTTGGTTGTTACAAGGAGCACAATACAGCGATACTACTACAAAAATTAGTTGCATGGTTGAGTTAACCTTTACTGCGCCAAAAAAGCCTGGTTACAATATGCCCGACAACACCTTGACATGCCTCACAGCTTTTGGCACACTGTAATTTGGAGTGATGAGACCAAAATAGAGCTTTATGGTCAAAACTATAATTGTTAGGTTTGGAGAGGGGTCAACAAGGCTATAGTGAAAAGAAAACCATCCCCACTGTGAAGCATGGTGGTGGATCACTGATGTTTTCGGGGGGGTGAGCTCTAAAGGCATGGGGAATCTTGTGAAAATGTATGGCAAGATGAATGCAGCATGTTATCAGAAAATACTGGCAGCCAATTTGCATTCTTCTGCATGAAGGCTGCGCATGGGATGCTCTTGGACTTTCCAGCATAACAATGACCCTAAGCACATGGCCAAGTTGACCCTCAAGTGGTTACAGCAGAAAAAGGTGAAGGTTGTGGAGTGGTCATCACATTCTCCTGACCTTAATACCATTGAGCCACTCTGAGGAGATCTCAAATATGCGGTTCAGGCAAGGCGACCAAAGACTTTACATTACCTGGAGGCATTTTGCCAAGACGAATGGGCAGCTATATCACCGGCAAGAATTAGGGGCCTCAGACAACTATTACAAAAGACTGCACATTGTCATTGATGCTAAAGTGGGCAATACATAGTATTAAGAACTAAGGGTATGCAAACTTTTGAACAGGATCATTTCATTTTTTTCTTTGTTGCTATGTTTTGTTTTATGATTGTGCTATTCTGTTATAACCTACAGTTGAATATGAATCCCATAATAAATAAAAGAAATGTGTCTAGCCAGCTCACTAATGTTTTCTCTAAAAATGGTACATATATTACCAATTCGCTAAGGGTGTGCAAACTTTTGAGCACTGCTGTACACACCATTAATGCATGCCATCACTAAATACCTCTATGCAGACATTCCATTGTGATGTATTTAAGCAAAATAGTTTAGCCATATATATTATCAGATTTAGCTTCAGTTGGGAATTTTTAATCCTCCACAGTTATCAGTTGTAGTAAGCAAACAACTGTAAATACATAAAAGGACCATCGCACAATGACAAAAAAATTGTTGGAAATCTTTGTCTGACTCAAAGTATAAGGAGGCGCATTTATATTTCTTGAAAATTATTTTTGAAGTGAATTATGCAAGGGGTGTGCTTCTGGTCCAGTTTATATTTCTGTAGAGCTATTTTTGTGGTGGATGATGTCATGGTTCTATTTCTGGTCCAGTATATATTTCTGGAGAGCTATTTTTGTAGTGAATGATGCAAAGGGTCTGCTTCTGGGACAATTTATATTTCTGAAAAGCTATTTTTGTAGTGGATAATGCAAGGGGTCTTATTCTGGGCCAGGTTACATTTCTGGAAAGCTATTTTTGTAGTGGATAATGCAAGGTGTCTGATTCTGGGCCAGTTTACATTTTCTGGAAAGCTATTTTTGTAGTGGATGATGCAAAGGATCTGCTTCTAGGCCAATTTATCTTTCCGGAAAGCTATTTTTGTAGTGGATTATGCAAGGGGTCTTATTCTGGGCCAGAATACATTTCTGGAAAGCTATTCTTGTAGTGGATGATGCCAGGGATCTGCTTCTGGTCCAGTTTATATTTCTGGAGAGATATGTTTGCAGTAAATGATGCAAGAGATCTGCTTCAGGTCCAGTTTATACTTCTGGAGAGCTATTTTTACAGTGAATGATGCAAGGGACCTGCTTCTGAACCAGTTTATATTTCTGGAGAGGTATTTTTGTAGTGAATGATGCACAGGGTCTGCTTCTGGGCCAGTTTATTTTTCTGGAAAGCTATTTTTGTAGTGGATGATGCAAGGAGTCTGATTCTGGGCCAGTGAAGGGGCACTCATTTTATTCAATTATCTTAACAAAGACTCACTGTTACCTCCTTCCCCACCCCTCTCACTGATAGCCAAAAGATACACCCTCATGACTCAGCTTTGAGGAAGTGATGTAACATATACAAAATTAATTCCTACCCATACAGTTGCTAATATTGATTGTTTGTTACATGCTTGACAGACATGTGTCATTTTTCTTGAACTACAGTGGTGCTTTAAGGGACATCATAGGTGAAACCTTTAGTAATATTATGAATTATGCCACCTAATATTATATATGATTTTGTGAACTTTGCAAGGGAGTGATATTAAGGATTTGTTGCCAATAAATATATTATGTATTCCTTTCTGGATCTCTACCTTGTCATGGTGAGGTATGTACTTTAATGAAGCTGTGAGCTACACCATGTAAGGTCACCCAAGATGGATAGGTCATAGCACAGTGGATAGATACATTGAGGTCCACTGGAGAAGGAAGGCAACTACTCCAGTACCTTTTCCAAAAAAAACTTATGGATAAGGATAACCAGAGATATAATGATATATATGCCTGGGGTGCTGCAGTTCATGTAGAGTTGGAAATGACTGAATGACTAAACAACAACAACTATATTATACTAGCAACTTGGCCATCACAAATGATGGCAATAACATTTTAAGCCTGGCAATGCTGGCATTTTTGTTTTCAAGCCTGTAACTCGGAAGCCGTTCGTAGCCTCTTTTGCGAGCCTCGCGATGAGCGCCTTTGGCACTCATTTCAAGCCTCTACCCCCTATAACTTGCCTTCGGTGCTCATTGCATCCTCTCTACCTTACGGGCCTTGTGATGAGCGCCCCATTGCGCATGCGCAAACCCGTAATTTTTAACATAGCGTGACCGACAAACTCGCAATTACGACTGCAAATGTCATATGTATACCTGTTACTATTTGTATGTGCTTTTCTGCATGAACTTTCACATTGTTAAAATTTTCCAGAAATACTTAATTAGCAAAAGTATAAGGCGTGTTTGAAAGCATTGTTTGTTTTCATAGTAGTACCAATTATAATATTTCAATGAAGTCTTGTTCTTTCTCTCTTGTATAGTATATTCACATAGCATGAATCTTTTCTCAAGGAAAAGAGCAGCAATTTTTACTAAATGGTTGGTTTGTGTCCAAGCTCAACAAATGTGTTTTTGCTTTTGATTTATTCCTAGAGGATGATTTATAATACACAGTAATAGTTGTCATAAATGGGCAATGTACGTTACAATGTGAGATCTGGAAATATAACATGTTCTGATTTTCTTTATGAAAAATACAGTCAGCACTGTAGTGGTGATTTAGCCATGTGCTATTCTTTCAATGTTTTTTTAAATCCACTTCTCAATGAAATTTGAGTTAAAGGAGTTTGGTAAAAACTTCATGTTTGTAACAAAATGAACAGCTGTGTAACTTGTGAGCATAAATCATTTTTAGAGAAATATTACTTTTAGCAGACTCTGTCCATATTAGACCTGCTTAATACTGCTTAATTAATAAGTACTGCTTACTTAATGGACAACAATACTATAGGAAAACCAAGGCACCTTTCAGTGGTTAACACTATCAATTGAAACTAAGAAAAAGTATAGTGGTAATATTTACAAAAATACAATTTATTATTGCCTTAGGACAGCGACAAATTAAAAGCATTAACAACCAAATTGAAAAACAATATCCAGAGATACCTATTTTATAAATATTTGTAGCCGCTATTGCTGAAACATTGGTATATCCACTTGACTTCTACAGGATAATAGTCTTATTCTTTTAGTTGTGATTCTTCTTTCTTTCTTTTATTCTCATAAACTTTTAATATTTTTCTGTGCTGAAATTTTCTATTCTTTGTTTGTTTTTGTTTACTTTAGTTTACTTTAGTTCATAAGTACTTATCTTTCATCTTTTGTCCATATTATATTGCCCAAGGAAGATTTTTTTACTAAGGTATGATATCTTTTATTTCCAATTAAGTCTTATATTATGTTGAATCTTTTTTATACTTTGCACTATAATTGCTCTAACATTTTTTGCTTTATAATTTTCCTTTACTAACTTGCGTTAGTTTGTTTCACATCATTGTTTCTGTCTCATATTGAAAATCCCCCTGTTTATTTTGGACCTATTTGGTTCCGTTTTGACACTGACTTTGATTTTCCGCTATTTTTTATACTCTCCCAAGTTTCTGTTATACTTTGCTCCCTTTACCCATTGTTCACTGCAGCTTATTTTTCTTCTTATTATTCATCTTCCCTGGTCAGTCCAGATTTAGAAATTGTATTGGACTACCATCTTCAGACCCAAGGAGCCCTACCATTTGCTATCACAAAACCCATTTTTCTACTAGCCAATTTAGTGAGATTTTCTCAACAAGGGCTTTACAGAAGACCCTTTGACTCCCTTTTTTCAGAGCTTGTAAAACATAACAGATTCTCACTGCTGAAGTATCCAAAGAAAGGTATCAGAACAAAAGTCCATGGTCAGTGTCAGAGATTTAATAAACTAACCAAAATGTCAGTACAGGCACCAATCGAAAGGAGAGTGAATCAAACAAAGCCAAAATCAAATATCAGGAAATCAGTAATAGGAACACAATATCAGATTTACTTTCATTTTGGCTTTTCTAATATCAGCATCAACCATAGGTACATGAACCCAAAGTCTGTAACATTTTTTTAGAATACTGTATTGGATAGTCTGTCCCAAATGGCAAATCACTTCTTAATGCTTGTCCATTTTGCAAATATGTCAGTTAAGGAAAAGGTGTAACCTTTTTAAGGTTAGCATACCATTTGGAGTTAGTAGGAACAGCTTTTGAATCATCCAAATCAAGGACTTTGTTTGATAGCCTGTACTAGAAGCTTGACCAGTTCATGCCATAATTCGGTAGGGACTACGTCTGGAGCCTCATCCTTCACTTAGATGTATTTTCTCTGAAATTATGAGAGAATAATTCTTCATTGACATGTCATTTGAATAATGAGACATTAAGCAGCTTTTTCAATTACTTTTTAAGGCATTTTTGTAGGTATTTAGTCTGATCCTCCCAAAGAAACTTTATTCGAGGGAGGCATGGCATCTTCCCATTAACTGGACTGGCAGACTGAGGTCTATATAAGGGCCCTAAACAAGGGATAAAGTAGGTAAACTTTCCCTAGCCAGACCATAATCAAACAGGTGGCTTGTGGGTCCTCATATAAAATCAGTCTAGCATCTATCCCACAGCAACAACAAAAAAATGATAATTGCTGAAAGCTGTGATGTTTATTTCATACTAGTAACTTGTCTGTCATAAATGATAGTTCCATATGTTATGTTCAATTGCCTGTGCTATCTCTCTCTGTGCTGTCTCTTTGTGTCCTCTGTCTCTCTCTCTGTGACCTCTCCCTCTCTCTCTGTGCCATCTGTCTCTCTCTGTGTAGTCAACATGGTAATTCATATGCAATCTCCTATTCCCATATTGTTGAGATGGAGTAGGAGGAGGTAAGACGTGGTGGGGTTGAGGAGGTGAGGAGTGATGGAGAAGAGAAGGAGGTGAGGTGTGGGATAGGAGAAGAGGAAGGGATTGAACGAAGTGGAGGAGGAGAGTGGAGAGGAGGAGAGTGGAGAGGTGGAGGAGAGTGGAGAAGGAGAGTGGAGGAGAGGAAGCGGGTGGTGGCGGGGTGCCCATAGAGATAGGCACCCAAAGTTCAGGGTCAGAGGGGGAGGGGCCTGATCCTGTACGGGTGGTAGTTCAGGGGAGGGACAGGACTCAGGGGCAGACAAGGGAGCAAAGGATCCCTGTCCACAGTTGGAAGGGCAAGAGGCTGGGGGGATGCCCAGGGCCCCAAATTACCTGCACAGGGAGAATGTGGTCCTACTGCGATCTGTGAGTGCCCTGCTATCCTTGTGGGGAAGGAAAGAGGAAGAAAATAAGCCCGGGCCTAGGGGCCAGGCCGGGAAGAAGGTAACAGAAGTGGGCAGAGAAGAAAAGGATGTGAAGTCCAGATGTTTATGCATCTGTTTAATTGAGCAGATGCTAACCAAAAGTAAGTGCTATGCGCATTATTGGTTACTTCAATTAAATATTGTGATTTCTGATCAGATTCTGGTTCAGTGGTTTAGTGACCACATGCGACCCTGGTAGGTGCTATGCATCATGATTATTCTAGACTATGACATTACTCCCTTTAGGCATCCCCTTTTTGCCCAAAAGCCTCCTGCCCTTCCGGGATTCACCCACACCACACCCCAAACCCATGAAAATAATGCATTTCTGATTGTGCTCTGTGTATGAAATAAAGCTTTTGTTATACTGTTATCACTGTGTCTGTGTGTTTTCAATGGTTGGGGTTTTGGGACATCCACATATATCACATTTGTGTCACATTCCTATATCTGTAAACTAATGTGTCTTAGTTACAATGCAATAGATTAATACATATAATAATATAATTATATATAAAATAATAAGATATATATACATATAATAATCGCATATATAGTTGTCAGTGTGGGTAATGTTTGCGATGCTGGTCCCACTTTGGTTTGTTGCAAAGCGAGACGAGCAGTTAGGCCCATATGACCAACACCCGAGGCGAGCAGTTAGGCCCACGACCTCCCTTTCCCCTCTCTTACTGGAAGCAGATGGATAAACGTTTCTTGTCTGAATCCAGGCTTTCTAACCCAGTTATTGGTTTGAGCCTTCAGGGTTTTAAACTATCTTTGAGTGCAGCAATTCTCCTCTCTTGTGCAATGTGAGAGTTCATTCACAGATATCTTTCTGTCAGTGTAATAAACTCATCTGAAGTCTCTGGTTCATGTTGTTCCACCCATTCCCATAAGCCTGAAAGAAGCCTTCTTAAATAGTGATCCATCACTAACAATAATTCATTGGTTGTTCTGCACCCATGTCAAAAAACGCTTTCTGAGCTTCATCACATAAGTAAGTAGCAATGATACTGGCCCAGTGTCTTTGGGACCAAACTTTACTAATCAAAATTCTTTCAAATCCCAGGAGGTATGCTTCCACCATAATCTTCACTAGTCATTTTCTGTAGGAAGACTTTTTTTTGTAATCCTGCCACTGGTGTCTGAACTCACAGTAGTTTCTGCAGGCATCAGGCTGCTCTCATAGTGGGTTATCATTACAGTTATGAGCCTATTACAGTTATTAGCCTATTAAGGTTATTTTGTCTCTGATTGAACGCCTCTAATTAGTTTTTTTTGTTTATTCAAATGACCATTGGAGATTAGTCTCCCTAGGGGTTATAGGGGATTTAAGACATGAACTCTATGCTTCTGTGCCTTAGAAAGTACAGCTCCACCCCAATAAAAAACCAAAACGTACATCTGGGGTATGCTGTTTGTTCTGTTCAGGGTAGAATTGCCTGGTATTTCAGAGGTGGATCACTCTATTGCAGGGTGGACAAGGTCGGTGCTGGTAGGCCAAATACGTGCCTGGATTTTATGTAATCCCTGCTGCGCACAGGTGAGTCAATCACTTCCTCAGTCATCCTGCTTGAATCACCTGTGCACAAAAAGGATATCTTCAAATCCAGGCTTGTGTGTTGCGCTCCAGGACCGGACTTGCCCACCCCTGCTCTATTGAGTTAGACCAGACGGATATACTACTGGATATTTCTACTTGTGAAGAGCACAAGTGAGCTAAAAGAGGCTGCTCTCAGAGTGGGTTATCATGTCCATAGAACTAACGTACTAAGGTTAGTTCATTCCCTTATTGAGTGCATCAAATTAGTTTTTTTCACATTACAAAATGTGCCTGCAGAACAGTGTCTATTTAACATATAATACAGACTTCATTCACAGACATACTGCAGCTGAAGAAAAAAGATTTTATATGCCAATTATAGATACTTTAATTTTACTGTTTGACAGGATACTGGAAAGCAACTGCTATGAATCTCATGATTCAAATTAGTCTCAACACTAACTTAATTATAAGATCTAAGAATTTTGTTTTATGAGGATGACGCAATAGTACAGGAAACCCTAAGTGAAGAACTTTCTTTGAATTACCATATGTACAAAAAAAGACATTGATCACCAGAACTGGAGTTACATACAGCCTTATTAAATTGAGATTCGGCCAATTGAATAGGGCTCTATTTAAGCACAGAGCATATTTTTTTCTACAGAAGTTTTTAGTTAGTGAAGACCTTGCTTTTGGATAGAAGTTCACTAACTAAAAACTTCTGTAAAAAAATATGCTCTGTGCTTAAATAGAGCCCTATTCAATTGGCAGAATTGCAATTTAATTAGGCTGCTGATGTTTTAATGGAAGGTGACTCCCCTTCAATAATTAATTTGCTCCTCTGCAGCTTTCGCCATTATCTCTCCTCAGTAAAGTTAAAGTTCTGATTACATCTTTATTTATTTATGTATCAGATTCAGGCCTGGGAACGGATTATTCAAATTGTATTTAATTCCTATGGAAAAAATATTCTATATTCATTTAAATATTCGGCATCATAGCTCTTTATCAGGTAATCCAACTTTTAATTATAATAATTGACAGTTTTAACATTTTATAAATAAATTAAAGGTAAAAGTTTCCATGTTAACTCAACTCAATTAGTAATTTGAACATTACATTACTAAATGTCATTACATTATATAGCAATAAAACATTAGTATTAGATACTACTCTCCAGGTTATATTATATTTTATGAAACTGAATGATACTCAGAATTTACAGTCAGTAGTTTGTTTCGGCTTATATTACAACAATCAAATGCTGTGATTGTTTCTGGGTGTTAACTTTGGTTTCTGCATCAATAGATTGACAAGTGCACAGTTAATCATCATGAAAGGTGACACTTGGGCTAGAGTAATATGTGTATTATATGTAACCGCATTCCTCTAATTTAAAACATTCTCAAAATGTAATCTGATTATCGGGGTGACACCTGAAGCCTATGATTCATTGTGTGTTTCTGGTTAATATTGCTTTGGGATCTGATTGCCGAAGGAAAGCTTCAGAAGGACACTGGTAAACAATGTTTCAAGAGGTTGTGTCCTTGCAAACAATTTAAATTTCCATTACAGTTGCTGATAGCACTGGCACTTCCAGAGGCCTGATCACATTATGCAGATAAACCTTTCTGTGCAGGATATTAGTTACCAGAAACCACAATGGCAGATTCCACAACAGCAAAATGACATGTAAAAGACATTATATTAAAGGCTAAATTACTTTATTTTCTATTGTAACATTTCCATAGTTTCAAATGTAGTACTTCAAAACAGTATATTTTAAAAATGTGAACACAGTGACCCTCTACGTTAGCTCTAGGAATTACTAAACATGTAGAACTGGCAATGCAGACAAATTCAATGAAGGAGTCACAGCTAAATTAGCTGGTATTACTTTAAAATGAATTGCATGCCTATACTTAAAATTATTAAAAGTACACTGAAATCACTGTATCTGCTCGGAGTAAAACCAAGTGGAAAAGTTGTTTACATATTTGAAATTGGTCAAAACTTGATTTAAATGTTAGTTATTGTCATTACATTCAGATTATCACATAAGTTATTTTAGCTTTATTGATTTCTATAAATACGGAGTCTTGATGGGTATATATACATATATACAATACCGGCAGGAAATTCAAATTCACATTTATAATTTTATAGTAGCATACTTTTACCTATGGGCTATACCTCTACATGCTTTGCAGTGGGTGAAAAGGAACAATATATCTTAATATCTAAAATGTAACAATTCCTTAGTCAGGCTGTACATATAGTTCTAGTACTATACTAATGTGTGGTGGGGGTTAGCAGCTGCAGCATAAAACCACTCAGTTGATATGTTCGTAACACAATTAATTTAGCTGCAATTTATAAAAAAAAAACATATTTCCCATGTTTTTCCACCTCCTATCTCTTGGCGCAGAGCACATGTGGTAGTGCTTCTGTAATTCAGTTACATGTAGCCTATTTCAATTGAGGAGCTGCATATATGTTCCCTAAGTCTTAATACGGACCACACAGCTTTTGTTTTACACATAGTAAAATGGTAGAATCACTGTAGGATAGAGGATAAGGTGGCTTAATTGTGACTGTTGGTATAGATAATGAATATATGTGTTCTGGAGTACAAGAGCAAGTGATTTCCTATTTGGGAGAGATAAAATGGATTCGGCATTGTTGAAGAGGGACATGATCACTCCTTCTAGAGAATAGGTTGGGGGCTTCAGGGTGAGTTTCTGAAGGCTGCTTGAGACCCAACAGCCACCTGCTGCCCACCACTTTAATTACCACACCATGAGCATTGCTGCTGTTGTTTTTCATTCTTACAGTTTTATTGCAGGAACCCTACGGATTGGATATTTAAAAAAGACACTTGTCAGTGACTAGATTTAAGATTAGGTATCAATTACTACTTTTGTTTTGCATCTGAAAATGGGCACTTAGCACATACCTACAGATTAACTAACCTGTAATATTGATTTAGAAACCTATAGCCTTAAATATAATTTTGAGGCGAAAGCCTGCATTTATTGCTCATAAATTTTATATATATGAATAGCTTTCATACAACATTGAACTTTGAATACAACCTTTCAGGAGTGAGACTTCAAAGTGAGGAAGCATTCATATTGTCTGTTTGTTCTGTTGAGATGTAGGGCATATCTACATTGAGACAGTGGTGACTGGTGACGTTTTAAACTAGTGGAGCATAGTAATCTGCCCTTGCATTTATCCAGGATTGACATGGGTATTTAAATCTAAACAAGGAAATATTATTGGCGTTGTTGCTTCACAAACTCCTTCTGTTACATTGCTAGCTACAAAGAAAGCATTCTTATATGGTAGAACCGCCTGGGTGTGTGGACAGCACATGTTTCACTCCTACAGGGGTGTTGCGAGACTAACAGTCCTATATTGGAGATGACCACAAAGAGAGAAAGGTTTACAATGATTTACCATGATAGGCAACAGTTGTTGGTGTTCAGTTGTTCAGTCTTGTCTGACTCTTTGACCCCATAGACCTCCAAGTACATCAATTAACCAGGGTCCCCCTGAGCTCCCTCAAGCTCATGTTAATTTAAAAGAGAAATATGATGGTAACTGCTTCAAATACCTCATCTAACCATCTCTGTAGCATAATTTTCGAGGCTGTTGGGAGAGGATATTTACTATGACCAGAGAATTATCTTGACCACATTCTTTTACCTGCTTCATTTTATTCTCCAAAGCTAAACTTGCCAATTATTCAAGGTCATTTTTGGTTCCCTAATTTAGCATTCCAACCTCCTATGATAGTTACATAGTTACATAGCAATTGAGGTTGAAAAAATACTTTTAGTCCATCAATGTCCTTTTTATGAAGTGGCGTCCAAAATTGTACTAGGGATTTGAACAGTGGCAGAATTATATTTGCTTACCTGGCTTCTATACCTTCTTAATGGCAAGCCGACCTTTGCGCACTGTAGAACTGCGCGCCATCATCAGGGCGCTGAGAACTATGCCCTGATGACGCTCTGCGCTCCAGCCTGCATCTGCCCCATCTCATATTTACTGGATGCTGCGAAGGCTAAGGTAAGGGTCTGATAGTGTGCCATATGGGCCAGGCACCTAATACTGAACCTTGAGGAACCCCACTTACCACATTAGCTCAATCTGAGGGAGAGAGGGAGAAGGAAAGAGAGAGAGAGGGAAAAGGAGAGAGAGAGAGAGAGAGAGGGAGAAGGAAAGAGAGAATGAGGGAGAAGGAAAGAGAGAGAGAGAGGTAGAAGGAAAGAGAGAGAGAGAGAGAGAGGGAGAAGGAAAGAGAGAGTGAGAAGGAAAGAGAGAGGGAGAGAGGAGAGGGAGAAGGAAAAAGGAGAGGGAGAAGGAAAAAGGAGAGTGAGAGAGTGAGAAGGGAAGAGAGAGAGTGAGAAGGGAAGAGAGAGTGAGAAGGGAAGAGAAAGTGAGAAGGAAAGAGAGAGTGAGAAGAAAAGAGAGATGGAGAAGGAAAGAGAGAGGGAGAAGGAAAGAAAGAGGGAGAAGGAAAGAGGAGTTGGATAGAGGGATGAGGAGAGAGGTAGAGAGGGAGGAGGAGAGAGGGAGAAGGAGAGATGGAGAAGGAAAGAGAGAGAGATGGAGAAGGAAAGAGAGAATGAGGGAGAAGGAAAGAGAGAGAGAGGGAGAAGGAAAGAGAGAGAGAGGGAGAAGGAAAGAGAGAGGGAGAAGGAGAGAGAGAGGGAGAGAGAGAGGGAGAAGGAAAGAGAGAGGGAGAAGGAAAAAGGAGAGGAAGAAGGAAAAAGGAGAGGGAGAAGGAAAAAAGGGAGAGAGTGAGAAGGGAAGAGAGAATGAGAAGGGAAGAGAGAGTGAGAAGGGAAGAGAAAGTGAGAAGGAAAGAGAGAGTGAGAAGAAAAGAGAGATGGAGAAGGAAAGAGAGAGGGAGAAGGAAAGAAAGAGGGAGAAGGAAAGAGGAGAGGAATAGAGGGATGAGGAGAGAGGGAGAGAGAGAGGAGGAGAGAGGGAGAAGGAGAGATGGAGAAGGAAAGAGAGAGAGATGGAGAAGGAAAGAGAGAATGAGGGAGAAGGAAAGAGAGAGAGAGGGAGAAGGAAAGAGAGAGAGAGGGAGAAGGAAAGAGAGGGAGAAGGAAAGAGAGAGGGAGAAGGAGAGAGAGAGGGAGAAGGAAAGAGAGAGGGAGAAGGAAAGAGAGAGAAAGAGAGGGAGAGAGGAGAGGGAGAAGGAAAAAGGAGAGGGAGAAGGAAAAAAGGGAGAGAGTGAGAAGGGAAGAGAGAGTGAGAAGGGAAGAGAGAGTGAGAAGGAAAGAGAGAGTGAGAAGGAAAGAGAGAGTGAGAAGGAAAGAGAGAGTGAGAAGGAAAGAAAGAGGGAGAAGGAAAGAAAGAGGGAGAAGGATAGAAAGAGGGAGAAGGAAAGAAAGAGGGAGAAGGAAAGAAAGAGGGAGAAGGAAAGAGGAGAGGGAGAGAGGGAGGAGGAGAGAGGGAGAGGGAGAGAGGGAGAAGGAGAGGGAGAGTGGGAGAAGGAGAGGGAGAGTGGGAGAAGGAGAGGGAGAGTGGGAGAAGGAGGGAGAGTGGGAGAAGGAGAGGGAGAGTGGGAGATAGATAGAAGGAGAGAGATAGAAGGAGGGAGAGAGGAGGAGGGAGGGAGAGATAGTTAGGAGGGACAGGGGGAGAAGGAGGGAGAGGAGGAGATGGAGGGAGAAGAAATAGAAGGGAGAGAAAGGAGAAAAGGTGACATAGTGACGAGAGGAAGAGAGTGGCGTGTAAGAGAGAGGAGGTAAGAAAGGTGAGGAGATATGGGGGAGGAGGAGAGATCAAGAGAAAGAAGATTGGGAAGAGTTCAGCAGAGTAGAACATTTAGTTCATTTTATATATGTGTGTGTATGTGTATATATATATATATATATATATATATATAATCGTCACACCGCGGGAGGAGTGGTGGGGCAGCAAAAGCTCTAGCTACGCCACTGCTTTACATCCTATAAATTTCTACCCCATTAATTCTATCTGGTCTCCCCCCCCCCCCCCACCTACTAGTTTAAAAAATCCGCCAGCCGTTCTACTATCCTTTCCCCTATCACACCACTCCCTCTTCCCTAAGGTGCCATCCATCCTTGCTATAGAGATTGTACCCAAGTGAGAAGTTAACCCAGTGCAATAAAAAGCCAAACCCCTCCTTAATGCACCACTTTTTTAGCCACACATTAACCCTAAGCTCAGTCTGTCTCCTTGGGCTAGCAGGTGGAACTGGTAGTATCTCAGAAAATACTACATTGAATGTCCTTACCTTCAGCGTATTACCTAGTTCTATAAAATCATTCTTTAGGGCTTTCCATCTTCCACTAACATCGTCATTGGTACCAATATGTACCAAAACCACCAGTTAATTTCCAGCTCCTACCAATAATTTGTCTATCCACAACATGACAAAACCGGGAGACAGCAAACTGTTCGATTGCTGGGATCTGGGTGACAAATCACCCTGTCTACCTTCCTAATAATAGAGTCCCCTACCACCAAAGCCTGTATGCTGCTCAAACAAACCTGCCATCCCCCTCCTCCATTAGAACTGTTCTTGCGGCTGTTAGAGGGAACAGCTCTATATGGCATTGCCATTCCTGAATGGACATCCACAACAGTTTCACTCAATCTGGCAAATCTATTGGTGTGTGCCAACTCAGAACTGGCCTGCCTCCTCTTCCTCCTGATCCCCTTGCTTCCCCTTGCAACTGTAACCCAGCTACCTTCTGCCATGCTAGGCCGAACCAAACTGTGCTCCGTGAGCACAAACTCCCTTTCAAGTGGAGCAATATCACTACGTGCAATTCTCCTCTCCAGTTCTCCAGTTTGAGCTCTAAGATAGGCAACATGCTCACAACTCTCATACATGTGACAGGATGCACACTGAGTGAGGTTGGCACTGGTGTGACTAATAATTACTAATTACAGTGGGAAAAAAATTGTATAAAGCACTACAATTTGTCCACTTTTCTTTCAACTCCCTCCTTTTATTTAAAGTCCCACACTTACCCTAGAAATGCGCTGACAGTAGAAGTGTTCACAAGTTCGCTCCTCCCCCTGCTTACATTAGGTTCTTACTACTCACCTGCACAGGTATGCACACACACGTTTCATGAGAAATCACAAAACAGAAGCAAACAGACCACAAAATGCCACACACTGATATAGCTTCAAAAAGGCAACCCCCTCCCCCCTCTCAGCTGCACACTAATCACTGCACAAGTATACAAACACACTTTACTGTTGAGGAGAAATTACAGAATAGAGGCAACTATGATAAAAATAACATATTTTCTTCACCCAGTAGGTGTTAAATATCCTCATATAATTATTTAGCCTGTTTAGCATCCATTGTTGGAGCATAGACTTGGATTACTGTGATGTCAAATGGCTTGGCTTGAATTCAAATTAAAATAATTCTGTAATTTTTGGGTTTTAACTAAGCACTCCTTTGGCCATTAATTGATTGATATTGAGGGCTACTGAATTTATTCTGTGGGATTAATGTACACAGTAGAAGATCTGGTGGTTGTCTGATATGAAATGGCACATCCCAATCCATTTGAGATACTGATTTCCAGGATAACAATGTTTAATCTTGGCATCTTATATTTGACCATGTCCAGTTCTCTTGGTTCATAGTTCTTATCTTCCAGGTTTCTATGCTGAATTGTTCTTTGCAGCAACATACTTATCTTTCTCCTCCAGACACATATTGGCCAAGTCACTTTATTAGATCATGTGCTTCTCCTTCTCCTTCTGCTCTTCCCCATTAATGTGGTAGACACATTCTTACCTGTGGGGCTCATCTTCTGATACCACATCTTTATGTCTCTGATTGTGCTTATCCATAAGGTTATCATGGCAAAGACACTGGAGTGGGTTATGTGTATCTGATCTCTCTGCTATGTCATGCTTATGTTGGATGTCCCTATGTGGTATTGCTTACAGCTCCATTGACCCTTTCCAACACAAGGTAGTGATCCAGAAGGGGAAGGTAACAGTAATCCCTGCTATTTTATATATTAACACATATTTGATCATCAGAATGCAACCATGCCTTCTGAAAGCCTTCTTTGTTTTCCTTTAAAAATGTTGGCAGTCAACAAAGGAAAGAAATGTAGTCCCAGAGGATGCCAGCAATGATGGACTGGAGAAGGCGCTTTGGACCGTACTGGAGACTATAGACCTGGAAGGATTTTGACTAATAGCATGGGAGGGCTGATATAGTGTTTGAGCTGGCTGAGAGGCTATTCTGGTCCTAGACACACTTTTTGAAATAGACATTACCCATTCTGCTCTGTATAATTAGGTTCTTATTTTTTAGCTTGCCCAGCACTGGCAGGGGAGGTGGAGTAGAGGAGCCTGTCTACCTTTCTTCACATGTAGTAATGGGCTTGAACATGTGACCAAGGTTTACTGAGAATCTGATGCAGGCCAAGATCTCTCTCTCTGTTGTCTCCTGAGTAATTATTGTGTTAAGGTTATTATAGGTTGATTATTCTTTGAGAAGGACTCTAATTACATATATAGTTGTGAGCGTACGGGCCATTGCTCACGCTTGCGGGCTCGCTCAGCTTCGCGAGGGACGCAGTTCCCCGCAAATGCGGGTCCTCGCGAAGCGAGGGCCCGCATTTGCGGTGATGGAGCATCCCAAAGTCCCCGCAAATGCGGATCCTCGCAAAGCAAGGGTCCGCATTTGTGGAGGTGGAGGCTCAACGTCGGCTGTGTTAACACACACATACACACAAACGACTTTTTAACAAAATAAACCCAACCTCCCAGCCAACAAAAACCCAACAACGTCCCCGCAAATGCGGATCCTCGCGAAGCGAGGGTCCGCATTTGCGGTGGTGGGAGCATCCCAACATCGGCTGTGTTAACACACACATACACACACACACACGACTTTTTAACAAAAAAAACCTCAAAGTCGCCTCACACCCGCTTACACCCAGACACACACAAGCAAGACTTAACAAAAAAACAGTAAAAAAGGCCCCTCACACGCTCTTAACACACATACGCACGACTTAGAAACAAAGAAACTGCGTCGTACACGTAAAAGCTAACCGCGTCTATCGCAAAAAAATACGACAGCATCGCAACAACATACGGCCGCATCGGGAAAAAAAAACGGCCGCAAAAGACCCATTACAACCGCCGTGCATCAAAACATCACAAACACAAGAAATAAACACAACGAACACATAAAAAGCTTACTTACAGCAAGGGGGGGCATCCGGCACCTCCAAAAGTTAATTTACACGTCCATTTAACTTAAAAAAATTGAGTTTAAACTGACGAAAATCGCCTAAGCGAGACAAAAAATGGCCGCCAAACAATACGAAAACGCGGCTTCAGACGTAACTACACTGCAGTAACTCGGAAGAATGAAACACATACTATGCGGAACGTACCACAGTCACAGTTAAACACAGTCACAGTTATATTTGCTTTTATTGGGATTTCATGTATATTGAAATTAACAATTCTTCACATACAAATTGCATCTTAACAAATCATTGCCTAAAGTTTACAATAATGATTAATTTCAACTTCAACTGTTCTTACATTAAAAGGTTAATACTTTTAA
Organism: Discoglossus pictus; assembly: GCA_027410445.1. Taxonomy (NCBI): domain Eukaryota; kingdom Metazoa; phylum Chordata; class Amphibia; order Anura; family Alytidae; genus Discoglossus; species Discoglossus pictus. Next base: position 147,807,465 of record CM050165.1, read on the forward strand.
TAGAAAATGCTTGAAGACTTATTGTTCACTAAGAGAACATTTTACTAAACTAAACATGTTTTAATATCACAATACTTACAACTGTCACATAGATATATTTATAACTAAACAAATTTCCAAACATACACATCTCATTGCTGTCATTTTTTGACGGGCAAGTCGCTAGTCTAATCATAATTGTGGTCAAGACAGATATTGGTGATGAATCAAAAATCTCAATCACATCTGAATTATGAAGAGTTTGTAAAAGTGTCAATTCCTTTTTGTAAAATTCATATATGACTAAATTTTCAGTGTCAATAAAATAACACCATTTTCTTGAAGTTGACTTTCTAATCCTGTTTCAATATGAAATGTTCTCTTTTGCTATGGATCCTGCACATTTCCCATAGTAAAGGGCCCTATGCTAATCCTGGCAGTAGCAATTACAAATACCATAGTAGCACTGAATATCCTACCTAGCTATTCCCCCATCCCAGAAACACTGTGAGAGAAATGCTACTAGTGACTGCTGCAAGACAAAGCAGAAAAGCATGGCACAAATCTCCCCTGATATTTACATGCCTAAAAGATTCTGAGTTTCTCTGTAAGACTTTTACACCAAATCCCTATGCTAACACAATTTTACAGATCATTTGCAAACCAGGGCAATGCCTTAACTGCAAAAAAATTAAGAACATATACCAAATACAACTCACAAAGGCTGTTAAAACCTCGACTGAGTGCCACAGGAGCAGTTAAAGTGACAGTATAGCTCCAAAATTCACTTAGAATGGATGAAATACCAACATTCTTTGACAATTAAGAGTCCAATATCATCATATGTGCAAAAAATTATAATAATGTATTATTATGTCCATTTATTAGACAAGATTTTGGGTAACACACAACCCAGTACTCATGGGGTTAATACACATCAAGAATCCATGTTGCCTAGGAACAAATTATTTAATGCAATGTTTCTCTATATATTTTTGAACACAAAATACAATCATTTTTATATATTGAAGCTATAAATACAAATGCAACATACAGTATATTTAATGTCATAAAATAAAAATAATTAAATGGTAATATATTTATATATCTATGTATTATTGTTCCTTGCCTCAAATACAGTACTTCTTTTTTCTCATTATAATAATCCTGACGTTCTCATTCTCTATTGACTCCTGGAGCCGTTTCTCATCTGCAAAATTGGTTTGAGTACGTGCCACACTAAAATTTCTTGCAGCAAAGGAAGGATTTACGGATGTGGGCTGAGACTTGTAATGCAGAGGTGTAACTTATGGGAAAAAAGCTCCTGCAACCGGTTTATGGCTACACCGCCCAATTAAAATAGGACCCAAAGTTTATTTATCCTGTCAGCTTCCTTGAAAATTGTCTAGAACATTGTATAAGAAAATCAGTCTTTTAAAGTATCTGCAAGTTGTCTATCAAATTGTGGAGCACAGTTCAAGAAGAAGATCTCTACGTTTACAGTAAAAAAGCAAGTTTGTATGTTGTTTATAAAGACTGAATTAGTTGTGTATACATAGTGATACACGCTCAAAATAAGAGTATTGTGATACAATGATACATTTTTATTGGCCAAAGGTTTGAGAGATGCTGCTCTCTTTACCAAGTCAAAAGTAATATTTATATTTTCAAAACTATACCCTTACACCAGGGAGGAGTTCCAAAAGCCACAAAACAAAAATAGAAAGACAGAAACTAAAGATTAAAAAAACTGATTAGTGTGGGACAAATATAGAGTAAATATCATGCAAATGTAAAGTGAGTGTTTGGGGTGAATTCACAAAGATAAATATATATGTAAATAAATAAATATGCATATGTGTAAATGAAACATGTATATAAACATAAAGATTTACATATGGCAATGTACTAAACATCTAAAATCTAAATTAAGTCTTGTTTCTATAGTACTGAATAATATCTTTATATGCAATATCTATATATACATAATAATAAAAAACATTTTAATATTTTTAATGTTTTATTAACCCTTAACTTAAAATCCAATTTTGTTCTGTGACTATCAATAATCAACAATACCATTCATTTCACGTGTGTAAATGTCATTCTACCCAGTAAGGTTCTTTACATCTTTTCAGTACCATGTAATACTGGTGGTTTCACAACTCAACAACACATTTCATTGAATGGCCAAGGGGGCTTCTTAGCGACATCATAAAAGCCGGTAACCATGGATGCACACAATACTTTTAAGAAAGACTGAGACATCCTAATGAGTCTGTCTAATGATATTGCAGTAAATGACATGGATGGGGCTTGACAGCTTTTTGTTCTGAGCCTTTGTGAACTCTTAGTCCTTTGGATACTTGAAGGCCAGCACCTGGCAAATCTTCATTGTAGTCATCAGTACTTCTGGAGGGACGTTTGTGAATTTGTGGAACATAATATTTTATAATATTATATTGTGTACAGAGATGTATTTAGGTTTTATGAATATGAATGGCCTCTACGCACCAGTTTTCACTACTTCTCCCTCTTTTCCTACTGCTCTTCTTCTCTCCCTAGCTATTTTTTAATTATTTCCCTTGCTTCTTTCTTCCCTGTTCTATTAGACCTAATCTACTTCTTTTTTAATTTCTTTTACCCCTCTGTTATGCAAATGTTGGAAAAGCTTAGTTCTAGCTGATTGCCTAATTGTCTTATTTGTGTGTATTTCCTCTGCTATGAGGCAGCAATGTGGGTGGGCATATTGACTTCATTAACCTCAGTGATGCCCCAGTAATGGAATGTTTGATGTCACAAACGGACAATAAACTCCACTTTGAAAGAAAACAAAAATAGTATATTTACAGTATGTTCTTTTGAATAACCTGTCATGATTAATGGGATACATGTTCTTATTAAAAAAATATATAAAGCCTTTGTATATGTTTTGACTATTTTATGTAATTATTACTTACTGTGGACAGTCATAATTTTGTTTTGCTTTGCTTTGTGGTCTGTAACCTAGATGTATTTGGTACTATTGCAGGTTACATTTTTGAGTTAAATATTTCAATAGAAGTGAATGGAATCATTTTTATTTATCCAAAGTCTCCTACCAGGTGGCAGATCACAGATAACAACAAAAAAGTTGCATTGCCCCAGTAAAGGATGCTTAATAATCTGCTGAATATAGAAATAATGCAAACATGAATCCTTAGTTTTTACTTTGCATCATTTTATTTTCATCACTGATTCATGTATATAAATTGCCAAGGTATATATATGTATCTTTTTAATAATGGTGAACAAAATGCATCAATTTCCTTTATTGTTTTTCACATAATATGTCTATGTACATATATACATACACTTTAGACTCACAACAGGAAGTTAGAAAACAATTGAAGAAGACAAGTAATGTTATATAATTAATATATTAATTAGACTCCCAAATCAGTTTAATTGAATATTAAGTGGGCAACACAAATTGAGACATTTTTCACTTAGTAAGATACGCTATTTTTCAATAATGATTGTGGCTAGGGATGCAGTGGCTGAGTAATGGATTCTGGCTCAACATCCTTCAGATACAAAGCATGCCCCATTCATATATCTATTCATTTTTCTAGTACAATTTGTATTTTGCATCAACTACAGGCTTTTTATAATATTATGAAAAACCCATACCAACTCTCCTATTCCAAATACCACATTATACCATTGCAACACCCAATGCTATTTTTTTACCACATAAATGTCCTCCTATTTTGTTCTTTGTCCGTGCACTGTACACGTTTCCCCTACACCCCCATAATTATTTTACTACGTTTGTAGTTCTAATTAAGGTTTACAGATAACAAGGAACTTTTTGTATGCTTGTGTACATGAAACCTTGCAACTGAGTCATGTTGCCCATCATTTCTCTAAGAAGGTTTATTGCCCAGTACTAT